>WEIT01026520.1:19400-50259 GCA_013389985.1 Dryoscopus gambensis | reverse complement strand
GTCAGCTCCAGGACTCCCAAGGCCGGGAAACCTCCCCCGCTTCGCTCTTCGGCCTGCACGGACAGACACCGTCTCTCTCTCTGGGAGTGGGGGGGGCAAGGGGGGGTAAAGAACCATCTCCTCGTCTCTCCACCCTTCCATCCTGCAAGCTGGCTCAGTCCATTCCCTTCCATCTCTCTCCCTCTCTCTCTGGGCTCCGGCCTACCTCTCTCCTCAGGCCGAGTGACTTCAGGCCGCATGGCTGCCCCTCCCCCACCCAGGCCCAGGCCCAGGCCTTCAGGCCTTGGGCTGGGTGAGGGAGGAGACGAGGAGACGTGCTCCTTTCAGTGGCCGGAACACAAATGGAAATGCCTCCGTGAATCTCTCCTTTATCTCCCCATGTTCTCAGAGGTGACACATCTCCTTAGTGGCCACACCAGATGTCAATATTCACTTCTAATCCATGATTGGTTTGACTACATCTTCCTTAAAAAACACCCTTCCTGTCAAACCAGGACAATGTTGAGAATAACAAACACATCTGAATGTAGCTGAACTATTTAGAGAGGTCAAGAGTGGTGTCAGCAAACTTTGAGCTGTTTAAGGAGTTAGTGGATGTGGTCCCCAGGAAACTGCCCTCAGGGATAAGTGGCTGAACAGAGCTTAGAGAATATTTTTCTCACAAAACAAGAACATTCAATTTCCCTGTTTAAGAAGTCAGGCACAGAAGGCAGGAAATTAGCATGGCTGAGTAAGGACCTCCTGATCAAACTAAAGTATAAGGAGGAAATGCACAAGCAGCGGAACCAAGGAGAGGTTTCCTGATAATAATATAGGCAAGTTGTCTAGATGTGTACGGATGGGATCAGGAAAGATATGGTTCAGTTGGAGCTGAATTAGGCAAGGAATCCAAAGACTAATAAGGATATCTATATGTGTGTTGGCACGAAAAGGAAGATTAAAGAAGTACCTGTCCCGATAATTAAGAAAGGAGAACTGATGGCAACAAACATGAAGAAGACTTAAGGTACTCAACAATTCTTCTGCTTGAATTTTCAGTTCTAATCTCTCTTCCCACATCTCTCAAGTCCCTAAACCTCAAGACAGGCTCGGAGGGAGTAGTCTCTCTGGCTCTAGATGATCATGTTCAAGACCACCTGAGAAACTTGATACATAACTGCATGTGACCTGATGAGATGCATCTCAGGGTCTTGAGGGAATTAGCTGACTAAGACAGTGGCCTCTTATGATAGAGCGACTGTATCAGTGGACAAGGGAAGAGCTACAGGTGTCGTCTATCTGGACCTCTGTAAGGCCTTTGACATGTCCCCCACAACATTCTTCTTGATAAATTGGAGAGATTTGGGTTTGATGAATGCACTTTTAAATGGATAAGGAATTGGGTGGATGACTATGTCCAAAGAGTCTCAGTCTCAGTCATCAGCTCAATAGACAAGTGGACACTAGTAACGATTGGTGACCCTTAAGGGTCCATACTGGGACCAATACTATTTAATATCTTCATCAATTATGCAGACAGTGGGATCGAGTACATTCTCACCGAGTTTGAGGATGAATCTGAGCTCAGTGGTGATGTGCTCGGTGTTATCTGCTGATGTGCTTTAGGGAAGCGATGCCAATCAGAGGGGCCTTGCTGGGCTTGAGAAATGAGCCTGTGTGAACCTTGTGAAGTCCAACAACCCTAAGTGCAAGATCCTGCACCTGTGTCAGGGCAATCCTAAGCACAAATACAGGCTGGGTGGAGAATGGATAGAAAGCAGCCCTGCAGTGAAGGACTTTAGGATACTGATTGAATATGAGCCAGCAATGTGCATTTGCATTTCGGGAAGCCAGATGTAACCAGGGCTGCATCAAAAGCAGCCAGAGCAGCAGGGTGAGGGAGGGGATTCTTCCCCTCTGCTCTCATGAGACCCCAGTAGGAGGGCTGAGTCCAGGTCTGGGTTCAGCAAAGACATGGACATGTTAGAGCTGATCCAGAGGAGGGGCACATAGATGACCAGAGGGCTGGAGCACCTCTCCTATGAAGTAAGGCTGAAAGAATTGTTGGAGCTGGAGTTGTTCAGCTTGGAGAAGGGAGGACTCACGGAAGATCTTTTTGCAGACTTTCAGTACGTAAAATGGGGCTTACAAGAAAAATGGAGGGACAGTTTTTTTGAGGGCCTGGTAGTAATAGGACAGGGGCAATGGTCTTAAATTGAAAGACGACATAAGGAAGACATTCTTTACAATGTGATCAAAGACTGGAAGAGTTTGCATGGAGAAGTTGTGTATATTCCATCTCTGGAAGTGTTCAAGGTCAGGTTGCATGGAGCTTTGAGCAATCTCATCCAACAGACGTCCGGCCCACGGCAGTGTGTTTGGACTAGATGATCCATAGAGATCCTTTTCAAACCAAAACAGTGCATGATTCTATTATTTCATGATCCATAAAGTGATTATTACAGTCATGCAATAACTCTTGGGTTCTTTAGGATGAAACACACAGTAGCTTTGTAAATAATGAGATTTCCCAAAATGTTCACTTTTGTCCAACTTTTGTTTTTCAGGTTTACCAATGACTAACCTCGATTGAGCATTTTTAGAAATCTGTTTGTCATATTTTATTGCAGCTAAAAATGAAGAAAAGTAAGATAGCTAAATGCAGAGTAAACAAGAAGAGGACAACTAGATTAAGAAAAAAAAGCACTAGCTAAAAAAATTATGCTTTGAAATAATAAGACTGTTAAAAATACTTCTAAATAGTAAAGATGATTAACACTATCTAAAAAATCTAAATAGTATTGGCATATTCTAATCTTGAGCCTGTATATTCTACCATGTAAATAACACACACATTTCTTCTGCTTGAAGTTGGTGTTCTCCCCACTAAAATAATTTTGCTTATAAGTGCTTGAAAAGTAGACCAATTTACAGAAATCAACTGCAGAATATAATTGCCATCTAGCATTCCAGGCGGCTTTGCCCATAAATGGGTGAGAAAGAAATAGATAAGGGGGAAACATAAAAGACAAACAATGAGAAAAAAGTGGAATTATAGACTGCTGAGAAGAGTCAGTCCTGCCAGTTCATGAGAAACTGATCTGCAATTCATGAATATGACAAAACACATTTTCCTTACAAAACAATAAAACAAAAAGAAGGAAGATAAATAGACAGAAGGAAAGGTGCCCTACCTGGCTGCAGAATGGTGAACAGTATTTCTACTTAGGTAGATCCTTTGTGTATTTACAAAACAAGAGCATGACGAATGCAGAAATTAGAAAACAAAAATCATATTTTTACTGCTGAAAAACTTAGGTTGACAAAAATGAAGAGGTGAATGAAAAATTTTGAACATTTATATAATCGTCTGGTAACTGGGGAATTCTCAAATCCTTGCATTTGAGAAGCTGTGAGGAAAAACAGTTTACTTTTTTCTTCTATTTTAGCTTTCTTTTAGCTGATAAAAACTGAGATCTTTTATGTGTTTTATACTGTTGTTTTGGGTTTTTTCATAAGAGTAGAGCTCCTGTGATCCTTTGTCTATGACTTTTTTTGCTTGTTTACTCCAAAGTAACCATACGCCTTCTTTTTGCTTCTGGGAGCAAGCAAAGAAAGGAGTTCTATGGATCAGACTAAGTAGATTTTTTCAAATCCAGTCAAATAATACATGCTATTGATTACTCATTCAAATGAAAATGTAGTGCTCTTAAACACTACTTCCAACTTTATCGATTTTGGTCTTTAAGACTTTTATTGTTTTTCCATTTCTTTTCTTCTATGAGATTCTTGGTTCATTTTAAAATGCACTTGTAGCTTTTCTAACCCTGGAAACATTGTGGAGTTTCAGATTAACATAAGGGAGCAGGAGAGTCTCTGATGGAAGAGGTCTTAAATCAGATGGCCACCCCACGTGACATTGTAGAAAACCTCATTGTAACATATGTATTTATGCAATAAAATTTCTGTGGAGCATGACAGCACCACTTTTCCAGTGCAAAATGTCTCTGTGTTCTTGGGCATCAACACTTCCATCACAAGTCCTTTTCATCTTCATCTTTTCTCAACCGACAAATTCCTTCTCCTTCTTGCATCTGTATGCAGAACAAATAAGGGTAATATCTCAAAAGAATTACAGTAACAGATTAAAAGTAATGTGCAGGATCACAATTATATTGTACATGTCCAAAATGAATGAAATAGAATTAATTTCAGATTGATAATCTCAAGAAATGAAGCTAATGAAAGGCATTAATTGCATCTCTGCAATATGATAAGCATAAAATAATTAAGTATGGATAATGTATTATATGATTTTAACAGAGATCAGGAGCATAGGTTTCCATGAAAAGCTCTAGGCAATGGAGAAGAGCCTCACCCTTTAAAATTAGCAAAGATATCTGGAATATGAGGTTTTCCTTTAGATTTCTGGAATTACACTTTTCAAACCTGCATTTTAAATAACTTCATAACTGCGAAACTGCAGTCCAGGAAGACATAAATGTCTAAATCTTCATTTTTGACTGTTCTTTGGAGCATCTTTATTGTGGTAATTTTGATGACTTTCGTATCACACTATGTTCATTCTTTATGAACATTTAGTAAATTATTCTTTTCTTAGGATTACCTCCAAATACTGATTTTAATTGTGTATCTTAACTTTTTCTGGCAAAGTAGATTTTCATTTATACAAGTAATATTACAAGAAAATAATAATTTAAAAAAATTAGGTGCCCATGCTGGAAATAGAAATACAAAATTAGACAAAGGTACAGAAATCTAGTCCATCTTAGAATTATAATATTGAGTGTTTACAAATAATAGCAAAGAAAAGCATTCAAAGAAATATTGGGGAAATTATGTAAATCACAATCTAAATGATTAGCAAATGGAAGAGGAAAATTGGTTTGTTCTTTAACCATTATTGCCCAAATGAGATTGAATCCACTTTACATCAAAATCCGTAGTAGCTTGTTAGGTTGTAATAACTTTGTTAGTTGTGCCTGAACTGCTACCGGTATTGTTATTTGTATATCTACTACCTAAACTATTTTTCCATAAGGTTTTGTCATTCTCAGAACTCAAAAAACCTCCCTTCAAAGATTATCTTCTGGGAATACCAAATGCTAGTAACCAGTTAGTGACAGTCTGACACAGAATTCTCTGAAGAGTTTTGTTTGTGCTACCCTGCAAGCATTCTTTACGGTACCATGTCAAGGAGCTTTCCTCTTTCAGTATTTCATTCATACATTGATACTGCTGGGGTTTCTTACAAAAGCATTTCTCAAACTGAACATTTTCTTTAACAGCCCTTCAGGTTTGAACCAAACCATCCAATGCTTGCTATCTTTTTATGTGCAGTATTCTTACGAACTAGCAGATGCAAAGATGAGCAGGAGGCTTTTCAGTTATGTGCTGTGGCCTTCTTATCTTTATATGCTTCATAAAATCGTGTTCTAAGTGGCAGGAGTGTTGCCTAATGGAAGGAAAGGCCTTTTAAAAACTAAATATTTTCAAGTTGTTTTGCCAGTGCTTTATTAGCTTTATTTTACAATCAGAGGATGAAGTTCTTCCTCTTCTCTTTTTTTTTTATCTTGGCAAAGTAAAACTTGAGCTGGTAGAACTTAGGATGGGTATGTAGAAGGGAAGAAACAGCACCTCTGTTTATGTTTTGTTTTTTGTAAAACCACAGAGTCTCGCAACAGCTTGCAGCTCTGTCAGGCTTTGGCCAGTCTGCAGAATTATGGTGGGACAGGAAGGGGCTGAAGATGAAAGATGAGCTGCTGTGTAGTACACCTTGGGTGAAAATGTCCCAGGGTGCAAATAATGTCTCTGAGCAGGATTAACATTTTTAAATTTTCTGTCAAGAACTGAGCAGAAACCATGTTTGTGTAGCTCCCAAAGGAAAAACAGCTTTGCTAGGTGACCAGAAATGGAGACCAGCTAAATGTATTTCAAATCACATGTAGCAAAGCATAGAAGCATGGACTTATTCTCCACATAGCCCTCCCACATGGGCAAAGAACCATATTCCTTGGGTCTGATCAGAATGAAGCTTGTACTAGAGTGATTTGTTGAACTGATACTTCTGGGTTCACTGAAAGCTCACTAAGCAAATGAAAAATGTTGCATTAGCATTAATAAGCTTCAGAAACTAAAATCCTATGATCTGCAGAGCATGAGACTGATTTCACAGTAAATCGCCTCATTGCAGTTTTTGAACTGAACAAATGTAATGAGATTAGAAGGACCCTCTCATGGATATTTCTCATTTCACAATATAAATGGGTATGTATTGCCTATAGATATGTTCCTGCCTGTTACTTATCACCAACAAGTAATTCCATTAAATGTGTATTTTTCATCTCTGATAATGCCTTGAAACTTGTTGGACTCAACTAAGCATTATGATTTGGAATAGGTGACAACTTTGAGTCAGAACTCCAAGAATAAAGTTAAAAAAGGGACATTTTTATTACTTCTGCACAGCAAACACCCAGATTACAATGTAATTTTTGAATTAAGATATTATGAAATCTTTGTAAGGAAGTGTTGGCATGAAAAGGTTCTGTTGAATTATTTCACTGATCAATGTCTTGAAAGAAAAATTTGGCAGCATTTATTGAATAAAGAAGCAGAGAGATTCAGAAAATACGCTAGGAGGGAAAAGCTTCCATTTGTGACCAGGAAAAAATCTTAATGAGAAAGTAAATCACACTCTTCATCAAATAAAAACCCCGCTAAGAATTGAAAACTGTCAGCAAAAGAAAACTCTAAGCCAGGTTGCTCATCTTGTGCATGTTGTGCCTTTAGCTGGATCAGAGCATGCCCTAAACAGTCAAAAAAATCTATAGATACATGCTCTGTATCATTTTGGATTTAGCCAGCAGAGGAATGAAGCCAAGGCAGACAGATCTCCACTTCCAGCCTCACACTGCACCATATGGCAGAGACACACAGACAGTGCCCTAGAGGAGACAGACAAAAGGTTTATTTAATTCAAAACCCCCCAAAGTATTATGAATAAATGTTGTAACAGAAGAGTGGGAGAAACAGCCTGCACTTCCTGTACTGGGCAATCTGTGGATCTCCCATTCCATCTTATCTGCTGATAAACCAGTTGTAGTAGATTATTTTGCACCAGCAGAGCATGCAGAGGTCTCCCACTGGAGCAGTAAATCTAATGCAGCATACTTCACAATGGAGGGAAGTGCTGAGCCTGACATTTACATGACCTGTAAATGATATTGGACTCCTTTATTTCACAGTAGACTAACCATGCTGGATGTTACTTCAGGGTGAAATGGGCGTGCTTGGGTGTATATATGTATGGATTTATGAAGGAGCTGCAGTACTACATATTTTGGTAGGAGAAATCTGCTCATAGTAACTCTGATTCTTGAAATAAGCAAAATTAATATTAAATATATCCACATTTTGCTTGATAATGGATTTGACATATGACCTTGGCCTATCCTGGGTTTAGGTAATGCAGAGCTATTTTGATGCTGGAGGTCTGGTCCCTTTAATATGACATGAGGCATGTGAGAAATATAGATGAGAGCACAGGGCCTGTTTTTCTTCTGGAATGGCACCTGGAAGCTAAACAGCATACCCGGTACTAAAATGATGCACGAACCTTCCTTCAGGTACCTGAAAAACTAACTCCCCTATTTTGAGGGGGAGAAAACAAGAGTAAAAAAAATCAGTTCAACAAACCCAAGTACATAAACTACTAGTTATAAAATTTTTGGCTGTGAGCACTAACACTGATCGCATGCCAAATGATTTTTCTGAATCTTTAAAAGTATAGTCATTAAGGAATTAAGGGTCACCAGTACTGACATTATAAAACATACGTAGCCCTCCTTGGTTCACAGCAAAGCCATCCATTTTGGCCCCAGAAATGCACAAGATGTGCCTTCCTTTGGCTGGGTGTGTCCGTGGGTGTGAGGGAGTAGGGAGGGAGTGGGTGTTGCCCAGATGCCCCCAGGGAGAAGTGGGCTGCCAGCAATTTTCCTTCCATCATACCCACATGTCTCTTGCCTGTTCAAGCGGTTGTCGGGCTCACCTCCTTCCTCCCCCATTCCCTTCCATCCTCCTCACTGCAGAGGTATAGTATAGCAAGGATTCTGGTTTCGAGGTCCAACAAAAATATTTCATGGAAAGGACAAAGACTAACTTGTTATTTGCAATTTTGACTGAAAGAATTCTCCATATTTCAACAGGTTAGCCTCTCCTGTCACATGAGGTGATTGGACACTACCTGCATAAGATAACAGATTGTTTCTAAACTGCTCATGGGTTATTTACAACCAGTTGTGCACAGTGATTAACCATACTTTTTTCCCACATTTCATCACCCAGACTTTTTAAACTTAATTTTTCACCTATTTTTATCTGGCCTTCTCATTCTTCCTTCTGCCTTTATCCTACTTCAGGCTCCCTTTTTTCCTCTCTTTGAAAAAAAAGAGAACAGAAGAAAATGTTGTTTCATTCTTTAAATTGGTTCTATCCCTCAGAGCTCTAGGGAAGGGTATTGTGAAAAGCAAAAACTAGAGGTTGCAGACACAGCAGGCAAGCAGGAGTCACAAGTTTCAGTACAGAGTAGCTTTTGCCTTGTTTGTTTGTTTGTTTGTTTGTTTGAATGTATTTGACAAGGACTAGGCAAATATATACTGAATTAAAGGCTTCAGATTGCTAGGTTAAATGGCAAGGTTGGTATTCACATTTATATAGCTTTCTTACGCAAGCCGGTAAATGAGCATCCATGGTAACATGTATGTGATTTATGACAATCCCAGGTGAATGGTGGCAGAATTCATGCCAAAGATTATTTTTAAAAAAGAAAAGGAAAAGTAAACTTACTCCATTCCCAAATGTGAGGCCTATTTTTAATTCATACTACTTTTCAAATACTGGCGCTATCCAGGAATAACTGTGGAGTCATTGCCAAACTTCAGATATATGTATATATGATACTTATTATCTATGACTATAAAGCTATACATACATAGAATACAACATTTGAAGGAGATAGATGTGTTTTATCATTTTAGCTCCATTACGCTTATGTATATGAAAATATCTTTGACAAACTTAACTGATTTGAATACTGTGTTTTGAAAATTGAAAAACAACCAAAAAACAAAAGACAGGATTCTTTTGCCTCTGGTTTGTAGTCCAAGCAGGTAAAAAAAAATTATTTCCCACCTCATCTCTTCTTTTAATCATATGATCAGTTTCAGTCCCTCTTTCATATTAGCATTATGTAAAATAATTCTATTAGGTCCTTGTTTTCGCCCTGCGCATTCTATGTGCTTTGCATTTCATTTACATTTTACTTAGAATACTAGAATACACAGTGGGTTATAATCTTCTATATTCTGCTGTATCTTTACTTAGTCATACATTTATTTAATACCTATAAATTACAACGTGGTAGTAGATTTTTGTCAGTTAAATTTTCTCTTACTCTCCATTAGAGGTAAGATCTTGCTTGTTAAAAAAAGCTATAATGAATTACATGAAATTTCCTTTTATATTCTTCAGTTCTATTAAGGATATTTTTATGTTGCTGGATAATTAGCTTTTGCCTCTCCTTAGGTACAGGTCTGAGTTCTCAAGGACCCACAAGACAAATGTATCCTAAAGCATGCATCCTAAAGGAAAATGATATTAGTTCTCAGCCCCTCTTACTCCAGAGGAGTCAATTATAAAATTTCAGTGATAGCAACACTGCCAGGTTTTTTTTTTTCTTTAAGAAGGGCAAAATAACATAATGTTCCTTCCTTCTTAATGCTTTCAGATAGGGAAATTTAAAGACCAAAGGAAATTAAAATTAAAGGAAGAAGGAGACCTGAGTACAGCATCAGGGTTGACTGACTGGGTAGATTAATGAGTGCATATATTTAACTAACTTTATTTTCAGTAGCTAAAATCAGGGATCTCCAACCATTGCAAAACCAGGATTTTTTAAGTATTTGAGACCAAGTTTTAATAAACGTAGAGGTAAACAGACTCAACTAAGTATAAGAAATGAAAATCAAAATCAGGAAAGAAAAATGTAATTTTTAATATTTTGTCTAAACCTTATTTTTAGCCCAAGCTCTCAATATATACTGGACAGTCTATTTCATGCTCTTGTACATCACAGTAAAATGCACGTCAATGTCCTAAATGCATGCAAAATGTCCTAAATAAACAACGTTGGCATAAAAAAATAGTTCTTTGCTAGCCAAGATAGGAAGCAGACCTGTGATCTGCACAACACAAACCTATGTCTGTACCATCTTTATGGAAAGACATAAATGAAAAAGGAGTCAAAGGGGTATTTTATTTAAATAGTTGATTGCTTTGAATTTAAGGCTTTTACAAAACAAGTATGTTTTGATGAGACATGGTAAAAATCTCCCAAAAGTTAGTGTTTACTACAGAGGACTGAGTCTTGGGATAGTTTCAAATGTTTATAAAATTAGAAGGCATACAGTAAAAATGGTAGGATATTAAGTAATTTTAATTTCCTAAACCTACTCCTAGAAAATTAATGCAAGGCTATCAGCCGATACCATATTCCTTGGTATAATAAAAAACCCCCAAAACATATTTCTTTATTAAATAATGAAGACATAGCAACAAAATACAATAGTAGTTTTATTTTTAAAGAGATAAACCTTACCAAATTAATAGGAAACTTTAGTTTATACATTGAGTCGGTCAATTCAGTTAAAATTGCAGAAAAAACATACTTTGAGAAATACTGTAAATTTTCTAGCAAGTTTGCTTAGAATGATGAGTTCAAGAACATGAAATTAAAGAGAACTCAGAAACCTGTTGTGTCCTGTATAATAGCTTGGCGCTTGAAGTTCAGGGGGAAAAAACCCATTACAAACCAGAACCTTGAGAGGGTTATAGACTTCCTGGGATGACTCAGCAGTTCCTACAGAGATTAAGAGTAAAAATAGAGCATGCAAATATGGAAATAGGAATGTAGCACTTTTCTACATCTTGGCAATTCAGAGATTTAGAAAAGACCAACAGCCTACTGTAGACCTAGATCTTGCAAAGAAAATGAAAATATGACACTAATATTCTTAGCTATTAAGCAAGAAGTAAACAGAAACTGTAAAACCAGTGTACTGCAGGCTAAAGACACAAGACTAAAGCCAAAAATAATGAAGTACACCCAAATAGTAAATGATACTAGAGCCAAGTAAGAAAAGAGAGAGTAGAGTCATGAAAAAGCAATATGTATCATGGAAAAAATATCTAGATTGCTCAGGATAACAAAAGGAAGGGCTGAAAGATCAACATGTGAAACCACAGCCATAAATACCTAAATATTGCAGAATAGGGGAAAAAATTTTAAATGCCACCACCGTGTTTTTGTGAAAGTATGAGTTTATTCTAGATATTGTTGCTCACATTTTTCAGTGACTTGGTTATTTTTCTCTATTGATGTACTTTGTGCTAGAGAAGTAATCCACATATTACATTAAGGCAGTTCATATTCACATGATATTACAAAACTGCAATATTGAAAACCTGGAGTCTATCTTTTCTTACAAGATATTGAGAAGCCAACTAAAGGAAATATTTCCAATGATTTCTGATGATTCTCCACTGGTATCAACGAAATATTTATAAGAGCATCAGTTCTTTTGCTGTTATAAAATAAAGGTGTGCAATTTTACAAGTATGACTCGGGAAGTACAACAAATTTGTGACCTGTCTAAAACCTTGGTGCCTACCTAGATCCTGCCTGAGATGTTAAGTAGAATTGGAGAGAACCACCTCTGTAGTCAGTTCCACTCTAGTACCATAGCAGCTACGCAATGAAATAATTAATTTCAGAAAGTTTCACAGAAAAAATTAATCCACAGAAACCTATTAAGAATTTAATTATCTCAAGATCTCTAATCAATAGCCATAACTATAATGACTACAGGAAAAAAATGGAGAATTTCAAACTAAATAAAAAAGGAAAACACAGCATTGTGCAAAAGAAGGCCAAAAAAAAATAATAAAAGGGATGCTCTCTGTGATTTGACCTGCAAGAAACAGTCTTTCTGCTTTCCAGTATGGTCACCACTCCAACCCTGAGCATGTGAGCAGGGCTCAATAGCACAGCGCCTGATAAATCAATGCTACTGAGAGCACTACTGGACACTAAACTCCAGTCTTCCACTGTGTTCAATTAAGAAAATACTTTAGGGAAAAAAACCCAACAACAACAAAACCAAGCAACAAAACACAAACGCACTCCACATTATTCATATCATTCATGTATTATTCATGTATTTATTATTCAACTCTCCATAACTAGCATGTACAAAGAATAATCACTCTCCTTTCAAATCTCTTTTAAAATATCAATACATCAGATAGGCAGAGATTCTGTTTCAAATTTCAAATATTCTGTCATCTTTTCCATGAACCTGTCATGTTCTGGTGATTCTTCATTATTATGCTGTTTTGGGAGATTTTTTTGAGCATAAACCTTTAAAGAAAAAAGAAGAAGGAGGAAAGAGGAAAGAAAGAAAGACGAAGGAAGAAAGAAGAAAGAAAGAAGAAGAAGAGGAAGAGGAAGAAGAAGAAGAAGAAGAAGAAGAAGAAGAAGGAGAAGGTGGCGAAGGAGGAGTTTGAAATTTATTTTTGTATTTCTGTGGCTTTTTTCCTCTCCTGAAATTTACTTTTTTATTTTATTAAATAGTCAACAACCCCCCTCAGACTCTGTTCCACTAAGCTAAACAAGTCAAATGCTTTTAATTCCATTTCTTTAGATGGATAGTCTTCTCCTTTGATTAATCTAGTAAACCAAAGGCTGTTTTCAGATAAAAATTTTGTTACTTGAAAAAGGCTATGGTAGAAGAAACAAGAGCAACTGAAAAAACTCAGAGAAAAATAGCCTTACTATCACTTTTTCAGGGAAATTCACATTCAAAAAAAAGACACAGTGAAAATAAAAGTTCATTGCTATTTTCATAAGCCATCATTAGTTGGCTGCAGATACTTTCATCTACTAAAAGCAGTAGCTAAATGCCTGTTTATTTTAACAGAAAGAGGATTTCAAAGACCTTTTGAAAAAGTCTTGCTGGATAGTTAAGGCAATTGGCAAGCCTGGACAGAAAAAAAAAAAAATAAAACAACAGAGCTTTGATTTCCTTGGTTGCACCTATCAAATGTCACACTCTAGGATATCATGAAATACAGACAGATACCAAAATTACTGGAGTTAACTGCAATTAACACAGGCAAATCAGAGCAGCATGTTCCCTGAGATAATTTGCTTTTCATTGTCCAGCACTGACACTCAGTACCTGAGAGATTTAGATGCTACCACTCCGTTGAAGTGTACTTTTCCTTTTCTTTCTGAAGTTCTCTACACCATCCTCATGAAACTGCATGTGATATCTTAGTCATTACAGGGAATCTTGATTCTCAACTACTGTTTGCCTTGGAAGATCTCCCTTTATGAAACATCTGCTAAACCAGATGCCTTCCAGCTTAGACTGAGAGATCAGAAATGAAGTAATAGCTTGAAAATCACAGTATCCTCATGAAACCTGGCAATGGAGACAGCAACAGGAGACTGGAAACAGAGTGAGAACTCAGCTAACCATCTGATATCCAAGCA
This sequence comes from Dryoscopus gambensis, assembly GCA_013389985.1. Taxonomy (NCBI): domain Eukaryota; kingdom Metazoa; phylum Chordata; class Aves; order Passeriformes; family Malaconotidae; genus Dryoscopus; species Dryoscopus gambensis. Next base: position 36,644 of record WEIT01026520.1, on the reverse strand, counting down.
GATAGTCTGTTATATGCTGCATACAGCAGGTACAAGGCTGAAAAATTCATTCATGTTAGCAGAATGTGTACAGTAGATGTGCTGGAAGGAGGCCAAAGTTTTCTAAGCAGTACAAGTATCCATGTTCTGTGATGTCATGGATCAGCAGCAGATAAACCAGAGTACATTTTTGTAGATATCAGTGTTTTCCTTCTTTTTTTTTTTAGCAATGCACATTGCTACGCAATGAAAAACATGTGCCAAAAAAATTAAAAAGAATAGGAATGATTCAATAATACAAAACCCCAACAACAAAAGTTTTACAACTTTTAAAGCCACTGCTTTTTCAGAGTAGTGCACTTTTCTAAACTGCATTGTATGAAGACACTTTGGGTGTTGAATGTATGCAACAGAAACAAAAAAGATTGTCCCAGGTTTCCTGAAACCTAAGATAGATTCTTTAGTATTTAGGAGTATAGCAAGTCTACTCTGATTCCATGACTCTCAGTGAAATCCTAAATCACTGATGAGTTCATTACCTCTGAGCTTTAATTTCTGAGAGATTCATGTAGATCTAGCAGGAACTTGACTCTCCTCCTGCAACAAACTTAGACAAGCAGACTGCAAATATTAAAATTAAATTACTGTGATGTAACCTCATACACAAGCATTTAACTCAGTAACTACATGTACACTGAAAATAGAGCCCATGATCTCTAGATTCAGAATCAGACACTTTGAGCTTCAGTATGAGAGCTAAAAGTGGATTTGTTTGCTGAATGAGAGCTTTTTCATGTACCTCAATTATTCCATTGCAGAACACAAGTGTAATGACCATCATATTCTTAAAAAGAAATTTCTTGAACATCTCTATTTTGTGTATAAGGGTTAATGACAGAATTAATGAATTATCATGTGATTCTCTGAAATAAAAGATGAAGTCTCAGAATACTATTGAGAATCACTTTCTATAGTTTACTCAGTGATATGATGATTTATGAAACATGGACTGGTCTCTAAAGGTAGAAATAAATCAAAAGTGTAATGTTAGAAGTGTGATTTATTTTTCCCTTAATTTACATTCAACCTGCTCTTTCAATTCTAAAATATAAGCTAGTTTCAACCAAAATCTGCCCTGGGACCTGAAGAACTGCAAAAATATTGTATGCTTCACCATTCTGTGTCTATGAATGATTGTCTGCACCTGAAATCCCAAAATTCATGGAAGCAAAGATCAGTAAAAAACCCATCTGAATGCACACATCTTCTTGACTATCTAACCTTGAAATTTATGGAACCAAGGGAGTGTACTAACTTCTCAGTGTAAGTGTGATGAACAATATGAGCCCCTGTCCTGAATTATAAAAATTTTATTTTGGACAAGGTCCATTTAAACTATTTTTCCTCATGAGTGACCTGTCAGTATAAAACAATCGTTACATACATAATTTTACTGCAGCTGGCATTTTCAAATGCTCCTGAGTTTGTGACATCAAAGTTGAAACACTTTCCAGAGCATCATCATTCAGAATATCTTGTTGCCTACTCTCAATTTATATCAAAACTCAAATTCCAATTAGTCTTCCCTTTGATTTTTACTTCAGATTCTGGTTTCTACTTTGTTATGTGTTATTTCCCACTGTATGCTGTACTTAATGAATATCAATGGTGAATTTTGAATTGGACTACAACTTCATATTTTAGTTCTTAATATCATGCTGTTTTCAGACAATAGGCACTTGGTAACTGAACAAAGTAGGGAGGGCTCACAGTCTGTATGAATGTGGACCAAATACAGTGTGATTGTCCAGGGAAAAGAGGGGACATTAAAGTTTGATACTGACAGCTGATCATGACTAGATGGAATATCTAGCTGTGATTTGCAGCAGGCGAAAATATTTTGGAGAACCCATAAAAATCCCAGCAAAACAGCAAAATTTCAGATTACATATATATGTGAACACATTTCACATTTTCTTTTTTTTTCAATAGAAAGTACAAATTCATTTCAAGTTGCTAACAAAAAANTGAAAGCTGTATTACAATATGAACATTTTAAGGACTATAAAAATTCAGAGTACCACTTGGGGGTGAAAAATAGACAAAATTTCCTGCTGAACAGTAGATGCCTTGCTTTGGTGATGATGGAATCAGTCATGGTTCTTGACAATTTGCCAGGCTACATAATGTGAAGCAGAATTAAAGAAAACCTAGTTATTTATGATTTAATTATTTCGGGTTGATAAAATGTAGTGCTGATTTAGCAAACCACATTTGAAGTGCTTTGCAAACATTATCTAATTTGTTTATAAATATGTCTCTCTGTTTTGGGTTTTTATTTATGCCACTCTTTGTTTTGGATAAATGTGTTAATTTAAAATTAATCACCTCAATAAGAGATACGGTATAAAAAAAGAAGCAGTAAAATATAAGAGGATTCAATGTAGCACAGAGCACATTCTAATATTAACAACTATTATGTCAGAACTCAGGTTTTGAAGGCTGCAGCACTGCAGGGCAGACTACATCATTAAGGCACATCTGTGGAGGTGGAAGAGAGAGGCTACTGAAAGCACTGAAAAATAGCTTTTTCCCTAAAAGAGGTGTAATACACATATCTTAGCCAGCCACTGAAGTCAGGTAGGGATATAGGCACAAACACACACCCACACACACCCACACCCACACCCACACACACCCCCACACACACACATCTACGGCCTGAGCAATGCAAAAGCTGCTGCACCTTATAGTTGCTGCAAATGCTTCTGCCTAATTAGAGCAGAGCATTTTTTGCATGCATCTCTACACTAAATACCCGGAGGTTTCTAATCTGTCATCTTGAAAGACCTGAAAGTTTTCATGAAGTTGGTAATTCTATGAATTCATGCGCTAGAGCAACAACAGATACGAGATTCAATGTATCCCATGTTAAAAACACAATATAAGTCTCAGCTGACTTAAATTCTTTCAGATCTAAAAATATATCTACCCATGAGACCTGTTTTGTTTTACTAAACAGTGTGTGATATTTCTTATTAAGTACATTAAATTAATAATATTGTAAGCATGAGGAAAAAATTATATTAAAAAATTATTCAAAGAACAGTACAATCCATTTGTTTTCCAGAAGTTTACTTTTAATTTCTGCTAGTTTTAAATTATTTTTGTCTTATTTTTCTTTAAAGTTTGTTTCACTAACCAGGGAGAGAAATAAAATGCAACATTTCTGTAACAAAGTCCTCATGCCGGATGTAAATTAATTACAAGTTTAAAAAAGGGAAAAAAGGAATAAATTTTCACTCATTTTTAGGTAGTTTTCTTTTTCATAATGCAGTTTAGATTTTAATTTACTCTGTAAGTGTCTGCAACCTGGGAAGGCAGATTTTGATACCCAGGTGACCAGCCTTGGAGCAAGCAAAGCTTGCTGGAGCTTTCTTTCTGTTTGTTTTTAACTTGAAAGTTTTCAAAAAATATATATACCGAATCCTGGCTGGCTAAACATTTACAGTTATGACTCAGGTCTTGATGTGGGCAAACAAGAGCTAAGAAAGGAAGAAGTAGATTATAAAGTTTCTGCAGATGTGCTTAAAAAGTAGCCAGTGCTTCCCAATGAGTTTAGATGCCTAGGACACTGCTCCAAGTGAAGTGTTGGCAGCTTCAGACCCTGGGTGAAATCAGTACTGTCTGAAAGCATTTTTTCAGTGACTATTTTGGTGGTTTGGATCACCTTTACACACTCCTCCACCTCTGGCTGAATGACATATGTGGTGTTTACGTATGTGTATAGGTATATGCGGGTGTACTGTCCATATGTATGTGGACGTGTATAAATACTGTGTGCATGTATGTGCTCCCCACCGAGCCATGGATATTGCTCCAGGAGCCTACTTGCCTAGCACACAGTCACTGACCTGTTAGTGTTGGAGTCTTTACAGGCCTGAGTCTTTACACCTCCTTCTAATGACCTATGAGGGCCAAGGCAGAAGCCCAGCCACCAGATGCTGAGGCCCAAATGCACGGTTGCCGGGGGGAAAAAAAAAAAAAAAAAAAAAAGAAAGACTGCATCTAAAATGCTTCTCTCCACCATGTGTACATGCTACAATAAGAAGTGCATTATGTCAAGCTTGGCTTCTGAACTCATTTTCGCTATTTGATAGCAAGCAATATCGCTGCGATTTGTTGGGACTGAAAGTGCCTTCTGGGGAATGGAAGATGTTAAGAACAGCTGTAGCATACTTCATTTCATTTTTTGAGCAAAGAATGCATCTTTCTCATGCTTACCGCTGACACGACAGTCAGTCTTTATTGCTACTTAGGAAAAAGGCTTCATAGGGATCTTGTTGCCACTTGGACACTTCTTTCTATGACTGTCAGGATGTTCATGATAAACGTGTGACTCCTGAGAGCAATGTACAGCAAAAGAATTTTCCTAGATGCATATATTAATCAGTATATCTCTATCTAGGTATATAGTAATCAGTTTAATACACATATATTGCTGGATATGTTTTGTTATTTATTTCTTTTCATTAATTGATGAGCTATGAGAATTCAACTTTCTCTGTACTTTCTCAATTAATTAATAAATATAGCACACCAATTACTTGTTTGTACAATAAAAAGCAGGTCATAAAAACATCACAAGGAAAACATCATGAATCTTCAACTATGCCAAGCAGCTGGGTTGAATTGTGCCATAAAACAACCAATTCTATCTTACAACTGTTGCATTTTCTCACCCCACTTCTTACTGGAAAGATGGTTCAAAGTCTCATTTTGTTAAAGAATGTATTGTTAATTCTAATCAAACTTGTGCACACCATACGGCTTTTTTCTTTTCCCTGTATCAATATTTTCTTCTGGCTTAACAAACTCCTTTACAGTTTTTGGTCTAGGAAGTAGAGAGGGAAGTGAAGGTCTCTCACAGAGGGATCAAGTGTGTGTCATTCAGTCTTTGTTTAGTGAGATTATTAAACCAAATTCTGTTAGTCACTATTTGCAGGAAGTTTTGCCCTTTCTCTGAGCAGCCTCTGTAGTCCTTTTAATATGAATTTCATTTTCCTGGATGTGGATGATCACAATGTATGTAGGACTCTTCATTATAATTTTCTTCTAGGACTTTGTATTAATATTTCTTAGTCTCCTGCCAATTCTGCTGATACGTTTAATTATATTTCCTTTCTGTGAACCACATCACACTGATAACTTATAACTTATCTTGATGAACTCAAACTTTTTTCTTCTACTGTCATTTCCTTTTTACAAACCTTCCATTTATAGAAGAAAATTCTTTTATCAATCCATAGTAGCAAGGCCTTCTTGTTCTTGCATTTTATACCAATTCCTATTTGCCTCTCTAGTCTTAATTGCTTTTTCTTTGACAATATGTTCCAAATCTTGCAGCTGCCTAGACAACTCCTTCCATTTGAAAAGTTACTGCTTCAAGAACTATTTCGATACCTTAAAACATCCAGTTTTTAGTAAAAATCATTTCTACTAGACTCACTTGCACACTTTCCTGTGTTTCTGTACTTGGAAATCTAAAAATTGGAGGTAAGCTATCCTACCAGGCAGGCCACTCCATACACTGAGGAGGGACCCATGAGGAGGATCTGGCCTCCTTAATTTCTCCTGGCATTTCCTATGTCTCAGTTTCCGCTTCCATACCATCCTTCTCATAGCCATCTTACTCCTGCTACGTATTCAACAATGATGTCCCATTTTCTGCACAGAGAAGCAGAATGCTGATTTAACTTTGCCACTCCTGCAGTTATTTTTACCCCTTCATTACTGATCAGGATGAGCTCCACTTTGCTTAAAAATCTTCTTTCTTAACTTTCTGATCTTCCTGATAAGATTCTTTGATGATCAATACTTCCAGTTTCCAGTTTCTTATTAGCCTCTTGTTTCAGCTGCCTAGGTATTCAACTAAATCTAGAGTTCTACCTTACAGAATTTCCCTTGTGCTTGGCAACAAACTCCAAGTACTGTAAATGCTTCCTTCACATCCTTCCAGAGCCATGGACACATGAATCCTCTCAGTCTGACCTCTGAATTCCTTTGTGAAACTCAAATCCATGATTTTGAACTAGAAAGCATTATTTAGTAGCCTGGGTTTTTTACACTTCCTTTTGATTTAAGCTTAACAAGTCCAAGACACTGGTTTGTGTACTTAGCACTTAGCAGCTTTCCAGAATAGCTTTATTTCTTGACATTGTATCACTCCTGAATGACAAAATCTTTTAGCTTTGGCAAACAGAAATGACGTTGTTATTCTTCGCAATAATTTTTTGTGTTATCCATATCTAGGAAATTAAAAATCCGGTACTCACAGAAATAGAAATAATTGTAGTACTTATATTATAAAGAACTACGTATTTAAATTCTTGGAATCTATAGAATATTTTTATGTTGTTGCAGTGGTACTAATTTTTTGCAGTCCTTTCCCAAAATTGACTAATATATTATTTCAGTGCCTCTGCTTCTTTTAACATGTAGTTCAGTTATGGTTGGGCAATTACAGTGGGAATATTTGACCTCAACAACAGCAATTTGTGTATTTTTCTTTGTTTCCATCAGAATCCTTTTTTTTCACCTTACATCCATCTTTCTATTCTGTATGGCAGGCAATTCATTTTTCCATTCTCTAATTGTGCTTTGGATTTAGGGCTGTAAGTTCTTTAATAGCAGTCCCCACTAGCAAAAACTCAAACAGACTTGTGATATTTGTAGAAGGCCCTTGCATTTCCCCAGTATCTCACTTTCAGTTTTCTCTTACAGTCTCTTTGGCACCATTCCCCTTTTGGGGCCATTACTGCCCCTATCCACTTCCATTTTCTTCTTCATCTGCTCTGATGGTAAAAGTCTTCTTTCTCCTTGTCCTTGTCACACTGTCTCTTACCTGATTCCCTTTTTACTCCTCCAGCACAGTTAAGCTAGCTCCTCAGGGAACAAAAAGACTTGTTTATCTTGGGAATTAGCCAAGCCAGATAGGGAGGAATTGTGAGCTATTGGTTTGAGCCTGCATTCAGTAGAGAAGAGAGGGAAATATGGGAAGTTGCTGCTGGAATGGGATGAAGACTACATGTGGCAGAGTCCCAAAAAGCAGCTGCTCTTTACTTCTGTTTAGCTCCTGTCAGTCAGTTCTCATTAGTTGTCTTATTTAATTAACATTTATGCAATTACAGGCCTAAGAGTGCAGGCTTTAGTCAGGCAAGCCTCCTGCTGAGTTTTCAAAGTGACTTTTCTACAAGTTTTTCCTTTGTAGAGTTCAAGATCAAGTACTAGAGAAGCAATAACTGAGTTTCCTCTCTTTTGTATCTGGACTGATTCCCACACCATCTGCAACAAGTATTCTTAAACAACTTGTTAATTCTCTAGGATTCCTTACAGAAGCGACACGATGACTACGTTACTGCATCGGTTCTGTTTCAAAAAGAGATGAGGGCATTACCTTGCTAAGCCTCAGTAAAATTCCAGTGTCAGGCACTACTCCAGAGTTTCACCAAAGTCTTATTTCTAACTCAAGAGTTTAGTCATCAGCAAACACAGCTTGCGTTCATGAGATACAATAATAACTTTTGTATTTATGCAATATCACAAAGATAACCGTCAGTATTTACTTTATATTAGAAGCTTCTTTTGGTCCAAGTTCGACCCTTATTCACTCTATGTAGTCTCCCGCATAATGGAACAATTTCATGAGAAACTTCCCAGAGCCTGGATCTTTGAGCGACGGTGGAAATGACAAGGGAAACACTGAGATTATTTAGAAATGTCAAGCCCAGTGATGTAGCAGCGAGTATTTTCATTTTTTTCAATTTTGTTAACTGTAGTTTTGAATCAGCTTTACACTGAGAAAATAATGGATCTATTTCTGCCGACTGCAATAACTGCAGTTCATGAGATCTATTCTGGCTGTGAGCTGAGGGGTTGCAAAGTCAATGAAAGTTTATAAAATGTTTTGATAGCTGTTAAGATCATAAACTGAGGGGTAAAAGTTACCAAAGAGAGAGAAAACAGAGAAAAAATTATCCAAGAACGAATTACATCTTCCTGTGGATCTGATAAAAGTACTGCACTGAAACCATCTTTAGCCAGAAAAAAAAGCAGCGTAGAATTGAATGAACCCAAACTGGTGTGTTGGAAACACAATCTGTTCAACATCTGCCCTTAATCACTGCCTTTTTAGTGGTCTTTAAAGAGCCAGTTTGAAAGGAACAGGTGGACACAAAATCCAACCATCAGGAAGGCAAATAACTGTTTTTTTCACTCCAGAGACTTCAGCTTTTGATTTTGATCCCTGAACTCATCTCCCTAAGGGTGTTTCCAGATTAGCTCATTATAAAGTTATGAAAATCCTCCTTCTGATTAATGTGAAGCCTTCCTTCTCTGTTATCTTCCCAGGATTCAAGGGAACCAATTTGGTGATAGAACTTACAGGGACTGAGCTGCAGCCTTAGATGCTAAAAATCACTCAGAAAAGGGGGAAAAAAGAAGAGAAAATCATAGTTCTCTTCTGTTACTAGATATCACTTTCCCCATTTTGTGTTTATTTTCTTTAAAAACATAATAGGAAAACTGCCATCTTTCAAAGAACTGAAAATCAGAAATAACCTTGTTTTCCCTATGAAATATGTCCCTAAAACCACAAATTAGACTTTAACTGCTAGATTTTTGCATTAAAAAAGGTTTTCAGGGATCTTTGGCCATAGTTTCCACTTTTGTAATCAGATTTGATTTCTTTTTCTTTTAAATTATTATTTCTTATTTTACCATGTATTTTCTAGATTCTGTGAAACAGTAAATAAATACAAGTACCTCTACCTAAAACCCAATTACTGTCTAACACACCATTACAGTGGAGTTGCCATATGAATATTGACAGTTCACTATGCTTATTTATCCTATTTGAATAAAGGCAGTTGCTCTGAAGCTCAAGTATAACTGAGCAATCCAGAGTGACTCCAGATCTGCTCAATCATACCATGAAACAAACTGCCTTTTGTGAGTTGTGGCAGAAGGTCTGAGGAGCCGAGACCTGGCTTGAGGAATAAGAGGATATCAGACCACAGAAACAAAGAGCACTGTTCACACTGCAGCAGCTGTTGTCCAATCTACATTTATCCATTCCCAGAAAATTTTTTGCCCTTGCTTTCCTTGCCAGAATAAAGCTGCTGCTAATGAATGCTGCTCAGAATAGCCACATTTTGCTGTAAGTGAACCACAGACACTATGCATCCCCCATGACTATTGATGGAGGCTGTAATTTAAATAGCCCTATGATAGCTTAAAATATAGTTTAATTTGATAAACAGGTGGGGACGCTCATGGAGAACTATGTGTTGTATATCTGCTTTTGTATGAATAGTGCAAACCACTAAGGGTCTTCCTGATCATGTCTGAGCAATAATTTCTACAGGTTAAAGGAGATGTCCAATTTTTCAGTGTGAAAAAAATTATCACAGAATATGAAAAATGCCTCTTTTTTTTCATATGTAGTGGGACTGCAGCATCAACACAACCCAAGATGAAATTATCCTGAAATCATATGATCTTGTTAACACTTAGGTAATTTCTCCATGAATTATTTACAACTTGCTGTTACTTAGGCATGTTTCCTACTGCCTACATGATTCAGGTTATTTCACCTTCCTTTTGCACTATCATGCACTTCCCACAGTCTTGCCACAGTCCTATTTCTTACCTCATTCAAACATTTATTATGTTTCAGTTTAGACAGAATTCATTCTAGGGCATATGACTCAACTCAAGACTTTAATTATATTTCAGCAGGTAAAGTTTGAGAGTTTTGAGTCAGATGCATCACTTGGTAATTTTTACATCACCTAGTATAATGCCACATACTGGTTTATATTAATACAGCGTTCTCTTTTATTGTAGGAATTTATTGCTTATCTCCTCCTTAGATGATTATTTAAATCCTGAGTGAACAAGTATTTAAATAAAGATATCTGCTTTGTGATAGCTTGCTATATAGTTGAAGGGAGTTACATTGGCTGGTTGTTCATCACAGTGAAATAGCACTGATAATTTACTTATTACTGAACCTTCCCAAATCTCGATAGAAATTATTTCCTTACCAGCTGGAACTACAATATATTTAATTACTAGTACATTTGTATTCTGAAACTAAGGTGATTTGGTTTCATATTTCTGAAAGTATGTGCTACTGTAAAACGCAAGTACTAGCCAGCCATGAATTTTTAATTTCTTCATGTTTTTAAATCATTGTGAAAGTTTTTCCACTGAAATTATTCCATATTCCTTTTCAGCCTCCAATGCTCAAAATGTATGATCTTCTTTAAAGAACTAAACTCCTTACTAAATGCTTTATAATAGTCCTGACTTTTTTATTTTAAACCTATTTTTCTTCTTTACACTACACTTGCAAGTTATGGTGTGTTGCGGTGCAGTATTTAACTGTTTTCCGTTGCTTTTTCATTGATTACTATGTTCACTGTTATGCATTGGTATATCCCAGTTTCCCCCTCTCTTCCTTTCCTGCGGGTGGTAGATCCCAGGCCCAAGCCATTTTCCCTGTCTTCCTCTTATGGACACTCTCCTCCCCTCATTCCAGTACCTTCCCTGCCCATCACCCAAGTCCCTCCCTTTGTTCCAGTCCTTTCCCTGTCCATCACCTAAGCCCTCCCAGTTTTCCCTTATATGTCCCCTGCCAATCTCCCAAGACCCTGCCGCCTCTGGTGCCTCCCCTTTGGAATTCCCCNCCCCCCCCCCCCCCCCCCAATACTTAAGCTGCTGTGCAGGGTGTTTTGTTGCTTTTTGCCCTCCTGGAGCCCCTGGGGAATAAACTTCCAACCTGTACCCGAGGGAAAAGCCTCCTCGCCTTCCTTTGCGTCTCTCCTTGTCCGTTGTTGCCTAGCAACGGCCTTGGGGCTTTGGCTCTCAGGAGCTAAGGAGAGCTATAGCTCCAGAGGAGCAGCGGCAGGACCTTGGGTCCCAGGCTGCTCCCCACTCTCGCTGCAGTGGCTGAAGAGCTACCCCTGGTCAAGCGGTCACCGTGACAGTGGTGGAGTCAAGTGAATTGAGTAGAGTAAAAATAAGGAAAAGTCATTCTTTCAGAATGACCAGCCACACTCATAGCTGAAGTTTCTTGACAGTATTATTTTGTCTATATAAAATTCTGCAGATTTTTGTTCCCAACGTTTGCCAATTTAAATTAATTTTTCATTATATTCTGAAAAAAATAGTTGTGCAAAGTAATCTGCAGAGACCTTTGCGGTTTACATAAATGGAAGCTAAGGTGGTATCTCAGATCAAATGAAACAACATATTGATTCTCTGTAAGAATTGTGATCATTGATTCAGCTGTGCACTCACATGATGGTGCTGTAACTAAACACTCATTCATGGATAAGGACCCTCAGACTTATGTCCATGTGGCTGAAATGGATATTTTAATGGACAAAATATCATGTGTAAGAAAAAAGGTGAAGCAGAAACCAACTGCTTAAACACAGAGGGGATTTATGCATTTTTTGTAACATAATTCAGATTGTGCTACAAAGGCCATCTGAATCTGAAAAAAAAGTACAGAGGAAGCAGAAAGAAACCATGTACATAGAAAAAATCTTCTGTGATAGTTACTGGTTTTATTCTTAGTCTTTGTTTTTGTTTCAAAGACAAGAAAGAGATTAGCAATTAGCAGGAGATTATTATCTTTTTGAAGATAGGGATTCTACCCCAAAAGTAGCATTCATGAAAAAAAAGGGGACCTTCTTATTTTTGCTTAGGAAGATTGTTGATGTTTCGGTTTTCTCCATTTTCAAGAACTTTGAAGCACTGCTGGTCCCATAAGAATGGGAACTCTTCTTTCTTTATACCTCTAACACACAGACATTTGTATGTATGCACAAAAACTCACACATCTGTTCATCCTGGTCCTTTTACAAATAATTCCAGATAGATTTCAGGTAAGTCAGGAGTACTCATATTCTAAGCACTCTTGGGAATGGTAGTACAAACAAGACCCTCTGACAAATCCTGGAATTAGTGATTACGAGAAAATGGGAGGAAAGGATTGGAGAAGCGCTTTGCTTAGTCTGAAGAAGGCTAAACAAAACAACCAGTGTTATCCTGTGCCATCTGTTGGGAAAAGTCTGGGAGGAAGGATATGGGCACACAAAGTCTTTTCTAAGAGTCATGGAATATGAGATCCAGAGAGACAAGAAGGAAATAGATACCAATAATGATGGTTTGGACAGTCAAGTCCAGTCCATTTGTGAGCCCTACACTAAAGCATGATGGCAAAAGTGTCAGGGATGATAGAAGTATAGACCCTTTGGTTTGTTGTCACATGCATTTACTCTCAGTGAAGAGCCTGTCCAGACGATGCAAGATGGTCTTTCTCTACCTCTTTTTATTAGGGAGGAATATCCAAGTGGATGATGGACAAAGTGCATATGAAGTTTCATTGTCTTGTGGAGAAATGATCTTGTTATGATCCATTAGAATTCCTTGTGGCTTGATAGAAGTGCTAGCACACATCAGTTACTCCACAAGAAAAACATACACTTTGATCAACCCAAGTCTATGTATGGAAAAAGGATGGGAGCTTCAACAGCAGAATATTATCTGATGGTTTAGCACATTACTTCATTAAATATCCCTGAATTTTAAGTTCCCTCTTCCTCCACCCTGCCCCCCCAGAACCTGCATTTTTTCACATTGCAGCCAAAATTGTGCATGAGAAAAAAGGAAAAATTTCTGAGTTTCAACAATATTTTTGTCTGTATTATAAGAACATATGGTTTCACATTTTTTTCGACCATCATTTTACTGTAAAATTTTTGTCCTAGCAGATATAGAAGATATGCAGATCTAGAATTTAAAGGAAATGTAACGCAATGCAGTTTCTAAGGTAGAACAACAATAATCCAATTTCTATACAGTCATTAAAAAACAAAAGATTTTCAAGGATCATATTATGAACATTGAAATGGCATTCATTACAACATGAAAATGAAATTTGATCTAGCCGAATATATGCAAACATCACTTGAGAACAAAAGACATCTGAGTACGTCATTAAAAAAAAAAAAAGAGACTGTCTGCTATACAGAGGAAGGATAGATCAAATACATATAGAGGTATTTGGATGTTTAGGTGGCACTGATTTTCTTGAGCAGTTGTTACTCACTCTTCTCTTGGTGTCCAGCAATCCCTCACAACATCACATCTGGTCTGGAAGTTACTTTTTAAACTATGCTGATAAAAATGCATAATGCTGCAGGTTCCTAAAAGTAATTTCAATTCATAAGTAATGGAATAATGATCACGCTTTAGCTTACTTTTTTGTCATAAATAGACATTTCAAAAATCCCACTGAGGTCATTGATAGGTTTATGCAGTTAGGAAAAGAGAGATCACTTATTCCCAACTGCCTTCTTAAAGCACAGTCAATGTTCAATACATATCAGGCTGCTTTGGGCTTTGTCCAACCAGCTCTTGAAAACCTCCTTAAAGCTATTGGAGACGTCTGTGATATAGTAAAAGTCCTGTGAGAAATCCTTGGTCATTTCCTTCTGGATTGATTAAGAAAAAACTTACCTCAGAGATACTTCAGCAAGAAAGTTCCTCAGGAATTTTCTAAAGGATATAATTGTAACAAAACTGAAATGACATTTTTCCCGTCTAGGAAATGAGAATAGGTTAACTGGCTCTACTGTCTGTATTTGTTTTTGAATTAGTGTTAAGCTCATTGGTGTGTTGGGAGAAACATTCTGTTAGACACCTACTTTTTTTTTTTTTCAAATCCCCTGAGTCCTTAGGGGGGCTCTTTTTTGAAATTACAGATATACTCATAGCTTCTATTTTAGCAAAATGTGATTCCTGCACTGACATCAACTCATAGTCCACTGGTAAGTATTTTGGTAAGTTGTTGATACAACCATAGGCTAAAGATTTAGTGAAGCAGTTCTTTCTTAAGGAAATGGGCAAATAAGACTGTCTGCTTGATCTTTATTCCTAAATAGCAGACAGATGTTTGTTTTGGTCCTACTTGGTTTTGATGCTCTTAAGAAGTTCTGTGCTACATTGTGGAAATATAGGAAATAATTTGATTATATGAAAAGGAATTCATAATACATTTATTCTACAGATAGAATTACTTTCTTATATTGTATTGTCCTCTATTATTTCCTCCTGAGACACATTTCTCCATGCTTGCATATGTTATAATTAAGACCTATGAAAAATTAAAATTGGTAAGAATATTTTCTTTGTGGCATGTATGGCATCACCTATGAAAGCACAGCAAAGAACAATCATTTAAGTGATTTTTTCATCTCTGTGGGACTTGAGAGTACATCTTCATGTAGAATAAAAGTTTCAATTAGGCTAAGGCCATTATAATATCACTAAATGGTTTCTCATAGCATGATATATACAAATTTTGATCATCAGTTTTTCAATTTTTATTATCTTTCAAAATAGACGACTTAATACCATTTTTAGCAAATGAAAGGAAATAATTACTTGTATTAAACAAAACTAATGCAAGGTGAAGGTTGAAGTTTTTCAAGGATTTCACTGGTTTATATGAAAATTCTTGTGTTTAATTGTAAGACTATGTCCTCACACATCAAAATATATAGTTATAATTCTTTTTCTCATGTATGAATCTTAAATCTATTTCACCTACATTAAACTCACTGAGAGCATGAAACTGTAGCCTAATGTTTGTGCTTACAGGAAAGCAGCAAGTCATATGTGGAGGACAAGCAAGAGCCCATTTTCATTTTCAGCCTATGGAGTCGTATTTCCTGGTTTGGGGGGATGTTGTTGTTTGGTTTTTTATTGTTGGTGGTGGGTTTTCTGAAATCTGGGAAATCTTGATTTTAGCTTGAACTCCAGGACAGCATTATAATACATAGTTGCCATGTCAGAGGGTCTAAGTATAGAGACAGAACTACCAATTTAGGTACTTACTTTTAACTTTTTGGATCTAATTTGTGTAAAAGAAGGTTGCACTGGTGATAAGACAGTTCTTGTGATAAGAGAATTCTTGTGATCAAGATCTGAAGTTCCCATGCTTTAGCTACTGACATGGACATTCAACAAATTGCATCAAGAAAACTTGCCCTGAGACCTTATGCTTGCAACAGACAAACGGTAATTCTATTTTCAGCTCAAGTGGGGCTTTAGAACTGGATATCCTATTCAAGAGTTTCTCAATCTTTTTTACTCCTACATCTCAGTACATGTAGTCACACTTTCCACGACCCTACAGTCAGCGCTTTGCAGCAACTCATCTTCAGGTTCAGAAGTGTTCCAAGATATTTTCTGTGTGTTTTCCAGAGACATGAAAGTAGTACCTATGACCCCAACAAAAACACTGTTCTCTGATTTGGTCATAGGACCAAGCAACTGAGAAGTTGCTGCAAAAAATTGGCAGACTAGATGAGTTAGAGGAAATGCTGAAATACTTCAAGACTTTATCTCTTAAAAAAGCAGAGGGAGAAGTGTGAAGATCAAACAGATGGAGATTGTCAAAAGCCTTTATTAATGTTTGATTTTATGTATCACACTATATGAGACACTTATACGCTCAATCTTTTTACTGCTCCAGATATACATTAGATAGGATCTGTGTTGTCTGGAATGGCTGATAAAAATAAAGCACCTTTTGTAATTGCAAGAAAAGAAGTAGTAAGAGTTATTACACAGGAAAAAGATTTATAATGCTGCCACAGGGCACATTACAAACAACCAGGAAAACAAATGAACATTAAAGGCCAGAGGATGATGACTTTATTGTTCTTCAAGATCTGCCCTCACCATATGGTCTACAATCTCTGATTGTTTTTACCTTTCTCAATGTTTTATTGTCCCTTTGTGTTACACACATAAAATGTTAGGAAAATTAACCACTGGCACATTCTGATAAGATGGTTTTCAAACACAAAATGAAAAACCTTTCAGCACTTTTTGCCTTTGAAAATAATGCTATCTTCATTTTTGTGACTAGGTTGAAAACCTTTATTTGTTTTCTAGGAGCTGCCAAATGGTGTCCAAAATGATACTTAAGTGTATCTTGAAACACAAAAATGTCTGTTCTAATGTAATCAGAGCCAACTCTTGCCAGTACATCAAAAATTGAGCAGACAAGAGGGGAAAAGGCCTTACAGCAAGGGTGAGAGCAGCCCTTGTGCTGGCTATATACTCCTCACCATCTGACTATGTCCAGAGCATGTGTTGCCAATATTTTCATCCCAGCCCTTCTGGTGCCCACACGTAGCTCATTTACCTTCTTCCAGATACAGCCAGAACACTCACGTGACATGTTTGGTCTAGGTCTCCTGGAGGTGGGGGTTGTTTGAAGTGCCGGGCATTCCCCAGTTTTCCTGGGGTGGTCAGTGTTGCCTTTTTGAGCCCTTCTCATGGCTTCCTTCATCACCAGTAGGACAGAAGAGGTCAACAGATGGGATATTTCCAGCCTTCCTTGGCTCACCCTTTTCCTCTGCCTTGTGATGAGGATAACTTCTGACAATAGCAGGCAATGTAGGTGCTACAAGCAGCATCCTGGAGCACCGCCTCTGCTCTGCCTCCCAAAAGCAGAGCAGTGACTAGCTAGTGACTAGCTTCCCCTGCATATTCTTTGCGTGTGTAAGTAAGAAGGACTAGAAGTTAAGCCTGGCTCATTTTCCTCTCAGTCAATGCCTGTAGGAGTATTACACTCTGTGAAGGTAAGGCCTGTCAATTTGAAATACATATTCAACCTTCAGTATTATAATGGTTCTTTATGTTCTTCTCAGCATGGGAAAATCTTCATGAAGTGGGAGCTGGAGTGTGATAGAGAGCTGTTTTGTGCAATGGCATGTTCTCCTGAGATGCTAAAAAATTTCTCTGCATAACAGCAACTGCACCTCTTGAATCAAGCACATCGGAAGTGAATCCAATAGAAAAAGAAAGCTATGAAAGGTCTTGAGTCTAAAGATACAGTAAAAGAAATTTTTGGCTACAAGCGGGTGCTGTAGTGCTATGGAAGTTTCTCTGTGGATCTCAGGACATGGAGGTTTGAGTTCTCTCTTCTGATGNCTTCTGATGACATCACAAAAGAAGAATGGGAGGTCAAATGCACCCTAAAAGCCCTTCTTCTCAAAAAAAAGTGGCAATATTTCACAGTCTGAGGCATGTAATGCAGGCATTCCTTTGTTCATCACAGATTGCCTGTATGACAGCACAAACGTAAGATCTTTTATTTATTTTCATATTCTTTTT
>WEIT01026520.1:7161-18696 GCA_013389985.1 Dryoscopus gambensis | reverse complement strand
TTTTAAGCCATAGTCATATTTTCACACAATTTTGTAGTGCAGTGAAGAGGAAGTATAAGAAGCGATTGATGTAACTAATGACTTTGTCACTTCAAGCAAAAGAAGAATCCAGGAAGTGAAGACGAAATCAGGTTGCTAAAGATTAACACAAAATAACATAGGTGAGCATATGGAAACAAAAGACAGAAGTATAAACCCCGTGAAACTGAGAAGACATATCCCTATAACATATGCACAGCTTGCCAGCAGAAGAGTAGGAAAAAAATCCCTGCTCATTACGCAACAGTGAAGAAAACTCATGCATTTCGTGCCCTTTTTGAAACTTGCCTTTCCAAAATTCCCCATCGATTGTCACTGGCTTTCACAGTTGATTACTTCACACCGCTGGGATGATCTTAGCTTAGAAAAGGGGAAAACAGGTGTGAATACATTTCGGTGAAATGACTGGAAATCAGCTGGCCCTGATAAATTTAATTATAAAATATTTATCAAAATGGCTGAAATAAACACATTCATTAGCAGTTATTTTTGAAAATTTACAGGGACAAGAGGTGGCCTAAATCCAGGCTAACCCTAAGAACTGTAAAGAGAAGTGAGCTGGATGATTTTATGGGGATTTTGCAGATTTTTCAGCTTCATTGTGGACCCTGAGTAACCTTGATACAAGTAACTAAACCATTTCCAAGTAGAGAAGAGACTGAAAGATTACAGGATTAATAGCAGCTAATGTGAATTTGCAAAAATTTTAAATGTATCAAACCAATATCATTTTACCCAGCAGTGGGGTGATGAAACTTGTGGATAGAATGAAAACACAGGAACATAGAAATACATTTCATATCACAAGAATAATAAAAACTTTTAATGGTGTTCTACATGATACTCTATAAACAGGTTAAGGAGACATGATGTCGACAAAATTTATTACAGGATGATCTGGATAAAATCTGCTACAGCATGGGTGTAAATCTTGTTGGAAACCTGTAATCAGAAGGGTATCTATCAATGAATTCCTGCCCACAGTAGAAGAGGTCTCCTTGAAATTTGTTTTTACTTAAATCTTATCATTAATGAATTTGATACTAAAGTAAAAACAAGCTTATTAAATGCATAGATGATGGAAAATCAGGTGAGACTGCAAGATTGTTGAGACATAAAATTAGAATTCAAAATTACTTTGATAAACTGCAGAAATGATGCCACAATTCAGAAAAAAAAATACATGGTGAAAAATGCAGTGTGTGCAAGTAAAAGGTGAAAAGCAACCTGTTACAAGTCAGTCCTATGGGAAGAAATAAACTAGGTAAGCATGAAACGGCTACTCTCAGAGGACCATTTTTGAAAGACAACACAGTTTTAAGTCATCCATGTGTCCACACTGTGCACCTGTTACTTAGTCCTGTTCTTCATATACCAAGAAAAAAGGAGAAAATTTAATATCAGCTATGTGCACTGAATATTGAAGGTAAGGTAAGATCTAATTTGGAGTACTTAATGGTTACAGATACACTTCAGAAAAGGATGAGATCCAGTATATAGGTAAGCAATGCCAGAAAACAATAGTTACCTAGACAATCATTCTTCTTTACTATTGTCTCCAGAAGCGACCATTCCTTCTCTGAATTTTTCAAAATGTATCTGCAGTAGACCTGGTGGATATTTGACCTCTAGATTAGTTGGCTGTATTAGCATGTGAGGGTGGAATTTAGTGAAAAATTACCTCAATCTGAATTCTTAGGAATCTGCAGTGAATAAAATCATCACCAATTTCAAGGAAGATGTTCGGTTTTTGTGTTATACTATGCAAGATGCAATATCAATTATTTTCACAGGAGTTTTAAAGGTTTGTAGGCTGTAACAGCCTATGCCATGTCATTCAGAAAGCACTTTTATTCATCCATGTATTTTCCTATATCTAGGACGTAGGATGCTTTCCTGATGTAATTCTTGAAAAGGCAAAAATGGCTTTAAATCCCACCTCCCCTCTCTTTTACTGCCTAGAGCTCTTGGTTAAAGAAGTCCATCAAACTCATAGCTCATTCAGAAATCTGAACACCTTAAGGTGAGTACAGGTCTGGCTTGTGTCACTTGGAGACACAACAAAAGTGGTAAGCTGCCTCAGGGAAGGGGTTGAGGTACATGGAATATCTTGACAGGCTGTCTACAAACAGGTCAAAAATTTATAATCAATCAAAATTGAGACAAATTTTTCCTGTTCCTTTGGTTTTTGTTTTTTTTTTTTTTTTTTCCCCACGTAATCGTTTATGTTCTCCAAGTATTCTCTTTCTGTAGGAGAAAATAATTATTGAAAACTGAGCTTTTTCAATAATTTCTGATTCATAGTTAAATGATGTGAAATGAAATCGCACGAGCAAGTTCTCACATAAGGCACTACAGCAGGGAAATTACCTAGAAAGAGCTCAAGAAGATACCATGGGAAAAGTAGAGTGTTGCAGATAAAATATTTTAGCTTACCAGTTTTTGCTGAATACTGGGAGTTCTGTGCAGAATATGCAGACTGTCTCGGCTGCTGTTGCAAAAAAGCTGTCAAGGCAGCAGTAAAATATCTGAAGATTATTGGGTATTTTAAAAGCCTACAGGACTGGAGTTGTTTTTGAGTCTTCACATTAAATTATTATATAATCCAAGTGGCTAGTTATTTGTTGTTACCAGGGGTGTTTTTCTTTTAATATCGGTGCATTTCTTCTACTAGTAAAATACTTTGTAAAAATCAAAGTAATTTTATGTAGCTGTTGCTCTCTTCAGAGTCTGCAAAAAAGCACATTTTCTTGCTTGAAAGAGCACCAGCTGATGTTACCTTCAGAATCCTCTTAATAAATGAATTGAACAGAAAGAACTGGCTTATTTTTTTCATCTAGATCAGTTCTCCTAAGAAGATGAGCTCCAGCTCCTCAAACATTGTGTTAATATTTATAAGTACTCTAAGGATAGGTGGAAGGTAAAAGCTGGGCAAAATATAAAGGATATGTGACATTTGTAATGTAAGGACATTTCTTGAGAATATTGTTGGGGAAAAAAAAAAAGAGAAGACACAGAAAAAGTAATGAACTCCACCTAGATACACAGATCCTCAGGAAAAAGAGATAACAGGGATAATATCTATGACGAGATCTCCCAGCTCACAGAATGAGGAAGCACAACTGAACAAATCACTCAAGGCCTTGGAGAGGTTCCATCAGCTTTTTGTAACTGCTAAGAAGGGGTGCAGAGGGGGAAAAAGAGTGTCACGGGTCTCTCAGAAAAAAGCAAACATTTTCGGAATCTTTAAGGGGCTTGAAGGCAATAGATGAAACTTACTATAAGATGTTAGGGGATTAAAAACAAAGGTTGGCACAGTTGGCTGAGGTAGACAAGAAAGTCAAAGTGAAATCAGGTGATCATAGATCTATAGAGACAAGAAATCAAGAGCAAAAGAGGCACCTTTGATATAATAAATGAAAAAGCCTTCCCCCTTGCTCTGGAAGCCTGATGAACACCGACTGCCTGTCTGAAAGAATAGTCAGGACTGTTACTATAATGGTCAGGAGTACCTAGTTTGGGTCATTCTTCATAAAAAATATATTAATCTGCAGCATCTGGTGGGCAACTTCACCTCTTCCAGTAACATCATATTTATTTGCCAATTACTCATAAGAGTGAAAAACTGAGACTTTTTTTTCCACCGGTGGGACAAGAGAAGTCTGTCAAACAGCCATAGTCAGGGCAGCCTGCCTTTCATAGCAGTTTGTGTTGTGGTGGCTCTTTGTACTTGCCCATTCTGGAGTACACTGCCTGTATTCGGGGAGTTTTCTATCTTGCTTATATGTTGTTTCTCATCCCAAAACCTCAGTCTAGTCTAACAAGTTTGATATTCAATAAGTGGAACCATAGAAAGCAGTTGTATGGAAGCTACAGAATTTCCTGTCTCAGTGAAGATCTGTAACAGACTATCCTGACCCTCAGTCATCTGCTCTAATGACCACCTCATATCTATGTTAAACACACTAATGATCTATCTCTATCACTGAGACAATCCTGAGATTGTTATTAGATCTGTAAAAATTCCAGATCACATTTATTATACAGACTAATGCAATATTAAAGCTGAGGAACAAGTCACTAAACAACCACTGATGAAATATCCTTTACGGAACAAAGATTTTTCTCCCCTGTAATTCCTGACTTCTACATGTGAAACCTAAGTGAAGGATAAAATTTACACACTGTTGAAATTAATGCTAGCCATCATAAACACACAATACATTCTATAAAGAGGCATGGAGTAATGAGTACAAATTGAAAGGGGAAAATTAGGCTAGATATTAGGAAGAAATTTTTTCTGTGAGGGTGAGGTACTGGAACATGTTGGCCAGAGAAGCTGTGGATGCACCATCCCTGGAAGTGTTCAAGGCCCGGCTGGATAAGGCCTCGAGCAACCTGGTCTACTGGGAGGTGTCCTTGCCCATGGCAAGGGGCTTGGGACAAGATGACCTTTAGGGTACCTTCCAACCCTTAACATTCTGTGGTTCTATGATTCTTCTTTCTTTTGAGCTCTGTGTATGAAAACAAAAACTGTAGCTTTTTAAAAGTAGGGGGCTTAGCCACTATGTACTACTAAAATAACATGGCTGCATATTGACATCCCTTGCATTTCGTTTTGTGGCTTAATAGTTTTTTACAAGAAACAGCTACTTTGACAAAGTGAAAGTACATTCTAGCCATAAAATTCATACTAAGGGTATGAAGATCAAAGCCTTCTACATCTGTGTCACACAATTGTTTGATATAGTATTAGGTTAAATTGGCAACTACATTGTCAATCACTCATTGGAATAAGCAACAGGAAAAAAGAATCCAAAGATGGATGGTTGTTCACCTGTATTTTTCTACAGAATATGTTCAAACTTCCAAAACCACAGTACCATTCTCTGCTGCTTTATAACAGCTGAAAAATCTCACAAGCATCACAAAATAACATAAACATAACCAAAGGTCACTGAATCTAATACAAATTTCTAAATTGATATCCTAGAGTGAAAAAGGAGATCTCCCATCTGAACTCTGTATGTGACAGTAGTAACTTACTTTAGGGACAAAGTTGACATGGAAAAAGTCAAAGATTTTTTTGTAGCTCAGTTAAAAGGCTTTACCCTTTTAAAAGGATTCTTGCTGTTGAGTTCATCAGAGCTGTCATAGCATACTTTCAATGTCTCTCCGAAAGGATTGATGCTGGGACTATGTTTTTTTACAGCTACAGTTGTTTCCATAGAGTATGGCCACAGTAGAAGCTGTGGAAATTCCAACATTCAGCAAAAATGACTGACTACATAAATATATATAAATGCATTTTAATAGGTACTTGATAAATAATAATAGTAATAATAGAAATTTGACATTAGGATTTAGAAACATCTTATTTCCCTCTTAGAATTTGGTACCACTTTACAGCTTATTACTTCCATTTTTTTCTTCTTTCATAAAATTTAAGAGAATACTGAACACAGTTATCTTCTCCTTTTTAATTTTAGCAGGTGGTGCTGATAAAACACATCTTTCTGTTTTCCACTAAGTTAAAAATATCACAAGAAAGGTCAGGTGTGCAGTAGTACAGAGATTTACATAACAGGATTACATGAAAATAAGCAGTTTTTCTGCTGAAAAAGTATAGGGTAAGAAACTCAAGTTTTCCTTCAAAATCTGTTACCCTGAAATTGAAAGAGCAGGAGTAGAACAGGAAATGAGGGGAAAACACATCCTGCCCCTTGTGTACCACATTGCTTGATGCACTTAAAAGGTGTATTGAAAACTATCACAAAGAACATGGGACAGCAACAGCCTTTAAGAAAGGTGCCAAGTAGAACAATTTATAATTGTTTTAATGTTGTCTCACAGACTTTTTCACTCTTTCCATTTTTAAAACATCATTGTGAAAATCTAATTTCCCAGATAGAAAACCGTGATGTTGTAAACTTTCAGAGGAAATATTCAGTATTGTACTCATCCATTGCACAGTCAGCCTTTCAACTCTTAGGTGAATGGCCATTTAAACTGCAGCAACTGGTCCTCCTTCGTTGCTGAAAATTATTCTTTCCAGACAACTTAGTTTGTAGAAGTAAGCTTGCTACTGAAAACTCTTTAGGATGATGACAAACACACCTCTTTCTAGTAAAAATCATGTATAGGACCAGAGACAGCCAATTATGCAAGATAGCCTGTAGTAAAAAGGAGTAAAACTGGCTAGTAGGCGTGAATCAGATGATCTGACATAGTCCAACCTTTTCAAGATGAACTGAGGCCCAGCAGAAGGAATTATCAGGTCAAAGTGTAAGACAATCTGCTTCATGACTATGAAGTGCAGAAGAGTTCAGCTGAGAAACTAAAGGAAATTAAATATTTTAGGCCTCAGTACATACAGGATATGCTGGAGGAATTTTTGTCCACATTGTCAACAGTGGTCTCCAGACAGCCCCCATCTGTGACTTCATCCTTGGTGCCACTGGTGGGGGAAACACTTTGAATGCACCAGTGGCATATCCAAGAAACTCCAGATATGGGGAATATTACCATGTGTCTTCCTGTAGACTTAAGACATTCATGGACATGCCACATAAGAAAAGAATTCTTGCAAGTTTTCCTTGCTAACTGTAGTATATCTATGGAGCTTCAGAGGTTTGTGGCACCACAAGAGTTGTTAGTGGATCAAATAAAACTGAGAGTAAGGTTCTGAAAAGCTGTCAGATGAGAAGCTCTCCTGAGCACTGGAAAAACACAGCAAGACTCTCCAGAAAATTAAAACTGGGCTGGTTGGGAAAGGTAAAAGTGTGTGACTTTTGGAGCATGATGTTCATGGAGTATAACAGCCAAGTAAAACTAGCTTCATCTTTTCTGATACTGGCTAAATATAATAGAGCATAGATTAGAAAATGACCCAGCATTCCATAATTCCATAATGCCAAGTCATTAATTTTGCCTTCAGGGTAGGTAATATCTCAGTCTTACGCGATACGAGGTCTAACTAGATAATTAATCTACTGGTTCCTTGAACTCTGACAGTCTTTTACACTTTGGGAAGATACAAAGTAAAACTCAGACATAACTGGATTAAATAAAAGGAAAATCAGTTCAACAAGGTTTCACTAACTTTTATTCAAACAGCATCATTTTCTGAATCCACGGCAAGATTTCTACTTGGTGTTTTGCAGGATAGTCTTTTTCATTGAGATGGATTTATTCAATATACAAGTACAGTGAAGAGGAAAAAGGATCCAAAAGGTACAATACAGTTTTGTAAATGTTATACCTTAATCCTAAATACTTTTATAGCTGTAGATATATTAAGAGATGCGTCCTGAGAATGGCTTGGCATTTCAGTTGACAGTAATCGGGATAAACATGTTTTGAACATCCATAGATATCCAATCCATAGATTGTAATTTGCAGCTGAATTGACATTGTACTGCTAGTAATACTGGGTGATGTGAAGACAGAGTGAAATTACTTTCTTTCATGCGGTTGGGGTTTACAAATTATTTCAGAACATTCAGCTCTTTGTATAGCCTATGCATGTACAGGATACATGAATTTGTAACAGCAAACTTTGTTTTACTGGATGCTGAAAATAACAGTATTTACACTATATTAATTTTCATTTCAACTTCTGGCCTTCTATCTTCCAAATGACAGTATCCCCAAAACACAACAAAAACCCCACAAATTAAAAACTCCAACAACACTTTAAATCAGATATGTTTAATTGATAGGAACAAGAAGCTATATACTCTATTACTCTCTTAGTATTTTCACTATGTTTTTCCTTGAAGTTGAGTAAAACTCCAACTAGCTCATTATTCAGGAACACTTAGATAAAATTTTATTATTAAATAATGCAGTTCCCTTACTACGTGTTGAACAGGAGTTCTGATTGTTTGTGACTGACACAGGCAATTGAATTCAATTGAATTTTTAGCCTTCTGTATAATTTCATGTGAAAATCTGACATGCTCAAAATGCCGAATTGCTTAGGAAAATAATGGCAGCTATTAGCTAAATAATAATTCTTACAAAGATTTTTTTAAAGTAGAGTAGGTCCAAATAATATTTTAATCCAGCTGTTTCAGAGAGATTTTTTCATAACTGCCTATCTGGTCATCAGTGGATGAAGCTGGGAATAAGAAAATCTCAGTCAGGTCCTAGGGATCTGTCTTCAGTACATAAAAACCAACTCTCCCAATGCAAATACAGATTCATTTACAAAATCTGCAGGTACTACAAATTCAATCGTATCTTCCTATCGCCAGTCAAGCTTAGCCCTTCAACAATAATTTACTCATAATGAGATGAGTCGAAGCCAGCTGTGCCTCAGAATAGAAAATACCTTATATTTCTTTAGGAGACTTCTGCTAAAAAATGCTTTCATGAGATCAGAACACAAGCTTATGCAAATACAATCATGCAAACCTTCTCTTGTCATGTCATCATTGTGGCATAGAAAATCATCCTCATCCCAGGATTTACAGGTACTTTGTTGTTATATAATAGAGTGCAACAATTTAGGAGAAATGGAAAATACATATATAGTATAATTCAATGATGACTTGACTCTTTAAAGATAACATCCAAGCCAAATAAGAGAAAAGAAATTTGGATCAATTATTTAAAATCTTTACCAGCTTGGTTTCATTAAGACACCATACTGCGTGTCTCAAGGAACATGCTCTTTCTGATTTGAAATGTATTTCAATGGATGTTGTCAATTTCTTTTAATAATTCCACCTTGAAATAATTCTTAGAAAGGGATAAGACGGTCATTGCAATAACTTCTTTGAAATATTGCTCTAAACTTGAAAAGCTAGTCATGCTTGGCTGATTTTTCGGTTTATTAAAAAGGACAAAACCAAGTTCTGCCGATTTCATTGTTAAGATTGTCTGAAACATGAAAGTATGACACATACCTAGTTTTACTTCAGTTACATTTTTAGTATGGAAATTTCCCATTAACTTCAGCATGACAAAGGAAGTTGCTGGACCTGGACCATGACAGAGTATCTCAACAATCTTCAGATGAAGTACACACTTAAATGTAAACATAAGTCAAAACATCAAATAAATGTTTTCCTTTCTATCCAAAAATTCAAGCTTCCAAATCCTGTTCCAAGAAGGATTAAAGAAAAATGAAATACGGTTTATGTTGAGACAGAACACACAGACACAACTAGTGTCTAGGTATCCTATATTTTAGATGACTCGTCTAACTGTTGACTAATGGACTTTTTCCTTGCGTTCCTCCAATGATAGCTTCATCCTTTACCTCATGATGAAATTCTTCACAAAGAAAAAGGTATATATTTTGTTAGCAGGATGGGAAAAGTATCGGTGGCAACCAGCTATCGCAAGAGGTAACCCTTGAGCCTAAGCTTAAACAATTTGTTACTACTATTTTTTTATAATATGGTAATTTGGAGGACTAATTGTCTGAAAATTCTATCACTGCATTTAACTTTATTCATGTTACTACTTCTTTTTTACTGTTTTCTAAAACTTTTACTTGTCAGTACTTTGACCAAATAGAAATTGGAAGCCTCAAAAACCTTTGTCTATCTAACAGACAAATATAAATGGCAAAGATGCTTTTACAGTTTCTGTGCTAGAAAATACTTGCCTTGATATGGTAATTTGCTTTTCTTTTTCCATCTTTTTCAAGGAAAAAATCAAAAAACCCAACTCAAACAAACCCTCAGGGAAGTTGACCAAAGATTAGGATGGATACACCATTCCTAGATACAGACTTGAGAAACCTGAGAAAACGGACTGTCAGTATCTGAGAAGTCTGGGACTGACCAAAAAAGTGAACAGCTTCCACCTACATATGCTTTGGCTTGTCAGAAGAAGAGATTTAGTCACTGAGAATGAAGTCGGCAGATGGTATCTACTGTAGGTGGGGCAACTTCTTCCAGAAGTTGATTCCACTTCTTTTCACATTCTTACCCCTCACTGATCTCTTTTACCCTTCCTCTGTGACAGCAGGAACAGCACTAAAAGGCCATATTGAAACTCTAATTTAATTCCCTTGTTCTGTTTCTCCATATCCATAAGCAGGGTTCGGTCCTGGCCCCTTCTCCGACCTCACCTGGCATCAGGGAACATTAAAAAGGTGACACAGGGAGAATCAGGGGAGGAAAGTGACAGGAAAAGGAGAAGCTTTTTGAATCTTGTTGACATGCTAAGATGAAATCCCTGTCATGCAAAAATGTGATATGGAAGGAGCAAACCTTGTGAGAAAAAAACAGATTTCAGATGCCTTCCAGATTCTTCCAAAACCCTTCTTCCTCCAGGCCTCACTTTCCCTACAGAGGGTCTACATTATTATATACTTTCATTGCTGCTGTATTTAACTTCCAGGCTAACAGCTTCCAGACTAACTACTCAGATTAGTACAGCCAGCTGGGTAACCTCTGCAGTGTGGGGAGACTCAGATGTCTTAGGCACATTCTTCACTGGCACGCACTGCTCATCCTACAATTAGGTCAGATGTGTACAATCCCCAGGGCCATGAAATGTCCCTTTTACAGGGGAATATTTGAGGGGGAATAGAAGGAGAACACAGCCTACTTCTAGTCTTTCAATCTCCCTTTACTTTTATTGACAGAAAGACCTTTCAGCTCTGAAAAGGAGGCTGGGCTACAGAAGGTGGATCGCATGACACTATAGTGTATCTATGATACTGTGACACCCAGTAATTTTATTATCAAGTACATCTTTTAGTTTAACTGTAAGATAGTGACTCTAGGTAACTACTGGGTGATACACTACTTTCAGGTCAGAATTAGATGCCTGTCTCAGGTTGGGAATCACAAACCCCGGGTCTTGCACTTAGCAGACAAAACAAACTTTTGGTCCAACCAAAAGTTCTGACCGTGGGCTAGTTGGTCACTTCTCTGCTTGAGTCAAGACTGGATTGGCCTCTGTGTTCTGCCACCAGCAAGCTCTCCTCTAGTTGCAACTCACTAGGCTTCGAGACATGCCAGACTAGATCCTGACAATGAGGTTTGGGGTTTATGCTAGTTTTGAGCACCTAGAGGTGCTTTTCCCGCTAGTCCTAGTAGTTGGGCAGAGTCTGGATTGGCCTCGAGGTGTGCTGCCAGGCTGAATCACTCTCAGCTGTAATTTACCAATTTTGTTACAGGTGGGTAGGCCACCTTCACGTAACCCAGGGAAGGGACATATACTAGTCCTCTATATGGTCCAATAAATATGGAAATAAAGCCTCTCTCCCCCCAAAAAAAGTGACCTCAGGCCGAAAACAAGGTGTTCTGGCGCTGCGAAGACGTAGCCTCCGGCCTTCCCGTGAGACTAAGGGAGGGGTAGCCAACGCAACCCTCCGTCGGTGAGGAGAAAAGACACTTCAGCCAGGTGAAGCTCCTGCTCGCAGGAGAATTTGGGAAAGCTGCGAGAACGCGAAGCGAGAGGTGGCAGCAGCGAGTCGTCGTGCAGCCCGGTGGCGGCGGTCGGCCCGCACCGCTGCCGCCTCGGCTCAGC
>WEIT01026517.1:239814-281314 GCA_013389985.1 Dryoscopus gambensis | reverse complement strand
GTTACCTCACAGGAGATGCAGCATTTGTAAGATCTAAAACCTAAACCAAACCAGTTTCAGCCTGCAGGCCCCTTTGGAGCCTGGACTGTGCAATTACAGGTACTGCAGATGGTGGAAAGCTGAAGGCACTATTTATTTTTTGGTGGCAGACCAAAAGTACTCACACGGATTTAAAAAAAAAAAAAGGCATNCGCACCACATTCTGTGGCTGCTTGGAAATGGACAGGTTTTCAGAAAACTGACTCCAAGTTCAAGGGCCAAATTCTCTGTTGGCACAACTCCACCAACACTAATGGTGTTAGGCCCACAGAAAATTTGGCTCCGAATGCTGTCTGATTAACTGGTCTGTCCACAGACTCCAAGAAGCCCAGAAATTTTCAGCACAGTTTAACTCAGGGTAGCTAGGATGGAGTATGGGCTGTGGTTTCCGTCATATAATCAACATTAGAGATGCTGCAGGGTATGGAGTAGAAGCACATTTATCTGTGTTACTAACCATTCCCTGTTGGAGGACTTGGCTCAAATTTGTAGGAGTTATGGAGTCAGGAGTTTAGTAGCCAAATGCTATTTCTATTCCCTTAAAACAGAGCCCAGAAAATCCCAGTCCCCGGAGCTCCTTATTGCACTGTGGAAGTCTCTTCGCATGACATTCCCAGGTAGTCAAAACCAAGGCACACTGACAGCGCTGTGGTAGGGTGGGCAATCTGCAGGATAATCTGCCCTTTCCATTTCAGGTTATACTGCCAGACTAATTTATTTCAGAAATACTGCTTCACTTCTTTCAGGGTTTTTAAGGAAAATGCTTGTTGGCTCTCAATACTGATAGATGATTCAACAATTGGTATTTGTCACTTTAGTGTGCATTTTGTTTCCTTTCAGATAGGTTTAATGAGATGGGTTAGCTTCTGTTTTAATTTGATGATCATAAAATATACTTCTTGCATAATTAAAAGAAGAATTGACAAATTCATTTACAGATTTATAGGCAGCAACTGGAACCAGTTTAATTGGCTGGCATTGCCTGTTTTAGTTTGCTAGATACAAATGGATGTGAACCTCCTTAATGTAGAGTAAACAAGACCTCCAGTATAACTGACATTGGATATTTACTTGGAGAGACATTCTGATTTCCAAGATATTCTCAGCAAATATAGTTGTTTCCAGATAATTGAGACTGCAAGTTGCCACCCATACTGTTTATTTTGTTCTGCCTACAAGTTCCTCATTAAAGAATGTTGCCCATCTGGATTGATACCCTTGTCCCAGATCTTTTAGAGAAATCCTGTTTCCTTTCCTGGTTTCAGTGCTGTCCAGCTTTTCAGCTCTATCTAACACTTCTATGAAATCTCTGAGCTCAGTTTTCATAGAAGCAGAGTAAAGATTTTTTTATGCTTTAGGTTTTGTTTTTCAGTTTTTGGGGTCTTTTTACTGCTACAGCCACAGGCTTAGAACACAATTTATAGAAGCATTGGTAACCCTCTCTCCAACTAAAAGCAGGCACTGCTTCTCTCACAGTGTTCATGCCGATGTGGGCATACACTCCAAAGGCCTCTTTACTAGAAGGACTGATGTGAGAAAAGAAAACTCAGTGGTTTTCACAAGCAAGCCAGAGCTGGCATGCTCCCAACAAATGCTTTCACTGGCACTGGTGCCCCATAAACACTGAATTCGTTTTCTCATAGCAGGCTATTTATGATTCTCATGTGAGGCACGGCAGTCATTCATCTTTCTCACAGGACAAGCAAACAGGGCAAGACCAGTACTAACACTGAGCATGTTGTTACCATTACTCAGAAGTAGATTTATTGGCATTGTATCTTTCAAAGTAACAGGAGGTGGCTCAAAGCCTTCCTCTACAGCAGCTGTTTAATAAAACTACTCTGTGCTAGTTGCTTTCATATTTTAATCCCAAATCAACCATAGTGGGGTGAAAGAGGAGAAGCAGCACTACAGGGAATACAGAATTGCATGGACAGCAATGAGATGGAGAGCTGATTTCATACCTTTCAGCTACAGCCAGTTTTGTTGACACTCTTTCTAGCACTATAGGGATCCAATTCTGCATTCCTTCCCTCAGCCAAGGCTGCTCTTTATTTCTGAAACATATCTGTGACTTCAGGACAACATGCTAATGGGTTGTCTTACTGGGGAGAATTATTCTTGTCTGACCTTATCAATTAGAGTTGGATTTCTTCAGGAACAGATGAAGGCAAAAAACCCCCACATCTACAGGGCACTGTACTCCATCCTGAGCTTGTTTACGATAGGTGAGATTAGCAGTCCTTTGGAGGAACCTGTTTCTCTTATTTTAAGAAAATCCCAGTTGACCAGTTCAGCTTTGATGCATATTCTGTAAAGATAAGTGAGATGGATCCTCATATTGTGACTTGACAGACTGCCATTTTCAAACATGTCTATAAAGAGAAAATTCTTCTGCAAACTTAGTGTTTGACAGAATAGAGATGGCCAAGAAATGTTGAAATCCTACTGACTTTAGAAGAGCACAAATCCTCAATTTGTATGGTTTCCCTGCAGGTGTTTATCTACCTTTGCCTCCAGCTATACAAATTACAATTAGTTTTGTGCTAGCGTTTGTATTTTACTGATATCTAGTATCTCCTAGCTTATTTTTCTAATATTTCTTCTTTTTAGTATAATAACCCAGCAGAAGTTAATATCGGTTCCTGCACTAAAAATCCATGGTGGACACACAGAACTTTTGGGTGAAAATGAGTGAATGCTTTTGCCCAAAATTAGCTGAAACTCCTGTTCAGTACAACAAAGTCACTTCATCCCTGGATTTTTTGCAGGGGCATAATTTACAAAGAAGCTTCCCCACCCCAGCCATTATATGGAAAAAAATTAACATTGTGCTTGTCATTGCTCACATGAGCTGCTTCCAAGAAGGTTGTTTCCTCCCTGTACAAGTGCAAGCATGACTAACATCAGGCACACCTAATTCTACTAGTCGAGTCATGGTCTGGTTTTCATCTGTTTCTGGAAGCTGGATATATACCTGTGTGTATGTTTTGGTTTGGGTTTATGGTGTACCTCTCTCCTGGGTCAATCCTGCCTGTTCAGTGTGATGGAGCTGTTTTCTTTCACTTTGTACTCGTTCTTGTGAAAGCAGAACCACATGTGAGGCTCACGTTGAGCTTGCATGGACCTGGTGACTGGAAGGTTATAGCTCATTCTGTCAGAGTTTACTCCTCTCTCTTGTTCTCCACTGTGACTGAAAGTTTTTCCCTCAAAGCTGCAGAAGCATCATGAGAGACCCACCTTCATACGTCTTTGTCAAAAGTTTTGCTACTTACTGAGCTTGCAATCTCATGCTGTGTTTGTAGCACACCTTTTTTCCAGTACAGGAGCTTGGGTTTTTCCTTTCTTTTGGGGGGAGATTTTTCCTTGTTTTTTAAATTACTAACAAATTGTTTGTGCAAGTTCTGCTCATGTATCTCAACTTTTCTTCTTGCCTGTGCATCCAAGGAGCACAAATGAGCCCTTAACCTCAATGACGAGCAGATGCCACATGACAGAGCCTCAGCAATTGTTAGATGCTGGTGCTAATGAATGCAGGTATCTGGCACAGGCAGCAGTGCTGGATTTCAAGCTGCTGGAGGTGATGACTTTAGAGGCACAGAAAGAAGATCAGAAATTACAAAAATACTTCCATTCCGGACTGTTGCGAAGGACTCTTGTTTCTTTCATGCCTAATTCAAAGAATTTACCCTGTTGGATGTGTGGCAATGTTTGTATCAAGAGTTCTTCCTGTTCCTTCAGGAGTCTCGATCCCTTACATTTCTTCAGATGTGTTCTTCAAGCTTTGTCTTTTCAAATATCTGAAGTTAATTGGATTTCAGAGAATAAACAGAACAAAATGTTCAACCCTTAACCTCCTTTCCTTTTGTTATCCCTCATAGAAGTTATGTCCATTAATGCTAACTGGCTTTCTGATTCAGAAAATCAGCCTTCCAGAATGGTATTATTTACAAGGTTGTATTTAGTACCATTTGAAATTCATCTGACTTGTTTTGCTTGTTAGTTCTGCTTATGTAATGTGGTTTAAGAATTTCAAAACTCCTTTCCCTATTTTTAGATTTTCCTTATTCTAGAGCGTCTCTTGCTAAAGAGACTTAAACTAGAAATGGAAGTTTCTGCCTCCTTTCTTTACTACAGTGTTGAGAATCTTCCTACAAAGATTAAGTTTAAAATACCTAATCCGGAAAGAAGCATCAGCAGCTGGAGGGCTCAGGGAAGTGGCTGTCCTCATGTGCCTTCCAGTCTTTACAAACTTTAGTGTGAAATTAATTTCATCTGATGAAAAACCATAGTTAAGACCTTGTCTGAGCTGCCAATTTGGGCTCTTTCTAAATTGCTGGTGTGTGCAAGGAAGCTCTAAAAGATGATCCACTCTCCCCTAAGACATTTATCCAAGAGAAGTAAAAAGATTCTTCCTATAGAAGGGATTTTATCTGTTCATTGATATTAAAGAGAGACAAGATAACTAACTTACATTAGATGATTAGTTTCCAAATATCCAAGGCCGTGAACTTCAGTCAGTCCTATGACACATGGAATATTCACATACAATATTACAAAAGTTGCTCACAATGCAAATGTGTGCACCATTATGCAAATCAGTGCACCAAATTGTTTCTGAGCAAGAAGTACAGCTAAGCTTCACTTGGCCTTCCTCAATAATACCAAGTTTTCAATGGCTCTGGCATGGTAGCAACTTTTGAGGGAGAAGTTCAAGTTGTACCCTTATCCAGAGCTCAGGAGCTTTAGTCTCCAGTGGACATTTATCCCTTGCTGAGCATACTTTTCCACCCGTGTAGAGTTCACTGTAAAGATGAACAGGGAAAAAAAAGTATTGATTCCTGAACAGTGCTGAAAAATCTCAGCACTTATGTGTCAAGCCTGACCGGGCTGAGGCATCTGGAGAGGCTGATCACCTCGGGATGGCTGCAGGTGCTGGGGGTGGCCCAGAGCAGGGGCCTCACCTGTGTTCTGAACTGCTCCCTGAATTGTCTTTCTTTGCATTACTAAAAATGGAGGCTGGCCAGCTGAAAGCAAGCCCCTAAAGCCAGATGCTGTCAGTGCAGCAGTACAGCTGAACTCCAGTTCCAACAGTGACTGGATTCATCATTTTGTGTTTCTGTTCTGAAATCGCCTGCCATTTGCAAACTAGGGGTACAAACTTTGAGACTTTGTGGGTCTTGCTTCAAGACGCTGTCTGAAGATGCAAGTCTAGAACCATTTATGTCAAGTGACAATTTCTCCTGCAGTCTTTAAAGAAGTATAAGGACAAATTTATAAAATGTTTATTAAAAGTAGCTGCCTTTTTTCCTTTTTATGCCCAAGAAAATTCTTATTGTTCAATCTCTCTGAGCAAGTATTTTAAAAATAGCCTGGTTGTAATATATTCTATGTGTAGTTGGGATCAAATGCAATTTCTTCTTGGAGATTTATATGTAATTATTTTATCCAGGCTCCTTCCCCTTTTAGCAATCTTAACGGTGCCCAAGGTTACTTTAGACTAACATTGATAAAATTCATTCTCTGATTAAAAAAGAGTCTGATATCAAAACTCTATGTACACTGTAGGCTTCTATTGTTATAGAGTCCTTATTGTCTTGGGTTCATAGGCTGCAGTCTTAAGAATATTGAATTACTCTACAGCTTTCTGTATTCTCTTTCCTTCTCTGCATTTTAAAGAGTGTTCATAAACCATCATTTTATTGATGTCATTTGAATACCAAAAAATTTGCAAATTCTTCTAAAAGCAGTGGATACCAGGAACGCAGCTATTGCTCAAAGATTTCCGTGAAGGTTCCCTGGTTGTTAGCAAAGAAAAAAAAATAAACCCCTTAGTGTTTTGGAATTGTCAGTCCTTTAAAACACTTACAAATATCCTGCTATCTGTTCTTGCCATTATATTTATTAAGGAAACTTTATAATGTCTCTAACAGGTAGAGCACAGTGTGAGGTTAATTCCTTTAGATGGTAAACTAGTAACTTGCTGAGGATTACACAAGAAGTTTATGGCAAACCCAATAAGAGATAACTGATATTTTAGACATGGTATCATCTGCTGCTGATATAATGCGCCCAAAGTGTCCTGCGAGGGAACAAGGATATTGTTCTACAGTGAGAAGAAAGAAAAAGCAAGGATTGTTCCTGTTATTTTCTGTCACTAGATCAGGATTCAATTCAAGTTGCATTCTTATTAAATTTAAACGAAACTAATTATTAAAAACTGCAAGATATTTTTTTTCTTGGAATTTAATGAAGCATCACTTAACCAGCCCCACCCACGAAAGAACAACCACTGTTTTAACAACGTTGGGAAGGAAGCAGTCAAATGATATTACAGGTTTAAAGTGCAGGATTGAAATTTTAGGTCAGGAATTTTAGCAGACTTCAGCACCACTAATACATTTACTGGGATTTAATGTGTGAACACATTAAGGACAGAATGTGCAAAAGAATAATTCAGTCACAAAGAAGAGGACCAAACAAATATTATCAAGAAGTTGTTGAATTTCTTAAATGGCCAGTCTGTGCTGAACTCCCTGGTGAAAGGACGAAGTAGGACATTAAAAATTCCCTTCCTACGACAGTGCTCCTGCCCAGGGAACTGAAAACTTGCATCAAAGTGTTTTGCTGCCACTGGACAGATCCGTGGAGGGGGAATTAAATGTTGAGTGCACTGAGAAAGGGACTGAATGCACCCACAGATGTGCAATGCTGCCAGCTGGGCCAGTCACAGCACCTCTGGTTGTGCAGTAGGGCCTTCCCAAGCCCGTGGGACCAAAGCTCTTTCTAGGAAATAAGGAGGGTGGCAGGAAGAAGAGGGTGCTGGAAAAACACCGAAGGCAATTTCTAGCTGGCAGAAAGGCTGAGGAGAGCAAGCAGCTATTGTTAGAGAAAGGAACAGCGACAGTCAGCAGGAGACTGAGAAGCACTAATCACTGCTAAATCACTGGAAGATGTCCCCACTAAGCAGAATTGCCACCCCTGCTAACCAGCAGCCATTGACATTAAATATTGTGGAGCTGAGCTCGGCTCTCTCAGAGGCATGCTGATTAAAAATGCCCTGATGAAATGGTGTGTACTGTAAGAAGTGGTACTTAGTATTTTGTCTTCATAATGCTTTAAATTGCTCTGTATCCCCACAAGGTATTTTGCCTTTCTCCATTAAAAATGGGCAACTGAGTTTCAGGAGCACAGAGCTACGGCAGGATTCCACCGACTTCATTTTGGATTTGAGGATGCTCAGATAATTTTTTAAAGGGCCTGAGTTTACACAGTTTGATAGGCAATAGTGAATTCTTTTTCTTTATTGTACCTGTTGTCAAACACTGACAGTGTCTTTAAGTTAGTCTTAATACTTCTTGCTTAACATAGACTAGAAGTTATATAAAATACCAGAAACTGTTCCTCCCACATCAGTGCGAAATATTATGGTTCATTGTTTTGCCCATGCTGATTTATGATTTCACAGCAGTAGCTCCATTAAGCTCTAGACTGGATTTTCTCATCATAAAAGCACACTGTTTTAAAATTCTTTGTATTTTAGGACAGTATAATGAAGTAGTTAAAAATTATTCCAGACTGAATATGTTTTCTGCAATCAAGAAAAAAAATAATCTTGTACCATATAGGAAAGCAATAAAAAAAAAAAAAAGAAATCAAAACAGCTCACTCTTGATCATAGACTGATGCTTCTGAAAGAGAGGAGCTCAGTGGGAGAATTTTCCTTTGTCTTTCCTACTCTCCCAAATGCTTGTGATGTGCCCTGCAGTAATGCCACTTTCTTTGTACATTAGGGAACTTCTAGGGGAAATTGAAAAATAAATAAATAATGGTCTTTTTATGCATTTTGAAGAAGGTCACATTTTGATTTTGCCTGGCAAATATTTTAAAATAGTGTGGGCCAGGGTCAGTCCTTTATCCCAGGTATTTCAGGGCTTTTATCTAACATTGCAGTATCCAAAAATCTTTCATTTGAAGTGAATATCTGCAGCAGTAGCCATAACTTATTTGAGAGAAATGGAAATTTTCCCTTTTAAGCAACAAGAAGTCTGCCTGGGCTAGAAATACTGGGGAATGATCTTGTTTGTTTGTTCCTTCTATTTTTGTTACTATCTTAGATTTGGAGAAGCTTGTGGAGCCCACATGGTGAAGGGGGCATCCAGATCCTGGTACAAAACTGCTCCTTTGAATGGTGCAAGTAGAGAAAACCCCTCCTGTATTGACAGTCCTAAGCAGGAGCAGTCTCTCTTCAAAGCCACACGTGTTTTGTTTCTCTTGAATCTGTAGAGAACTCCCTGAGGCTTCAGAAGAGAGACAGGGTAGGGGAAATCATCCCTCATCCTCCCCATCACTTGACTCCCTCACAATGTTATAGAGAGGCTGCCTCGGGAAGAGCAGCACTGGAAATCAATATTTGATCAGATCTGCTTGTGTTTATTGACATAAAAGAATATTTCATAGCATCATTAAGGTTGGAAGGGACCTTGGGAGATCATCTAATGGATGCTTAATGTCAATAAGTGTTTTCTAATCTGATTGGTCCTTTTCCATATACAGGAAAGGTAACTCTGGCTCTGGGCAATGACAGGGCTGCTGAGGAGCCTGTGACAGCTGCTCCCGGTGGTGCTGGGAGAGAAGCTTTGGTTGGCAAGCTCAGCACCCACACTGGCACTGGAATAACTGGGTTTAGAGCTCAGTTTCCTGGATCTTACACGATATTCACGTGGGGTGCACAGCAAAATTCTTCTGCTGCAGTACCGGGGTTTGTCCTAGTGGCTGGCAATGCAGAGAACAACTGTCCATGTAATGAATCGAGGGGAAACATGACATTGTAGACATGAGGAGTGAAATCTTGGTAAAATGGGCACTAATCTTCGAGGTGGTTATTATCACATTGCTGTTGTAAGGCCTCTCTCCAGCTCTGGAATTCTTGTGCAGCTGTTGTCAGATTTCACAGTTTTCAAACATCCAGTTCGCTACCTGGATGTTTGAAAAACGTATTTTATTCTTCCATAAAACCCTCTTTTCAATATTTATTTGCTATTCCTAACAGGAGATCCCGTTCCAAGAAAGAGATGCATATGTACTCCCCCCCACCATGATTTCCCTATTTTGAGGGCTTGTTGATATGCAGTTTGCAGGTGGCTCAGAAGGAGACTCATGTAGAGTGTTTCTTCTATCTCTAGAAAAGGCCAGCAGCTTCTAACCAGGTTTTGGCTGCATCCCTCGCACATCTGCTCAACCCCACTGCTGCTGCAGTATGACCTGAATTCCACCATAACCATTTTATTGTTTTTTTTTTTGATCTTGCAAACCCAGTCATTACTACTATGCTTCTACTTGGAGTACTGCTTTGAGACAATACTTGAGACCGTTTGTAAGCAGTGAAGATACATAATTATATATATATATATTTTTAGGGGTTCATAATGTTTCTTGTGACTGTGTATATATTTGCTTACAAGTAATAATTATAGTCGATAGTAATAGTGCTCCTGTAGTAGTTAGTCATATTCTAGGTATATTTCTGTAAGTACTTTACACATTATTGTCTGAATATATCTTCTCTGCATTCAAAGCTGCATGGCCAGCTTGGGTAGAAATATCCAGTCTGGCTTCAAACTTTCTTGAATACATTCAGGGAGTAGCTGGATCAGAATGGATCTCAGAATGGGCTGGAAAACTTGCTAATGTCAGGGTAGCATTTCCTCCAACAGGTTACAAATTATACTGTTCTGGTGCTGTTGAGAATGGGGAATAATTCATCTCTCAGAGCTATCACTGCATATTTGTTATCAGGTATTGCTATAGATAGGTGATTTCCATAACCCTATTCATACCCCACGGAGTCGAAAACGAGTTTATCAAGGCATCTGTAATGAATATGTGAATGCTGTGGGGAGGGGCGAGACAGGACAGTGCTGAAAACAAAGGAAAAAAAGACAAATACTCTAAGGTTTGGACGGTAAAATGCCAAATGATAACAGAATATTACGTGTTTTGTTACCAGAGGTTTTCTATGAGTTGCTTAATATTGGGGAAGGGAATAGATAAGCACATGTGAGGGAGCAAGGATGATGAGCAATAAAGCAGAAAATAATAATAAAAAAAAAAGGATTTGAAGAAGGAGAAAGTTGCTTGAAAACTGATTGTATAAAATATGTATAGACACCTTAAGAGATCAAAATGGCTGTTGAAAGTGAAGCTGCAAATATAACCTTTCGGGGAGGTTTTTCTACATGCCCAGCTTTCCGTGGCTGTTGTCTCATTCCTGTGCCACTGCTGGGGAAGAGGCTGTTGGGTGTCCGGACACTCAGACAGGGCTGCTGTGCCTGCACAGTAAATCCAAAATGTCTGACGTGCTCTGCTCTGACTGCAGGGAAGTAACTGTACATTACAGGCTGCTTTGGAGGATGGGATTGCTTTTTTTCCAATTCATTGAACAAATGTGTTAAAAGAACTAAAATGTGATGCTTTTGTGTTTTACCAAAACTGCAGGGAAATCACATTCTTTCCCCCTTTCTTGTCATCAACATATTTTCTTTATTCATGTAACAGTAGGTGTCATTTTTCTTTAATTATGCCCAGCTATCATATGTTGCTTTTATTTGTTGAGGATGTTAGTTTCAGGGAAAATAATTTAGACAGTTCCATTTTTCAGGCAACAATACACTAAATCCTGTGCTTACAAATTGCAATTAGATAAGAATTCTTCTTTCCACAATCAAATGTGGCAGTTTCTTACTGGAAAGTAATGATGAATCAAACTTATAGCGTAAAATGGGAAGATCAAAGCATTCAACGAAAATGTAATGAAGAAAATACACTTTTATGGCTTGGCATTTTAAATGTCCTCTGTTATATATCACCGTAGCAGCATACAATGGTATAAGTCTTTCTTTAGGAATGAATACAGATTAATGCAGCCCCATTTTCTCTGCCAGAATTTCCTTCCTCTGATGATGATATTTCTCTTTCCCCCACCTCCCCCCACACACATACCCCACTCTTCCCACTCTCAGACCTAAAAGTATTTTAAACATATTTAGCCTGTCAACAAGCCTTTGCTAGAGGTTTTTGTAGCCTTTGGTAATGACTTCTAATTTATGTGACTAATTACCCTGGGATAAATAGAGATGAGGTGCTTTAGGATAGGGCTAATCTGCATGTCTGCTGGAAGCTCAAATGGTGTATTTTATAAAGATACAAAACTCAGCAACTCAATGAAATTAAGGTTGTGACAAAAGGCAGGCAAATTCCAAATGGAAGCAAACACTTCTCTTCCTGAGCTGCTGCAGTTGGGTGCAAGAAAGGCAGTGATGGCATGTAGTGAAAAGAAGCATCACTCCTGATTCTGGAGGTTGTTCAGGTCCGTACTGAAGCCTGGACAGATTCTGCCTATTCTGTTTGTACAGATATATTTTCATACAGAATTGCATCATGATTTGCCTTTCTTCACCATCCACCTTTTTGCATTTGTGTTGCCTTTATTCTTTAAATCCTAGTGGTTATCCATCTCACTCTGGTTCATACCACAGGATAACCAGGCCGTGATGTATGTAACTGTGTATATACATACAGCAAAGGACAATCTGAGCACAAAAAGCTTATCTAACACCTCAGCACTGCGTGATATTATCCCAGATAGGACAAACTTACGCTGGTAAAAGGGGTAAAGAGCCAAAGAAAGGAAATACAGCAGCCTTTTTGCTGAGCTGAGCAGTTCAGTTTTCAGAAGAGCTCTTGAATTTAGAACTTGACCTCCACAACACTATGTACAGTAATGCATAAGTACTTTAGGTAGTTTAGTCTCATTTTCAAAAGTGATTTGAGGTATCAGACTTCTTAGGATGCTTTTCAAAGCCAGTTGCAGGCAGGTCTAGCGCTGCTCTAAGGCAGAGGGACTGGGCTCAGCACAGCTCTGCACATTGCAGAGGTCTCAGCAGCTGCTGCCCAGCCTCACAGTTCCAAATAATTTTACAGCCATGGTTGGTTCTCACCAGCCAGGTTAGAGATGGACAATGCTTGATTTTCTTGGATCATGTGGCTCCTGTTGAGCTCCTTGAACCTTCTTAGCCCAGGATCTTAGAAAAGGCCACAATTCCAGGCTGTGCAAAATGTAAAAAATAAGATTTGTGCTTAGGAATGTACCCAAAATGCTGCCTTGCTTGCTGAAATTGCTTTTGGAAACATGAAGTCTGACTCTTTTAAGAGCCTACAATGCAGTGCTTAAGACATCCGGAGCTAAGTTGCCCAGAGCAGGGAGAATGACAGATTACTCAATTCCCTTTTCAATTACTTAACCACAGGATCATCATTCTACTTCACTCAAATTGTGGTATATTGATTTCTGTTGTGACTCAAAAGATTTTAATTTTTAATAAAAAGTTAGCATGATATTCTCTTTATGTGTATAAATCCAGAATTATCTGCCTTTTCCAGACAGGGTATTTAAATTGAGGGACGCCATAATATCTGTCATGTTTATAAGGAGCTCTCCCTGAGTTCACATAACCAGCACCCCCTTGCTCAATTTCCCCACAGGACAGCAGTAGCACAAAAGCCTTTGAGGCCTAGATGAGACAATTATAATATAATGAACCTTTAAATTTCAATAACCCTTACCAAAAGTTTCTAAAAAGCTCCCATTGTAAAAAATTGGAGTTTCAGAATATCAGGTGATGGAAATTACAGAGAAGCAAAAGGAAACAAAGTTATCCAAAGCCTTCCATATTTTTTATTAAATATCTAGATATATATTTATGTGCCTATAAGGTCAGATTAATATGAATGGGTCTGGGGTGTTGGTACAATACCAAAGAACTCGCCTTTGTGCACACTGACCCTGAACTCCATTTTACTGAGAAATGTGATAACGACTCAGGTGAACAGATTTTCCTCCCTTGGACATCCCAGCCCACAGGTAACTGCAAGTTCAGGTGTAGCACTTTGCCAGCGCAGCCCACGCTCAGGGCAGGGCCCCTTCCCAAGCCATCAGCAGCTCTTAGAAACTCTGTGCCCAGATAAAAACCTTCTACACCAGCAATCCCAACAGTGATGAAAAATTTCTAGATGTTTTTCCATTTGACAGCTTCCATGGAAAAGCTGCACAGTGAAACTTGGCCTGAGGAAATTTCTTGGGGACCTTCTGTACTTTCTGGCACACTTCCCAGGAAGGGACTAATCAGAAAAAGCCATTTTTCACACTTGTTCTTTGGCCTGTCCTCTGTGACCTATTTTCTTGACTAATCCTGTGATTTTTATCCCAGCCAATGCCAAACTGCTTCTGTTTCTGCCTGCTCCTGGCCAGTCCTATAACTCTTAGCTCGCAGTAAGATTTTGCTCTCAGCAAAAAGCAGAATTTTCAGCGGTTCCTCTTGCTCCAAGTACTCTTCAGAATCAAGTGACAGTATAAGTAACTCCAAAATTTAAGAGCAGCAGCATTCTCTGTATTGCTAAATACTTTTGGGCAGCTGAGATCTTCCCTAGAAGATAAAATACAATCAGGCCAGGCCGTGTGTGATGTGAGGTTCGTACTCCTGAAGCAAAGAACTTCTTGTGAAAAGCTTTTCATGATGATCTGCGAAGCTTTTATTTTGTTGCCAAAAGAGGGAGCCCTCACAGAATTCTCTGCTTTAGCAATAGTTTTGCTTTTGGGATCTGCTCTTTGAAAAAGCTTTGAATTTTGTTTTTCTTGCAAAATTTGAGACCTTTTAGGTTTAGAATAAGTTTATTTAAGATAATGTGAGCTGTGAGTTTTTCCCTCTTTGATTTCACAATGACCTCAGGGTATAAAGGGAGAAAATAAGATTTTTATTTTCAGAATTATTCAGCTGGCTATCACTAAGTACACAATGCAGTTTCATTAAATACCATATTTTAGCATTCCAGTGTTAGAAATAATAATCCTGCTAAACTGGACAATGCTTGCTAGGCACAGAATTTATTTGAAATGGTTCATGATTTTGTGTGTTGTAATTTGACTTCCACGTTGCCTTCAGTTTAGGTGGGCTGGAACTGTCAAAACTGGTACTTGATTCACCTCCTGGTCACCCCAGAATGACATTTTTATTCTGAAATACTGCACTAATTCTGAAATTCTGAATGTTTGAGATGGATGAGTAGGATCTCTCCAGTCTGCCTGAAGATATAAAGGGTAAATTAGTGCTGGGTTTATTTGTAATCACTTGTAGAATGTAATCCAATAAATTTTGGAGGGATTTTAAGAATTATGCAACTTGCTACTGGTTTT
Organism: Dryoscopus gambensis; assembly: GCA_013389985.1. Taxonomy (NCBI): domain Eukaryota; kingdom Metazoa; phylum Chordata; class Aves; order Passeriformes; family Malaconotidae; genus Dryoscopus; species Dryoscopus gambensis. The sequence goes on along the minus strand of WEIT01026517.1, from coordinate 267,024 downwards.
TACCCATGGATTAGGTTCAAAGCACTGAGAAAACACAGGCACTTTTATTAGTGTTTATCTGCAGAGGGAAAGCCTTTGTCTCGAGTTCTGCAAGAGACTGAAACAACAAATAATAAGTTTATCAGAGAGACTCGGTGAGTGTTGATTCATGGTTCACCCTTACCTCTTTCTGAGCTTGAACTGGTTAAAGGAAACGCTGGCATGAGAAATTGCAAGTACTTTAGCTGATCTCTGCCATCTTTTCTGAACCTGTACTGTTCCCTGGACTAGTTCCCATTTGAAGAATTTATTTTCAGTGTAATGGTTCCTCTGACTCTGTGGCTCCAATGCCCCGTTTGGTATTTTCTCTGTTTTGCACGGCAGCTCTCTCTTCCTTTGGGATGGAGGCTGAGTGGATATGACAGTCCAGCCTTTCTTATCTCCCCCAAATCAAAGCCAAACTTGCAAAACAAAGCCAGTATTTGGGCAGTAGGATTTAAAAAAATACTTTTATTTGATGATTTGAGATATTTTGCCTTGCTATTTTTTTTTTGACACAGAATCAGAGGCTCCAATCTGACCTGTTTTAGTGAGATTTTGATGCTTAGAATCATTCTCAAAAATACATTACCACTTAAAAATTATTTGGGTGTATAATTCACTCTTAGGTCAGTTGTTCTTGAAAAATGTTACATCCTTTCTCTTGGCAAGACCTGGAGAGTGATATAGCAGGATTGTTAAACCAGAGCAAAATCCCATTTTGAATGCATATTTCTGATTTATTGGTAATAAATATTGTGTTAGGGCTGCTGAGGGATTATTGTGCTCTAATAGTGGTGAGGTCCAGAATAAGTGCAAGGAATAGACTGACTCAGATAGGAAGGATCACATTTAGATGATCACTTCTTTTTCTCTTTTCCATTATGTTCTTGTGGTTGTTTTGAGCACTATTAGCATTCCCAGTGCTGTACAGAAACACAGGGGAGACTTAGGGCAGGAGATAAGTTGATTGCAATCAAATTACATGATAAAACAGAAAAATAAACCCAGAAATAATTTTAGGCTTTTTATTTAAAAAAAAGAACATTCAGAGTTAAGATTGAAATGGCCAAAATGGGCGCTTCTGACATTTTATGGATGTTCTGCATAGGTAGTGTGCCTCCAAATATTGGATGCTCTGATATACCATATGTGCTGCAATTCCTAAGCAATACAGCAGATGTTTTAGGTGATCAATTCAGAACTCACTGGCTTTGTTTAGCTCTCCTCATTCCCAATTTTATATGATGTGAATGTGCCTGTCATCATAAGTAGAGTAACAGTTCCATATTTAAAAATCCGTGCATAATTCAAAGTTGACACACTAGCAATACTAAAACACTCCCCAGCCTAGAAAATCTCATGTTCCTCAGAGTCCAAAACACCTAGTTAGGGAAAGCCATGGCCAGCAAAAATTAGCTTTGTGTGGCTTGAATCAAAACTTAACTATTCTTTTGAGTTTAGGTTTATTGTACGAGGCAGATGAAAGCTGACAGTTCTGATTTCTTTGCTGATCAGAGGGCTGGGGGAGCTGGTTTGTTTGCTTATTTGTTTTAAGAAAAATTTCATCTTATTTCTATGTAATCTGCTCCAAAGCCATCTTCCTAATGGCACCTTTTTATCTTCAGTTCTCTTAACACTTTCTTCTCTGCTGCCCCTTGCCTTGCCAGCTCCTTGTATGCAAAGTGCCTTTTCTGCCCTAAGATGAGCTTCTCTTTCTTTTTCTTTCTTTTTTCAAGGAGCTTTTTAACAGTAATCCCTAATGATTTTACTTAGTTTTCTGCTCATGTGGGCTGGAAATCTATTCAGGCTTCATGAAAAAACTCATTTGAAAGTACTGATTCTATTGTATTGTCTGAACCGTTTAGTTTATTTATTTGGGGATATAAAAGACGTGAACTCTCATGTTTCTTCCAGTTGGAAATTAGCACAGATATATTTCTGGTGGCTGACACAGTAGAGAGACTTTCTTCTGGAGTGGTCTGTGAGGAATAAACTTTCCTCTGGGGAGGCTAGGGCTGGAGAGGGCAAAGCTGAGCTGGGCTCCTGCGTCTCCTCCGTAACCCAAACCCGCGGGATCGTGGCAAGGGGAGCCACATTTCAGAAGGAAAAATGTTCTCTGTCTTCAGTGCCCAAAAGAAAAATTTAAGCTCACAGAAAACAAGAATGAATCTGACACCTAATTTTGCCACTATAAATTGGAACATTTACATTTGTGTTGGTCTTTCAAAAAAAAAAATTTAAAAATTCTGAAATATAGCTGTCTGCCACAATAGAGTTCAGGCTAAGAGCAAGGATAAATTCTCCTGGCACTTCCACCAGTGGAAACTTTGTTCACCTTTCCTGCAACTGTGAAATTGGTTTGAAATGATGGACTGATGCTTCCTCCTGAGTTATTCTTGACATACCACAGCTTTTTTGCTAACTGAAAAATAGGGACTCTTTGCGGAAGCAAATTGCTTTCCCTAACACAGTGTGCAAATGTTGTTGTAAACATCTAGATAATTAATTTTTAAGGTTAATGTTCAATGGATGTTTGCAAACCTCTTGGATTTCTTCTAAAAAATGAAGAATGTAAATAAGGGCTGTGGTAGCAATTAAAATACAGAACTATCTATTTCTAAAAAAACTGGAAACTTCAGAGTGACTCACAAATCATAGGTAAACATCCACATTTCAAATTACCTGGAGAAACATATTTTCTCTGCAGCCCAAAGGACAACTGCTTTGCAGTGTCTCATGACAGTTGCCACATCCTTGCTTAAATGTTTGTTACACATGAGCAAATCTAAGCTTCTGCCTTGTGGGGATCTGGTTCTGAGGGGCACAGTCTGCCTCCAGTGGCTGTCTCACCAGGCGGAGGTGGGGAAACTCAGCCTTTGGCTGGGCTGAGCCCTGAAGCATCTCCACAATTGTGGTGCAAAAAATGAGCAGTTTCATGTTAAAATTGGTTAAGAGGGCATTTGGTTCCGTTCTCTCTTCCACTAGGACCTCATGCTCAAAGTAGTCCCCACTTTGCCAGTCACCAGATTTTTCAAAAGCGTGAGCTCTGGGTTTTTTAACCACCATTAGATTTACATCAGGTAACAGATCCCCAGTGAAGTGCTTAGAGAACAACAGTAAAAGAGAGATAATTTTTGCCTCAGTTAGCACCGAGGCTAATGAAAAGAGGGTTTCAGACCTCTTATCTCTGTTCAGTGGACAGGACAAATGTTGTTCCCCATTTTATTAGTCAGAATAACCTGACATGGACTGAGGAGAGGAGCAAACTTGTAATATCTGGATGGCCTCATTTTCTTACTCAGATCTCCATTCCAGGCTGCTCTCAGGCAAACTAATTCAGCTCACTGATTTTGATGAACCAAACTTTTATTTTCTCCTTTACTATAACATAACATATTATTTACAATATATATAACTCTCTTCAGCTGCTGTGAATAAAAATTCCCCTGGAACGGTTTTCACAGTTTAAAGCACCTGGGTGAAGGATTTGGGCTAAAACGCCAAATTTAAAAACGAAGATAAAACTGTCCCAATTGAGATGTATAGACTGAAATGCTGCCTTGGCTCCAGTAGCCTCCATTTGACTTTTTTATTAACAATTCTAGAGACACCACCCATAGATTAAACATGAATTACCCTAGCTACTGTACAGAGGCAGAGTGACCCTGGGAGAAGCTGTAAGGGGTCCCACAGCTGCCCTGTGAGCCCTAAGCAATTTTGATGGCAGTTGCAGCCTGAATGTACCTTGTTCCACAAGTTCTGTGGCTCAAGATACTCAGCTGCAGGAATTAGTAATGATTTGAGCACATTTCAAAGGAAAGTACAGCGACATTACTTCAGAAAGAAATGGGGAAGAGATGGATCTGTTTGGAAAGTCAGATTGCTCTTTTTACTTTCAGAAGAGCCCACGCTCGTTTGTGCCATTTGACTTCTCCAGACAATGCTGTCACGGGCTGCAATTAAATAGGCAGGGTTTAGGAGAATTGAGATTGGGATGCTCTGAATCATTTGTTAAAGTGAATATGACAAGCTGTGGTCTGGTTTGGAAAAAAAAAACTTTTTCTGAGCGATAGGAAAACAAACTCACTGCCATGGATTGTGAAAGGAAACAGACTCAAACTGAAATTAGATGAAAAGCTTGAAATTAGATGAGACCAAAATAGTTGGATGTATAAATTTATATATTTTTCCATACATAATAGATTCTAATTTCACTTTTTTGCTGCAATTTTTTTCATGTTGCCTTGACTTATATACAGTAATTATGAGACATTACACAATATGTGGGGGTTGGGGAGGGATTTTCATTAATTCTCCTAATTCAAATGTGATAACACAGAGTTATTTCCCCTTCCCTCCTGCCTGTCCCTATTGCAGAAAAGTCTTTGGCTGTAGTGGTGCCACGGCAGCCTGAGCAGAGCTTGGGGGGCTGGAGTCAGTCACTCTTCCAGTGAAAATTTCCCATGTTTCAGAAATCTTCCCAATGTCTTCAGAATCCCAGGTGGTTTTTTTTTCCTTCTTCTCATAGAATTCCCTTTTTTTCCAAAGCAGTAATGCCTTTGAACCCAAGTCGGTCTTCTCCCCACCAGTGTCCTGGCTGCTCTGGCCTGATGACAGTTTATTGAACTTAGTATTAGTTGACATGGAGAGAATAGAATCTGCTACTGAACTGGTACTAGCTGGTAGCTAAACTGCTTAGGTCAGACATGAATGTTGGAACTTAAGTCCCAATTTGCATAAATATTTATTTAGTTATAGACGGCAAAAAAAGGTTTGGGAGAAACAATCTGCTGGTTCAGAGCTCAATCTTAAGGTCCAGATGGGTCAGAGCAGGGACATGAATTCCCAAATTTGTGTCTCCTTTATGATGTAATCACAGGCTCCTACAACTGCATGTTTAGCTTAAAAATTGCCTGTGCTGGGGGTTGATCTGTCCTGTCTGTTATCTAAACCAGCCCATAAACAATGGCCAGTCAGTCAATATCCCATTACTGGTTTAGGTTGATATGCTTTGTTTCTAATTAAACATTCATTGAACACTGTTGCTTCTCTCCCCCAGTCCCCCAACAAATGGTGAACTTTCAAAGATCATAATTGCTTTCACAAATGCTGCTCCTTTCATTTGTGAGACCTCATGTAAGACAAGAATCACAGCTAAAGAATGGCAAGGCTGTGCCTAAATGGATCTGTGTCACGGATAGATTTTGGTTGTTAATGGCACTGTGTGGGGTCTGTACAGTTTTCCCTGCCCTTGTTTACTCTATTTTTCAAAATAAATAAATTTTAAAGAGAAGAGTTCATTAGCTCCTGCTGCTTACCATGTACTCTAAAGCATAATCCGTTGTTTGTGGCATTACAACAATCTCTATAGGCATTAAGTAATTGATGTCACAAGCACAGGATTATAACCACAGCTCTGCAATTTACATAGTAATACAAGAAACTGTGAAAAACCTGCGTGGCAGTGTTTCACCAAAACAAACCCCTTAGAATGCTGAGTTAAGTTGTGAAATGAGTAGATCCTGAACCCTTGCTGTGTAAGTAGATTTAAAACATGCACAAGCCACCTTTTTATAGTGCAGCTAAAAAAAAGGCTTGCTCCCAATCTGGATGTGGGGCCAGACCATGCAGAAATGGGCCTCTTCTCTTCCTTCATTTCTTGCAGGCCCAGAGCTTTGGGGAAAGAGCAGAACAAAGGTATTGGCTATATCATCCCTTCTTTTCCCTCAGTCAAGAGGTTTTCTGTTGTCATAACTTTTATTGGCAAAGTTCATTCCAAAGCAGTTCATTCCTCCTCCCTTTCTTCCCAGAGATGAGATAGCCCTAACAACTTTTTGTTGTGACTGTTAATATTTATAGTGAACACAGAGGCACCTTTTTTTTCGATTCCTATTGGTTTGCTATGAATCTGGGTACTACTTTATGAGTGCTGCAATAAGTAAATATGGCAACCTATAGATGAAGCACCAGTACATGTCACTCAAGCATATGACCATGAATTTGTGGGGCCCATAAAACTGAGTGCCCATTGTCAGTGGCCTCACTGTGCAGTCGCTGAAGGACCTCAGCCTCCCCTGGCTTGGGCAATGATCTACAGCTTTTGGTAGGAACCTCCTCACCAAGGAGCTGAAACCCTCTGCTTCTGTCATTGGTACTTCAGAGTGTTTGTACGTGTGCTAAAAAAATGGCTTTTCCACCTTTCCTTAACCTCTGTTGTACCAATGTTCATTCTAAATACCTTTGGAGCACAACAGGGCTGTAAGAACATTATTTGTGAATCTTCTGTTCCTGAGACAAACAGTTCAAGGGGGAAGAAGGAGAGATCTCAGCTGCTTGTTTGGCAGTGCTTTGGGGAAATAGGAAGGTACCATGCATCATTGGTTTTGGGAAAGAAATGGGCAAGTGTCAGACATTAAGTAGGAGAATATGTGCACTGGAAGAATGAGTAAAGTAGCTTAAAGGTTTGGCTCTGTCTTTCATTATTTGGACTTGGTTTTGATTCTAAACCAGAATTGAGTTACCACATATTGCAGCGATCAAATATCTGCAGAGGTCACTGTCAAAATGGTTTAAAATGCTCATTATAGTTCTTAGCATGAGCGATAACATATCCCAAACCACTTTATAAATGTTCTTCCACACCTATATTATCAATAATTGATTCCACAGAGTAGGCTACAGCAGATGCAATTTGCTAAAATCCCAGTCAAGTGTCAACAAGCTGACTGGTCCATTTTATCATGATACCAGGAAACTTTAGCAGCTAATCATAAAGGAAATACAAAATGTGAGATCTTGTTTCATTATGTGAACAAAAGCCTGTGATTTCAGGATGGAAAGAAAAGATTATTGCTCAGCATAATGTGGAGGAAAAAAGAGGCAGCTTTAAATCATTAAATTATCCACTTTTACAGGATTTGAATTAGTAGCTTTTTGGGATCATTATTTGAATCAGGAGTTTCTCTTTGGACATAACTCTTGCTCTCTGACGGGAGGTGGGTACAAGTAGTGAAACTTGTATTTGAAAGACTAGGCAGATATTAAATTCTCACTTTTTTCCAACACCTTCCTTCATCTAAGCCTTCCTTAGAAAATTTATCCAGATGTTGATCAGCCCTGAATATTTCTTAAACTGTCCAACAACAGGCGGCAACAAGGAAGGATGGGATACAGCCTTTAACCTTCCCCTCCTGCACATTCTCCCTCCAGCACAAACCCGGGCGGTGCCTGTGGGCAGCCACATTGTGCCACCCAACTGTGCCAAGCTGCACACTTGGGATCTCTTTGATCCTTTTCTGAACCCTGGTTCTTTCATGCCATAATGTGAAAGGACAGATTTCTAAAGCACTGACACTGCAGAGTGTGGCACTACTAAAGGCCACAGAAATGTGAAATGCACCCTTCAGTACATCCTCAGCTTTATTTTGTGATAAGATACACTGGTTTCAATTACTCTTGTGTCAACGCAGTTTACAGAAAAGAAACACTAGTTTTGAAGTCAAAAAGAAAAGGCACTATTAGTGACAACTAGTGGCAAAGTTTCCAGGAAAAAAATATCATTGTGCACTTCATTTCAATCTTAAACCCTCTGCACAATCAATTGAAGGTGGTGAGGGACAGATATGTGTTCAAAACACACTCAAATTAGGGAGAAGAAATCAATAACAGAGACCAGTCTGGGTAAAATACATTTTGGAAGACAAAGTCCTTATGAGGTCCCAGAGAGTCAATTCCAGCTTCCTGTGAGGGGGCAGTGGCAGGAGCTGTTAGTGAGTGGCCAGCCTGGTTTTGGGTTCACAGCTGCAGGAAAAACTGCCCACAGAGTGAAGGCAGTGAAAGAGCACAAATCCAACAGGAGCGTTCCAGAGCTGATCTGAGCTCTGGGCTTTGGAATTTCATGTGGAGACTCAGAGCAAGGCAGGAACAGATGGCCTTGGTGTTTAGAAAATCCTCTGCTGGTTCCCGGGATGTGGATGGCCGGGAAGCTGAAGAAGCTTCCAGCCTCGTGTGTGCAATAGATCCCTGAGAGGCTGCTGCCAGCTCCATCCCCACTTACCTGCACCGCTGCGTGTCGGGGACTTGGAGATGATGTGCTGGGACAGAAGACAGGGATAAGGATATTTTTTGGATCATGGCTGGAGGAGGAGTAGGAAGATGACTTTATAATTGCTTTTTTATCACTCTTTCTGACTATATTGACTTTATACTTGACACAGCTTTGGCTGGAAAGTAAGGCCCAGATACATTCAGAATTAGATATGACGAGGCTCATTCTTACATGAGAAGAAAATCATCGGTTGCTACAGAAACAGCTCCATATCAGTCTCGTGGGGCATCTTTGCATCTGGCTTTTTTTCCTTCTCTTTTGCTAATCTGTAGATAAGAGTCAAAGCAAGTGCAGCACATCCCACATCTATATAAAAGGTTGGAGGAACTCTGCAGAGAGCAAAGTGTGAAAGAACATCTCACAGATAAGCTAAACTTAAATGAATGAGTTAATTTACACTCCCCCTGCAATGTTTTTTCCTAGTTTTGCAACTCTTGCTAAGTTAATTGAGGTGAAAATTAAATGGCACCAGTCAGCAAATATTTTAAAGACCTCCAAAACCAAGGAAGAGAAAGGAGGTACTAGAAAAGGAGTTACTAAGAAACAAGAAAAAATCTGAGGGGTGAGTTAGAATCTATGTCGAGAAAATTACATCTTGCAATGTAATCATAATCCAGACTCACTTGCAGGCAAGTTGTTTAACTTGATAAATTAAGGAATTAGTTAAAAGTAAGTGTATATTATGGGTGAACAGGGACCATTCTGCACACTGCAGACCAGCTCACCAGCGATGTTCTTCAACTGGTTTTCTAAAATTTAATGAATTCTTGATGCTTAGTAGATTAATATTTATTGAGTGAATCAATGCCTAATTTATTAAAAAATTGCCTTCCTTGTATTTTAATATGATTTATTACTCATCAGTGCTTATTGCATTAATTAAAGATTGTGTTAATTTTGTGGAAGTGAACACGATCTGCCGCAGGTTTGCTCCGAGCCCTGGTGCACTGTAGGGACTGTGCCTCTGGGCAGTGCCAGCGATGGAAACTGCCCCAGGTGGGAAGCAGAGTGAATCACCAGTGGCCTCTTCCTGCCCTTGGGATCTCGAACAGCCAAGCAGAGTGCAAAAGAGGATGCTGCCCCTTAAGGGCAGGACAGGATTACAGCAACAGCGATACTGTGATGATGCAGGGAATATTTCTGTTAGCCTCTTATAAATTATGGCTGATGCTATGGGGATCATTTTAGTGTTTCTCATGGATTGCCTTTTTGTCAATGTAGGTGAAATCCAGCCTTAGAGACAGGGGAAGCTGTCACCACTTTCCCGACCAGGGACAACAGTCATTGCATTTCAGTGCTCAGATTGTAAGAAATTCTTGGGACAGTAGGCTGCCTGAAGATTGGGATGGTCCCAAGCATCTCAGCAGGGGCAGGTGTTTGAGAAGTGGAAAATTCCTAAAGGCAGAACAAAAAAAGCCAGACATCTTGTGAGCTGAGTCTTTCAAGAAATCTGTCAAAACAGGGAGAGGGTGATCATGCTGGAGGGGGGCCACAGCTGCAATTTCCATCTTTCAGCACTGAAGAAAGAAGCAAATATATAAAGCCCCAGAGCCACGATTCTTCTGATGGAATTATTTTATTAATGGGTGTGACATTTGTAATGTCTCTCTCTTTAAATTCAAATACTGCTGTTTTTATAGCTACTCATAAGTGAGTCTGTCTGGGTTTTTTTTTTTTTTTTAAATCCATCTAGTTACTAGGCTGCTTGCATCCAGCTGAGCCCTGGAAATGGCAGAGAGCTAGCCCTGAGATCTAAAAGCAGGCTGGAATTTCCGGAAAGTGATTGTGTCCATAATTAGGGCATTTTTGCATGTTTAAATGAACAATTCTGGAATGCACTTTGCTGTTTGCTTCTCTCCAGGGCTGGGGTGAGTGTACACAAACTTCCCTTGACGAGTTAAACCAGAGAAACCTCTTCAAGGTCCAATGAAGGTCAGAGCTGAGAATTTTTTCCTCCCTGTGTCACCAGGCAGGCAGGAACCACCGAACTCCAGCCTGGAGCACTTGGGTGGAGCCAGTGCCAAGAACCTGGTGGCATTTCAAATCCCTTGCAGCAGTTAGGTGTTAGATGCAAAAGATCAGTGCTGCTCCACTTGAAGTCAGAGAAATAACTTCAGCTTAAAGTTCAACATATACACAAAGATTTCCTGGATCTGGAGTTAATTTATTTTTCTCAAGGTCAGCTTGAAGGCAGTGTTCAAACTGGAAAAAAGTTACAAACTGAGCATTTGACTTGTAATAATGTCATTTTATTTCCCATTTGTTTAACCTGTCCTATATGCTTTTGTTTTCCTGACGTATGAAGTTAAGCTATCTTGGTTTTTATTGAATGTTTGTTTTTACCCCATTTAATAGACAACTGGGGGCCAGTTGGGCTGCATGCCTTTCTCTCTGTTCCATATCTTTACATTTTCCGACTTTCTTTGATGCAGGATATTTATCTTCCACCTTTTTTCCTGGTAGAGAGGCTTTCACGGAGTATAGGCTTTGGATATATTTTCTGCTCTAGCTGTTCATTAGATATACAGCATTTGGAGTTCCAGTTGTGCTGAGAAATGTAAGCAAAGCTTTTGGCCCAGTGGGGACTAAGCTCTGGCATTTCACAGCTTTGTACATATGAATCGGGATTAATGTGCAGGATCTATATCAAAATTTAGCTCATTAGGAGAGGTTTCGTCTCCCGGCTCCCACTGGGAAGGTGGGTCCTGTGCTCACACACAAGATTTCTTACTCTGCTTCGCTGCTCCCCGGGAAAGGAGGGGTTGAGCAGGTGACACAAAGCAGCAGCAGGGTATTCTGCTCCCTTTTACCCTGGGACACCTGGAAAAAGGTTTGGCACACGCTGGCCCCAGTATTTTAAACTAAAGCAAATGTGCTCGAGCACACCGCTAAGGTCATGCTCAGAATGACTCAGCAGAGTTAAGAGAGCAAGGCATACCTCTGGAAAAAGACAGATAGGAATTTTCTCTCAGATATATTTTGTGTTGTGCCAGAGGTAAGGAACTGAAGGCCAGGAGGGTTTCAGAAAATGTGTTTTTTCCAGCCTGACCCCCCCACTTGGCTTCCCAGCAGGCCAAATTCGCTGTTGTGCCCAACATATTCAGTGTATTCAGTGGATGACCAACTGTGTCCATGCAATTCAGCCAGTGAAGCTTTACTAGAGGAATGATGGGCTTGGAAAGGAGCTTCATCAGTCATGATTTCCAAAGAAGACTGCTCAGGGTAGGGAATACCAAGTCAATGTTTCCTCCTCAAGGACTTTCAGCTGTCACAGAGGGAATACAGTGAGTGCAGTGATGAGAATTAGATTAGAAGAAGATCAATAGGGCTGACAATAAATGAAAGTAACACAGACATTATTGAGCAAATTAGGAGAGAGAAATTAAACTGGACAGTATAATCTTCAATACCTGCTAGACACACTGATGTTGGGCAAAGTTAGGGAGAAGACAGTAAGTTAGAAAGTGCCATGATGAAGGGGCAGTAACAGTCTGTCTGTGAGATGGGAAAAGCCCTGCTTGTGATGGAAAGCTCTCAGCTTACAGAGAAGTAGAAAAAGATGATAATGGTCCAGGAACACCCAGATTTAAGTGGAAGGCTATGGAAAGGAAATGGTGGAGACATCACTTAAGACTGGGAACATGAAATAGGCAACAGCACTGGCTACATGTTATGGGAAAAGGGAACCTCAGATGCACCCCAGCATCACAAAGGCTTTGGTGGGATAGCTTGTTCCAGGCCAAAAATTTTCATAACTTTGTCATAGTAAGTGTTTGTTTGCCCTGTGAAGGTTTGCAGCCTTTCCAGAAACCAGTCTTCTGTGTAAACTTGATTATTTGCCATATTAACTCCCTGTACTTTGCTATCTGTACACATTTCCAGTGATGATCAAGTCTGGCATGCTTTTGGAGTGAGGGATATCCGGTGGCAATGAGATCCATGGGCTGACTGCGCTCAGCATGAAAAGAAGCTTTCCTTTTATCAGTCTTGAGTTTGTCTAGATCCTCTTACATGTCTTTGAAAGGTTCACCCCAAGGCGATATAATTGTGTTTGATCGCATACAGGCATTGAGTCAGTGATTGATATGAATAAAGAACTTCGAGTTGCTTGTCCTGGTTCCATGTCTTCTTCCCTGTGGAATCAGAAATCACTTTTATAAATATATCGGTCCATCTGTGCTTCCAGCTATCCATTTCAAGTATATGTTCCAAAAAAGAAATAGTAACACTTTATAAGCGCAAATAAAAACACATTAAAAGGACTGAGGAAGGGGTTTTTCTTCCTCATAAAGTACATGTGGATCCCTTCCAAAAGAGTTACTGTGAGCCATGTAACTTGTAATTAATTCTGCTATAAATGTCAGAACACTTACTTTGCAGGTCTAAGCTGACCCACTAAAATTAGTCCCCTTTTAACAATTCCTTTTATAATTTGTTTTTCAGCAGAAACGGCGGCTTGACCTCCTGACAATAACCAGCCCCGGTAAGTGAGCTCTGCCGCGCCGCTCTCTTCTCTTTTCTTAAAGAGATGGTTGTCTAAATGTGTTTTTTCCCCGGTCTCTGACATGCAAAATGAAAAACACTGTTCCCCAGAAAATCTTTCACCTAATAACAAGTGACAGCTATATTGTGCTTGGCAAAGCCCCGGGCAGTTATCCGTTCACAGAGCTGCCTCTTCAGACCTTTACTCTATGAATTGGAGTGCTGATATTTCTTTAAGCCTCCTGGGGTTACAGTTAGTGGTATATCTGCAGGGCAGATGCCCTCAAAATTCGCAAAGTGTGTTCAAGTATCACAGAAATGCAAGCTTGACTTTCCTTGGTGGCAAACGGGAGCAGTCTGGGGAGTCGGGTGATGGTGACACTGTGTGTGTGGTGAGAGACACGAGGTCCGGGCTCAGGGCTGAGAACCCCAAAGTGGGTCTGAAAAGATTTAGGTAAAATTAAAATGCCTTAAAACTATCTGCTTCATGATGGCTTTTGTCATTTGCCTGTTGAGGAGATAAACCAAAATTTGTTCTTATTGGGAAAGTGTGGGGCTCTTTGGCAAGAGTGAGTTTTGAAGGTCTCAGCACCATGGTTGAAATGCAGGTTGGTTCAGTTGTGCTCCTCTGTGATCTCAGCCCTTAAGGCTGGCTGGCTTTTAATTTATTTCTATTTGCCTGGCTCTCGTTCTTTCCATTAGCTGCTACAGAAGTTTGCTGCCCACCAGCTTCAGATGAAGCCCTGCTCTAACAGTGCCACATTTCAGTTAACTTTGTTCATTTTTCAGATGTGTGTATCAATTAAGCTTTCAGGTGGGCTTTAACTGGGACTAATGAATTCTGGCCTTAACTGGTTATAATGTGTTAGCAGAGTGAACAGGTGTTATGGGAAGTGAACAAAATGTGACACACATTTGCTTGGATAACAATTTTGCATCAATAATTGTTCTGACACTCTAAATGTAGATATAATCTGTGACACGGTTTCTCCTTCACTAACCTTGTTAAAATAATAAGAATTAAAATAAGGAGGAGGAACACTTTGTTGGGACAGATGTTTGAGGCTATTGGCAATTGCATCACATTTTTGCATGTTCACTTTTCATGCAGTTTGCAATTATGTTAATGTATGCTCAGGGCACTTGCTGATAAAAGCAACAATACAGTGTGATACAGCCATTGTCACTATTCTAACTGTAACTTCAAGGACAACCATGGCACATTTTTCATTTTCTGTATCTTCAGCATTCCCTGTTTCCAGAGGAAAAAGAAAAAAAAGATCTCTGAAGGTCTTAATCATAGCACACACTCAGATCTTGGATAAGGGCACCAAAGTCCACAGACACGTTTTCAATATGAGGAAAAGAGGATTGTGGACCAGAATGACTTAAAATGAGACTTTTCTGTAAAATAACTTATGATACTTTCCTCACAATTTCAGATACAGTATTCACTGTGAAAGGGTTGACTGGGTTGAGTTTGTGCACAGATGTGACCACACCAAGTAGCTGTAGCTTCACATCTTTGTTTAATAAAGCAATCTACTAAATGAACACAGCAATTAGTTGGAAGCATCTTCAATAACTGTGTATGCAGGCATACGGCACTAAAAGGGGGAAAAGCTTTCTATAATGCGTATTTTTTCTGAAATGCAAGTTTTACCCTTTGATATTTAACCAGAAATCTACCGTAACTGGATGCATAGGAAAAAAATAATACTTGTTCATGATTACATAATAAAGTGCCTATAGTTTTGCTTTCAGTAGAGGCATTTTCAAAAGAACCTTGGTGCTGGATCAGGCCAATCTTACCAAAGAGCCTAAAGCTGAGGTTTTTCAAAGGGCTCGAAAAAAGTTAGGCACTCAATTCCTAGTAGGATTGGAAAATGTCAGCCTGTGGATTAAAGGGTCTAGTTTCAGCCCTACAAATACAAAAATAAAATAAAATAAATCATAGCCTTGGGGCTTTTATCTGTCTTTGGAGACTGCTACTTTAAAATATTTAATTCTTTGAGTCCTAGCTCTAAGATCTGACATTGACAGTCTGCTTTTACAAAGTTGTGATATCGGTTATGATGGCTGAGATCAGCCATAATCACCGTCAACCCTTAATTTACTGATTCAAATGAGGGGCTGAGCTGTTTAGTTGCACCTGCCAATCCTCTGGGACTTGTTTCTGTTCTCCACCTTGCCGCAGGCAGGCAGCCTTTGCTTCTGGCGGAGGTTACACAGCTTTAGTTAGAGTTGTGAAAGTCCTCTGTGTCTCACAAGGGGCGTCGGCCACCAAAACCCTATTGCTTAATTGTAAGAATCGACAAAGGGCTTCAAAAGAAAAGGTGACCTCTGTGATTTGCACCTCTGTCAAGATGAATATCTTCTCTCTTTCTTGTGTGTATGTGAAGGTCTTGAACCAGTTCTTCTAATTTTAGTCAAGAATTGATGGTGATCCCTTGCAGGTAGTACAACAGCTGTTCAAAACGTGCTCCTAAAACAATTTCCAAAAACCGATCAGCCAATTTATGAGATTAATTGCAAGGTAAAATAATGCCATTAATGTAAATTAAGTGTTGTTGAGACTCAGGTGCCAAAATATTTAAAGAGAGTCTGTGGGATCACAGAAACCTTAACGCGATCTCATGGCAGTCACACTGCTCCCCATGGCCATGGCTGTTGCATGATTCCCCAGGAATCACCAAAGGGTCAGAATTTGTGCCTGTTTCTTGCTCCTTGAACCTCCCCCCTGCCCGTGCTGTGCGGAACCCACACCAAGGGTGACCCAGCGCCGCCTCCTGCCCTGCTCCACATGACTTCCAACCTGCAAGCAGCGCGTGCACGGCTTCCTGAAACCTGGCTGAACAGGTTCTGGGCTTAAAAGCACATCTGTATGTTAAACTGAACAGGTATAGACCATTAATCTATACCCTGGACTGAGAGAAGTCTGGGCAAAAATGAAAAAAAATAAAAGGAACAGGAAGAAATACAGATGGTTGGAGCTGCAGCTCCAACTACACGGTTTGTATGCGACATGCAGGGCTCACCTCTTCCAGCACCCTGATAAAGCCGCTGCGGAAAGCTCCACACTGAGCCCCAAACTGGAGGAAGTCTTTGCTTTGCTGTGGATCTCCATAAACAGCCAGACACAAATGATGCATAAGCTGGGAGCAAGCCAGACTCCCTCGTGCTCAAAATTATTCCTTTGAAGTGACTGACACCCCTGTAAAATGTGGAGGGGAGTTCTCCACTCTGCCTTGCTGCTGAGCAGCTGGAGGAATGTGAAGTTAAATTTATCAATGCTCTCGCCACACTCCTTTCTTCTTGCCCCTTGACATGTGAGGTACAATTAGAGTGCAGCCGTACAGTTCAGGGTGCCCGAGTCAGAGCTGATGTGCGCAGTGGGGTGGGGGAAGGATGTTAAAAATTCATTAGGAGCTGGCAGGGACATGCTGGCAGGGAGTGGGACATAATGAGATTTAAGTTTTGGTAATTTAAATTTTCTTTAAACCTAGCTTTACCTCTGAATTGGATCCAAAACATTTTCTTAATGCTATTCTAGTTGTCTTTGAGGTTTAGGACCAAAGCTTGAGGTAGTTTAATTTGGCCTTGTTGCACAAAGGAGATGAGGATCTGCCCTTCATTTCTGTGTGATCATGTTCTAGTAGCACTTTGAACATGCACGTGCAATCACATCACATTTTGTGGTAACCACTCAATAGCTGCAAATAAGATACCCCTGTTTCCATAGCTTTTCCATGGAGACACAGCTTTTTGCATCTCCTGTGTTTATGATAATAATACAGCTTTCCAATTTCTCTTCTCAGTAAGGTAAGTTCCTCTCCCACTGAAGGAGTATTTAATTATTGATACCATAAATGGAAGTGTGTTGGAAACTATTGGCTTTGAAAATAGCTAACATGTGATATTATCCAAGAACCATCAGGAAAATTCTTTTGAAATTCTCTTTGATTCAGCCATCCTCAGGGCTTTATCCTTCTGTACCAGTCTCTCTACTGCCAATTTAAAATAACATTCTCTTGAAATCAGTGCAATGTCAGGAGAAATTCATCAACACCGTAGGAGCGTGTTTCCCAGATGTATATAAACCTACTACATTTGGCAGCAGTAAATTGATTGCATTTAAAAAACCTGGGGTAGTGGAATATTCCGTAGTGTCCAGCTTGGCTACAGCATGGAATATAAAGTAATTTTATAAAGTTTTTTTTAGCTCTGTTTTAGGTGAAAAAATGTAAGTGCTGACTCCATAATTCCTCCCTTTTGATTTACTCAGATTTTCCTAATATGTAAACCACATCAGAGGTTTACATGCAGGGACAGAGTAAAATAATCCTAATCTCCACTAAGATTTTATCAGATGTGTTAATGACTTGTGTGTGCTTCCTCCTAATATTCAAGCTCTTACACTTTTAAACAGGGAAAAAAGCTTGATTTTAAAAGTATTTATCAGTCTGATCTATGTGGTGAAATGTTCTCCCCCCTTCAATATCATCAGTGCTGCATGCTCTAAAAATGTCTCCATTTCATTAATTTGTGATATACTGCTACCCTGAATTCTTTTAAGGTGGCTTTAGCTTCTGCCATACATATTTTACTGCTTTAAATTATAGATATAGGACTGTTGCCTAGTTAATTTCTTCTGGTTAGGAAAATATATTTCTGCTCTCCTGGCATTGCATAAAGTGATATGTGGGATTTGCTATATTTTTTAGCTGATTAAGTTTTGCATTTCTACATATTACTGCTTATGAGACCTCAAGTAAAAGTACGTAAAGGAAGGAGAAGTTTTATAGTATATTTCAAAGTTTCATTTAACTATAAATTCCACCACTAAGCCCTGCTACAAGACTTTTCCATTACCTTCTGGGATAGTCTGGCTATCAACTTCTTTCTAATTGAAGCATGAAAATAATATGAACTCAAAGTCATGAAGCTATGAGACAGGTATTAGTAAAAATGATACTGACTAATAAAATGTGACAGAAAGTTGTTTGCTGCTAAAACTCGGGGACATTTTTTTTGCAAGTCCTTATTAATTAATAGCACATTGATTTTGGTCTAAGTATGTGTCAAAGGATGGCATTGAAGATTTTAAACAGCCTAACAACCACTGCTCATGTTTGTTAGTGAAGCATCACATGCTGCTTTACTTGCAAAGGTGGTGGAGAAAAGAAATTACTTAGAATTCCAGTAAAAATTGAGTCTTTTAATGCTCAGTGAATTATTTCCCCTATCACTGAGACACTGGGTATTAATCCACCCATTTGCCCACAATAATATGAGATAACTGGGGGAGTCAGAACCTCATTGCTCAGCAAGGCAGTAGCCCCCAAATGGTTTGCATGAACACACAGTGCAAGAATTTCCGTACCATAAAAATAAAATATAAATACTAAAATCTCAGCTCAAAATGAAATCCCTGTGCTGTCTGTCTTAGCTGAACCATAAAGCTCCAGGAAGAAGGTTGTTCCAGACTTGATGAAACTTTAGCAAGATGATTGCACTAACAGAGAGCAGAGAGAAGACCTGGACTCCTTCTCCTCTTTTTGTGCCATTAGGTTGGCTTCAGCTGTCCTGAGGCTAATTAGGAAATTTTACTGTATCCAATTTCTCATCTTTACAGTATCTGAAGAGCTGTAAGAATTTCCATTTGCTGTGATAGGGAGAAATAATATTGTTGCTTGTAATTACTCATTCATGCAGATCAGTACCTTCCTAATTCTCAGTTATACCTCTCCATTTGCCAGAATAATAATTGCAGAGATGCCTCCCACTCACTGAACGGTGCTGCTGTTCCCACTGTCCTTTCCCTTCCCTCACACTATGTCCCAAGAGAATAAATCCTCCCTGATCTTTCTGCCTGTCCCCTGACTTATCCCCACCTGTGTCCCCAAACATCACCCACATCCATCTCAAATATTCCAGTTTTGAGTTCTACTGAAATGACACTTTTTTTGATTCAATAATGAAACCAGAACTTTATCCCCATTTGGTTGTAGAATGTTTACTTTTAGTAAGGCTGTTTCATCCCCACCTTTGCATTTAAAAAAGTGACCTTTTTTTGGATACATGTAGAAGAAGTGATATTTGCGAAGTCAAAATAAGACTGCAGAGAAGATATTCTAAAGGCTAATCCATTACTTTTGAAGAAAAATATCAAGCTTTTCCACAATCCCTTATTATTATTCTGGGTCACCATGGTGTTTCCATGCACCTTGGCATGTCCCTTTAATTGGATCCTTACATGGGAAGGTCCGGCACAGTTGCATTGAAAGCTGACATTTCTAACTAACTGACCTTTTCAGGCCCAGTGACACTCCTATAATGATTATCCTCTAGCATTGTTTGGACACAATACCACATACTTCACAGCACATAAAGAATATGTTCTTTGAGAACTATTCAAAATGCCCAATCTCAAGTTAGCAAAATGAGAAAATTGGGTGCAAACATTCATCAGAGTGTTATTGTGCAGGTATCGATTTGAATGCCCTTTCATTTCTCTGGGAAAAAGTGTTGTATTATGGAGCTCTAAATTAACTTCTGTTCTGTTTTTTTCCCCCAGTAAGTATAAAAAGGTCAAATTCATTCATAAGGCTGAATAGATTTGCAGGATATAAGCAATAAGATAGCAATCAACCTTCAAATAACCTTTAAAGAGACAGTATCTTTTCTTATGAACAGTAATTGATCTGCTCATTAAGTCACCGGGTACTCTTTAGGGCTCACCTGGGCAGAAATGTGTAAGACCTGTGACGAAAGGATGTGGCCTACAGCAAAACAGGAACAAATCCTCATGTGGAAGTCTAAATATTTTACAGGTTTTGAGGGGTGTAAATTGATGAGAGGATTGATGTTGCAAGGTGAATTCCTTGACTTTACTCTTATAAGTGTGAGTGGAAAAGAAAGACCTCAAAGTGTGAATTTGGCATTTTTGAGGAAGACAATCATAGCATGTTCATGCCTGCCTGAAACCTGGTTACATCTTCAGCTTCCCTTTTGGATTTAGCGGCCAGTGTGGGAGGGTGACCACTGCCTCTGGTCAGTCCATGTACAGGGGGTGCACATGTAGGGGACCCTGTGCTACACGTGGCATACAGCCGGGCATCGTTCTGTTAAATTCAGTCAGATTGTCAAATGATGGCTTTCTGTGCATCGTGAGGGCTTTGGGGATGTGTGTGTGGGGTAATCATCTCTGCCTACACAGACGTAAAACCTGTGACCAGGTTGTTGCAGCGCTGACTCCCTGGGTGCTGCCTCCTGTCACCTCCAGTCCTGGGCTGTGGCTCTGCAGCTCCTCCCGTGTAAGCAGGAGCTGCTGAAGGGCTGCTGGAAATTTCTTCAGGGGAACCATATTTAGACAGAGATTCGCTCAAAGTGCCAGGATTGCCAGTTTAAGATAGCAATCAGAAGATTAGTGTTCTGACCATGTCCATATTTCATTTCTGCATGTAAATCCACATTATGTTTTTAGTATTATTTTTATGAATTGCACAGAGGCTGAGGACTCTCTGTGCATAATTGATTACAGTGAGTTGTCTTTGTTCTTATCTTTGATCAGAATTTTCAGAAGCAGCAAGTATCCCAGGTGATGAGGCTTTTTATGCTGTAAATGTTTGCACAAAATGCTTTCTGTTTTACTTCACAATGTGCAGAATGAGCATCTTGCTCATTTAGAGGGACTGAAAACAAGCAAGTCTGTGCACAGGTGTATTGTGCTCCTTTTTTTGTGTAAGCTCAGGGAAAACTTAAAATAGTAACTTTTTTTTTCATAAACCCCTTATTTCTTCAGTATCGGATGTTTTTAGAAAGGATGGAAAGCGTTCTTCCTTTTTAATGAAATTTTAATTTTCAAGGTCACCTGTCACTCTTCACTTAGGCACATTTCTTCTTGCTGAGTGATCTGAACAAGACTAAGTGGAAATCAGTGTATGAAATATCTGGAAGGCAGCAGAGGATTATATTGACACTACAAAATAGAGCACAGTGCAGAAATGCATGAGCCAGCAGAGCCCTGAACAGCAGAGCTGCACTGCAGACTCACCAGGGTGGGGACAGATGCCTTCAAGCCCCATTACTTGGGTGCTGTTCCAGAGACAGATAAGCCCCAAGTCCTGTTTTACACTGGCTTTAGGGTGCTGCCATTCCAGTGCAGCTGAATTGCACCTGGGCCTGAATCTTAGCTTGTGACTTCTTTTTAACCTGGCCAGGCACATGCAACAACTGTGTTTCATTGCTATTTTAGCAGCATCCATGCATCCCAGTCCACGGGGTTCGCATCCCGCTGGATGCAGTGACACCAAGCTGCTCCTGAATAGTTGGTAACTCAAGTAGACAAAGCTCATGGCAGTGGATGGGAAAATGGAAAGAGAATGTCAAAAATAAAATATTATTTTCATAGAACTGTGTCTCTTTACTCCCCCTTTCTTCCAGTCTCTGATGTAACAGAAAATGGCAAAACCAGTGGTGATTATACAGCAACAATGAGTGGGACTGAGGAAGAGGGGAGCTGGAACAGCACAAAGGACTTTTCCTAAGCTCATTTGTTTCTAAGGATTGCCAGTGGGCTCATTTCTTTTGTTTGCAGAACATTTCTGTTAAAGCAGTCAGCCAAGGTCGCAGGGAAACCCACAAGAAAGGATAACCCAGAGCCCTTATTATTATTTTGAGCTTGTAAGAAAGGAATTTTTAGTAGACATTTGAATGGGAAAGGTGTGCTGGTTCTGTGAATTCAGAATGGATTCAGGTTGAATGGGGAAGGTGTGCTGGTTCTGTGAATTCAGACTGTAAGTGCAGCATAAGCCATGATGGAAAAGTGACTTTTTCATCACACAGCTCAGTGCTGTATTGGAGGGAGTCATTTGAGCTGCTGCTAAATGAGATAACATGAGGACTGTTAGGCAGTGGTATCACTGCAGTGTCCTTAAGGAGCGGGTTAGAGGAAGGTGAAATACTATTTTAACACCACGGTCTGCTCCTGACATTGCAGGAGGTGTGGTGTCTGCACAAGACCCTGCGCTGGACTGCAAAGATGCTGTCAGTGCCAGGACAGAGAGTGCTGCCAGAGGAGCCATGCAGAGCAGGGGAAGGGGCACAAGGCTGAGAGGATAAGGGGGGACGCAATACAAACCAGAGATCTACATTTCCGGGCCATATGAATCAAAATGAAAATAAGTGTTTTCAAAATACCTAGGAGCTAGCAGGAGATTGTGTTATTCTTGATGCTTTATTATATTCCCTGTCCTGTTGTACAGCTGCATCCCTTGTCCTTATCCTCTGGGGATTACAGGAAGCAAGGAAGGGAGGGAGGGAGAGAGGAAGGAAGGAAGAAAGGAAGGAAGAAAGGAAGGAAGAAAGGAAGGAAGGAAGGAAGGAAGGAAGGAAGGAAGGAAGGAAGGAAGGAAGGGAGGAAGGGAGGAAGGAAGGATGGATTATCCATAGAGACCCTGATTTTCCTGCCTGTCCTCCAGGGAGCCTCACAGCGATCAAATGCAAAATTCTGTTGTGCTGCTGCCCATGCCCTGTGCTGAACCCACCTTCCTTCCTTCCAGGGTCTGTGAGGGTGTAGGGCCTGTGGCTGGATGCAAAGGGAACCTTCACTTAGACCTGCTGCACGTTTGCTTTGGGATCTGATCCAGAGCATTTAAATTGCAGCTGACTTGGACCAAACCCCTAATTCTTGTCAAGGGTTGGACAAACCTGACAGGGAGAGCGACTTCACGCTGATCCTGGACTGAACCCCCTCATTCCAACAGATGGGCTCGAGTTTTGTTATCCGAGCACTCAAATATCTTTCTGTATGCTGGAAAACTCTCCTAAATGGTCTCGTTTGGGCTCTGGGCTGGACCACCAGCAGCAGTGCAGCCGTGCAAGGCATTCCCACCTGTGGGGGACACCTCTGCCACGGCGCTGGTTTTCACACGGGCTGCGTGGCCGCTTGTGGCACCCCAACAAATGCCTGTGGAAGCAGGAGCCGTGGTGTTTGCACCCAGCACGAGCACAGCTGCCATGGAGCAGTGCTGCTGCTGATAAATACAAACCGGGGAGGTGTCAGGCTGTGCTGGGAGCGAGTTCTCCCCACAGCCCGGGCGGCTCTGCCGCGGCGCTCAGGAATTAACTGCAGGGGTATTACTCTCTCAAGGCTTTGTGTTATAGTTCTGTTTTCTTCACCTTTAACCCCACAATGGATTATGACCATACTTTCTGTTATAACTAAATGCTCTTCTGTCCTTTGACAAAACAGATTTGTGTCTTTTCATAGCTTTTTGTAGAGGGCTAATAATACATGGGAAAGCTTTACTGCCCACAGGAGACTTTGCCTGGCCGTAATAATAAGAAATGCTGTTGAAAAGTCATGATCAATGTTAATTCAGTTATTTTTCATTTTCTCTTTTTTATAATGAAATCTTCTACTTTATGCATTTTATCCAGTGCTACCCTATGAATTGCTTGTTGGAGAGAGGGGTCATTGGTTATAAAAATGAGTTCTTGCTGTTTGTCCTCATACGAAAATAACAGCAATATTTCGAAATGATGAATTTAAGGGAGGAAAATAAAAAGTGGAATCTTGGATGTACAAAAGATGTAAATATTGTTTTCCAGCTTTTATGGTTCCCAGATGCCTCCTCTAATTGCATAGCTAACCCTGAGTTTATTAAGTTATTTTCCAGAGTCAAACTCATTTGTAAACATGTCAGAATAAAAACTAAATTTAAAAAACAAAACCTTTGGATTAGAATTCTGGAGTGATAAACAAACTAATTTAGAATGTATTTGCATGTAATTTACATGTGCCAAAATAGGATTGCATGTGGTTTGTAAATGCAGGTCTTGAATCTATTTAACATTACAGAATAGCACAGAAGAAATTAATTGTAGCTCAAAAAAAAAAAAAAGGTTAAAATAATAAAAAGATGGCTTAAAATGGCCCATGTTTGAATGTGATTCAATGTGCAGAAACTGGTGAGGAGAGATAAGCACACAGGGAAAGCTGTAAATTCTAGCAGCAACATCTGTAGTAGTTAGAATACTATGTTTTATAGCAATTCCTTACCTCCCCCCACGGACATTACTATGGCACGCAGCATATTTATTATTCACTTTCCGCAAGAGATGTTCGCCTAGCACAGCCTTAAAAATAAAGTCTGTTTCCTTTCTTTTAATGTTCACTTAAAGATGATGTGAGCTTCCATTTGAAGCCTCTCGGCCAGTTTGACCTGTAGACTTTGGCTCAAGATAACAATTTATAATTATATGGGTTATTACAGTGCATCTATCAGCAGGTAAATCCTTTGCTGGGTGCAGTCTCCATCTGGAACCTGAATCCCTCCTGTTTTTTCCACCTGAAATACATGATAGAATCACAGAATGGCTTGCAGTGGGAGGGACAGTAAAAATCATCGTGTGCAGGGAGGCCACCCCTTCCCTACATCAGGTTCCTCAGGGCCTCCTGTATGTCAAAAGTCAGGGTGGAGCACAGGGTACCATCCCATCTCCGCCTGCTGTTCCCAAAATATGTGGGCTAGAGGGAAATGTTATCTGTGGAGACCTGAGGCAGAGGGAATGACAGCAGCCATGAGACTTAGCAGGTCTTGCTTTGGCTCCGTGGCCCCTGCTCCTGCTGTCCGTGCTGAAATGTGTTTGAATTCTGGGCCTTGGGATTAAAGCAGCCGTGTTTAGAGGGAAGAGGAAATGCTCTCTGGATAGAAAGGGATTGAGTAAATGCAAATGTAAAGCCCTGAGTTTAATAGTACTGAATTGCAGTGCTGGAGTTATGGGGGGGAGAATGCTTTATTTACTATAAAAAATATATGTAATGCATGTTTTCAGGCTTGTCTTCAAGTGCCATGGAATATCCCTTTTTGTATTCACAGCAGAGGAGCCTGGAGCTTAAAAGTGGCAGCAAAGTGGCCCTGCAATCTTTGCTGTAAGAGGGTCTGTAAAGCTGGTCAGTGCTCAATGTCACTTTTCTCCAGACTTTGCTGAGAATAAGTGGAAATGTAAGGATTTCTCCTCTGAATTCTGGGATTTTTTTTCTCCACTGGCTTAATTTCATATATTTTATTTAACTTTTAGACAAAGGGGAGGAAAAAAAGGAGTAAGGAAAAGCAGGCTTTAGGGGATAGGAGGCAGAGCTTTGTGGTATATTTGTTATTCAGCATTTTGTTTGAGCACCATGGAAGAATATTATCAAGGAGGACCACATGTCAGGAACCTTTCCATACATTTTTCAGGTCATAATACTTCTATTTCAATGTACAGATAAATGTTTCTAAATATTTTCTTGTACTTCTTATCATTTCATCTCTAGAAGAAATTAATTCTAACTTGAAGAAAAGGGGTTTATTTCCCACTTGGCTATGAGCCATTTGGTATATCTGCTTTAAATGTTAATTATTAATTACGATAGAATCTATTTAAATCTATTTAGCTGTCCATTTCTTCCAAAGAAGGCAACTGGATGAAACAAGAAACATGCATCATTATAAGAGATGATAAATTATCCTCTTATCCCAGGAGAAGACAGTTCCTCAACACCAAAGTTGAGCTATACCAGGGAGGGAAGGAGCCTCCCAGCCTTGTCCACTTGGTGCTGGAAACAGAGAGTGAGGATACCAAGATGGCTTTTATAATTAAATTGCTGGTAGTAAAGGAACATCCTTCCTGTAACATTCATTCCAACGGAGTTATTGTTGCTGGGGAATGGACTTAGTGGGAGGTTGAGTGTTTTTAGGTTGCACTGGGAAGTGAGAAGCTGGAAAAACAATAGCAAGTGATTAAAAGAAAAAAATTCCAACAACTAATAAAAAGCTTTTGCATGTATCCCAGGTGAGGCAGATCCCTTACATGAGCATCAGTGAAGCTGCAGTACTTGTATGTCTTGCAAAATCCGAATGAGTTTGCTATTTTGGGAGAGTGAATTTGGGATATGTATCTTCATAGAAATGAATGGCTTCTTGACAGAAAATATGTCATGGCTATCTTTATCAACTGAGTCCTGAAGAAGAAATGTGAGGCTGGCAATTAGCACCAATGACCAGCTGTGAAAACAGGAGTTCCTCTCATTTCTTTTAATTATATTTTTGTTCAAATATTTACATATTTTATCTCTTATTTATTGCAAACTTTATATCAACAGCAAGGAAGACACTTTGGATTAAATTTTGTATATTTGTGTATTTAGGTCTTTATTTGCCAAGTTAAATGCAAAATAGAGCCCTTGTTTATATGAACAGTATCTATATGGACTTATCTATATGAGCAGTTGAAAAGCTGGGCACTAGCTCGCAGAGCTCATCAGTGTAGCTTCAAACCTCACCCAGCAAACAGCTGAATGACTTTGGAAATCTGCAGTGTGTTCCTGAAACTTTAAACGATACCATTGTGTCACCTGAGGCAGCTCCGTGGGTCACAGATCAGTGGCTGGGAAAGCCAGAACATTTTCTCCCATGTTTTATCTGTATCCATTGTTCATAGATGATCAGTTTCAGAAAGAAACACCCTGTCCATGCTGGTGTTACTTTCAAATAACTGCCCCACTGGAGCACAGGTGCACAGCCCAGCTCAGATGCACGTGCAGATGCTGTAGAATTACAAATATGTTTGTGGGGCTGGCAATAATATGGCTTTTTTTTTTTTAAATTTTATTTTGTTGTAACTGAAACTGTCGTGTGCTCTTGTGACACAAAGAAGACAGACAAAATTGAACTTTTGTTCTGTCCAGGACTTGGGCAGGCAGCTCAGGCAGATGGTCCATTTAGGATCCAGAGCCAGAATACTGGCATAGTCCTGATTTCCTTAAAATGTGGCTGGCAAGAGCAACGTTCAGCTGTGATGGACTTACCTTGGACAATGATATCCAGAAAGGCACTCACTGCTCACAAAATGCATTTCATTATATATGAGCTCCTTAAGATAAAATGGATGCTGTGCCCCAAACTTCTGTGCAGTTGTCTTGACCTGAGGAGCTTTTACCCCTCAGGAGTGACATCCCAGAGCCTCAGCAAACATCGGCTCAGAGCACAAAAGCAGTCAAAAATGCAGAGTGTTTGATATCAGCAAAACTAAAGAATAAATTAGATGTAACAATGCACTGCTCACAAAAGAGGTGGCAGAGCCAGCCGAGGTACTCTGAAAGACAATGAGCATGATCAGTAAAATGACTTCATCTGAAAAGAAATCAAGCAGAACTGTGATTATTTTTTTCCTGTAGGATCTGCCACTAGTGAGAATGGAGCTTGAACTGAGTTACTAAAGTTTATGGGGTTTTTTTCTTAGTTAAAGATGCTGCATCCACTGTTGCATAACTGTATTTTGAACCACATGATGGTGGATAGATACAGCAATAAAGGCAAGTTACTACTGGCCCAAGGATCATAGCAAGTTTATATTCATTAAGGGAGAAGAGAAGGCTGTCCTGTGGTGTGCTTGAGAAGAACTAAATTCCCACAGCTGTAGAAATTTCTTAGCAAATATTTAAACAGAAAATATTTTTCATTCTTTTTCTGTGTGGGGTTTTTTTGTGTTTGTTTTTTTTTTCCCTTTTTTTTTTTGGTAAGAAAATGTATTAATTTTATATCTCCAAAGCC
>WEIT01026517.1:192116-236409 GCA_013389985.1 Dryoscopus gambensis | reverse complement strand
AAAAAAAAAAAAAAGAAAGAGTCATATGTGAACAGTGTAATAACAGCCTTGACAAGAATCAAAACAATCTGCAGTATTTGTTTTATTTCCCATCAGCCACTACTTATGTCACTGCAATGAGAAGTGAAAAGTACCAAAACGATCATTCCTCTTTGCCCTATGCAACTGAAATATCGGAAAACATTTACTTTGAGCATGCAAAGAAACTCTGGAGTGGAGACAATTGAGATAAATACTCGGAGCTAATCCCAGCTCCTGTTGCTCAAGCTGTGTTTAGATTAGCAAAGTGTATAGACTGAAAGAATTGGATTTTTGGAGCAGAACATTTGGCACTGGAGACATGACCACACCTATTCTGTGCATTCCTGAAGTTTTCCCATTGGATCAGCTCTAGTCTGCTCCTGTGGCTGGAATGCCTGTTGGTGATTGGAGCACATCTTCTAATTTAATTTCATCCAAGGGGAATCCATTTTGTGTTCTCCAGGACTGCTTTGTGATGCGAACCAAAGCATGAGATGCACAGATACTCAGAAGACAGGCTTCAAAACTTAAAATGCTTAGGATGTCGAATGGAGGAAATAAATGTTTCATTAACTTACTAGTTGTCAAGCGTGTTTCTCCCAAATTATTTTTAACTCAGGGCACTACCAAAATGCACTCGAATTGAATTGGTTTGGGTATTGTTTAATTTAGTGAGAGAAAAGTCGCTGTTAACAAAGTGAAATAGCAGCTGTTATTGTAATGCATCATGTGGAAAGGCAAGGCAAGCATCTAAATATTTGCTGCTTTATGTTTTGAACAATATTTAGTAGCTGTTATCTTTACTGCTGGAGGGTTGGACTTCTGCATTTGATAAGCAAAATGATGTTGCCATTGAATGTGAAACCATTCAGAAATGCTAATTAATACTTCTCTTAATGAAATAGGTGCTCACGTCCTGAATTCTTTTACCTAGAAGTATATTTTACTATTTCACCATTTTAAAAGGGCCAATAATAATCAGAACGGACAAATGACATGAGAATTACAAGCTCACTAGCCTTCTAAGAATTTACACATGGCTACCCTGCAATTTGGCTGCAAGCCTTGAAAGTTGCATGCAATATTTAAGGCTTCAGCCTGCCATGAGATCTGTATGGTAATATCCTGTTGTGGGTGGATCCTTGAGCATCCAGAAGCAGTGTCTCCTCTTAAAACTGCCAAAACAAGATTCTGAGTTGTTGAGGATTTTTCAGTTTTCTGATTTGAATTAATATCACAGTTTTATATGCTATATTTGCTATAGCCAAGTATGAAAACATGAAGAATTGTCACATTTCGTGCACTAGGGCTTGATACCCAGTGCCCCAGCATGCCACAACTCTCCATTGCCAAATGCATTTTCCTTTTTGGGAAAGGACTGACATGGGTTGGTGCTGGAAATGAGGCAATAGGTAGAGTCTGCTCCCTAATGTTAATGCTTTGTTTTTCTGGAACTCACAGTAATCAACTGATCTCACTTCAAGAACGATTTGATAAGTATCCTTGATACTATCTTGGCTTCTTCTCTGTGAATTACTTTTAGGGGTTTCCCTTTTATGAAGCACTTTTTTCTCTTCTCCCCTTGAACTTGTACAGATTCTTACTGAACAGTGTGAAGATATGTTTTGTTTTGCCTGCAGTGGGGGAAATGGTCAAAAATTTGACCAGGGAGNTATGCTGTGTTATTCATTCATCTGTTTAGTTTTGATTCCCTAAATGATCTGTAAGGAGAGCATCTAGTTGACAGAAGCCTGAAGTAAAGCCAAATGAGAGATTGATTTACCCCAGAAATACTGCTCTGTTTAGCAGATTTGTTTGTATGACTTCTCACTTGGTAGCAGTCTTTTGCTAGTTAGTATAAACAAGGGCCACCTTCCAGGGTTACTCTGTGTTTGTATAAGGGCTCTCGACTTTTACACACTGGATATCGGCTCTTAAAGTGTGAAGGCCTAATTCAATGACACACCAAAGTCACTATCTTCTGAAAAAACTGGTACGCTAAAAATCTCTGAGAACATTTCTTCAGTTTTATCACAGCATTGGTCTTTTCTTCTCAGTGGTAGACTTGAAAATTTTGACAGGGTAACCTAACACTTCCAGCACGGTGTTAGAAGAAAGATGCTCCTGTGCATAAGAAATAGAAATAACATTACATAAACCATACTTCTTATCCATAATTCTTCTGGGGTCTGGGTTATTCTTTGAATTTTAATGGAGAGTATGCTGAATGCTGACAAACAATTAAATTATGGCTACCTTCGTAATGTCTCTTCTAGGCTCTGTTAGCAAAATACGCCCTCTGGTTCTTCTCTTATTATTGAATGGATTTGCAGAAAGCCAGGCAGCCCAGAAATTTCCAGCAGTGGAGTTTGGTGTGTTCATGCCCAAAAAAGACACAACGAGGCCCTGTCAGGCCAAGCATGTCCCAGTGTGCCTCCACTCCCCTGAAGGAGACAAGCTGGAGGAGGAAGAGGACAATCCAGCCTTTGTGCCCCTTCAGCCCCCGGCCTTTTCCCCCGAGGCTGTCAGCACGGGTGTTAATTAGCGTCAATTGTGACAGCCAGCAAGAGAACCTGTGCCACAAAAGCATTTGCTAAACTACTCTGCCAACAAACAGCCCACAGATGGACATGACTTTCACTGGCCACCAACCTGGGCTCTGAAGTCATGGCAGGCCTGAAAAGTTGTCTAATTTATTGCTGTTCCCCATGGACTCTGCACCTCTCCCATATTCCTTTGTTTTAGAATAAATACTGAAAGGCTGAAGTTCAAATGTTTCATTTTTCCAGCCTCAGTCCTTTCCCTCCCTGTGGCAGACTGCTCCGTAAGTACTTTGGGATCGATGAGGATATTTTCTCAAAGGCATCTGAGGCTTCTGTTTCTCAGGGATCAAAGGAAGGAATAATCTGGATTTTTGCAAATGGATACATGACAACATTGATGTCATATCATCAGTGAATTGCACAGTTAATGTGCTTCATCTGCTTCAGAGGCTATTCTAATACTAATGTGCTTTTACTCCTTAAAAAAGTCCACGACCTAAATACAAATAGGAAATACAGTATGATTTTGCTATTTTGTTGTTGAGAGATGCAAGATTTTCTGGCCTACCGTGGATTTTCATGTCCTAGTTTAGCTTCCCTCTTGTCCACTTTTTTTCTCTTTACTGTTTCCTGCAATCTCTGGCACTATCATTTCAATCCATTGATTCTTTGGGATCACCAGATACTGATGTCTCACTTGTACTCCTCTCCACCTGTTTGAATGGCAGTCAGAGACCCCAGCTGCCAAGCTCTGCAATATTCTTCTCAGCTGAGGATTGTGGTTGGCATCAATGCAGATTTCATTTAGTTATGCTGGCAGCTTTCACACTACCACTGGGCTTGCTATAGGTGCAGACACGAGTGTTTTGGTCATTTATTCCTTTTACATAGTCTAAAAACATGTAAAAAATGTGCCCAGGCAAGTTGTTCCCCCATCCAAATTCCCTTTATTAAAATGGCATGCCATTTCAAGGTGGAGGCAGGCAATCATGCCCCTCACTTGGCATCATGTCCTCGTGCTGGCAGAGATGTTTGTGCTGCCCTTGGCATTCCTCAGCTCTGTTTTTCTCTCTCACTCTTGGGGTGGCTTTGGCAGCTGCACGGGCCAGATGCAAAGCTCTCGCCTCTTCTCCAGCAGAGGCATGTGAGGTCTGTGTAAAAAGCTTTCTGGCAGAGGCTCTGCATTTTGCCTGGCTCTGCTTTGCTTCCCCAAGATTTGCTCCTCACCCTCTCTACATGTACCACCTTCTGATCCACCAACAAACGTGAGGAATTCAGCTGCACGGGTTAGGGGTTTGGAGAGAAAGCAGCTCACCTAAGGCACACAAAGAGCCCTATTAGTGCCCGTGTCTGCTCCGCTTCTGATGTATAAACAGTTACTTTGACATTTAATGAATTTGTCATCTTATGTCTTGGAAGCACAGCAGCACCATGCACTCCTTAAGAATAAGCAGTTCTCTTAGCAGAAAGATTAATAATGCCTGCTTGCAAGTACGGGTTTCCTGATCTTTAATAAGTAGTGAGCTCATACTACAAATTTTCCCCTGATAAAGACACTTTAATAGTCTCTTTCTCCTTGAATGGTCTGCCTGTTTTCATTAAAAGTGAAGGAACCTCTGATTTTGCAGGCTACTAACCTTTGTCTAAGAGCTTGAAATTGTTCAACAGGTTCAAGAGTTACTGTAAGCATGCATACTCCAGGCAAAAAACCTCCCAAAACTAATAGGAAATACAGTTTTCCTTAATCTGTCAAAATAGTCAGGAAAAATTCAAACAGGAATGCTATTTCTGACCTCTGCCAAGCTGGCACTGTCCTGGAGCATTTGTGCTGGCAAAGAGCAATACCCTTCAATGATTTCTCTCCAATGCTAATTATTGCTAAATGTTCCTCTTGTTAACAAATAATAAAGATCCACCTTTGGAAGATTTTGACAAAGTTAGTGAATTTGGCAGCCTAACACTTTACTTTAGGGTATTTTCCTTAAATAACCATGGAAAGTGCTGTCTTCACTCATTGTACCTGTGAAACTTTATGCTCCTATGAGAATTCAGGACTTAAAAGTTCATCTATAAAGCCAGGCCGTAGTGGCAAAGGAGATGCAGCTGGCCAGCAGGTCCCCTATCCTTGCATGGGGAGTGCGTTTGGAAAAGTGGGGAATTTTCTGCATGCCTCATGGTTGTTGTTCTTCTGAGCAGAGGAAAGACTTGATGGTTGTTCTCTTCTGTCTCTAAAATGACTTCTTGTTTTGACAGTTGGGATTTGGGTTGTTGGAAATCTTTTCAGGTTAAAGTTGCTTATTCACAAATGCTAATGGTGGTAATATTAGCAGTATAGTTTGTAGCTTGTCACTTCACGATCTCAATCTTTATGTAGGAATCAGGGATTTTTCATCTTTCATGATTAACTGGCAGAGATACATGACTCCCACGATATCACTCAGTGTCACATTAAGGAACAGGCTGTGGGAGTCACGGCCTCTGTCCCAGACCTCTACCCAGCAAACTGTGTCTCAGGAGTACATTTCTGCTCTTTCCACTTCCATTTTTGTAAAGATTTATGCTGCACCTCACCTGCTGCAGGATTGTAGTTGCAGACATTTATAAGCCCATCACAGAAGCATTCAAGTGTCACAGCGTTAAATGAAAGGCAAAACCTTAACTCTAAATAAATAGTGCATACTCAACACCATCTGCTTTACTGTTAGAATTGTTGCTCATGCTGAAGTTTTGATGAAAAACTGATTTTTATCAAGAAGATTCCTGACAGGATCAGAACTGCTGTCACAGAAAGGTCAGATCCAGGATGTTTCACCTAAGGATGCTGGCCAGGAAGATGACCTGATGGACCATTAGGTGAAGCAGCATGTCCAGAGTGTCCAGAGACCTTCACTAGTTGCATCAGAAGGCTGCCACGGGGGATGCTGGGCAGTTGGGTTGGATGGTGATCAAGGAACATTTCATTTAGGACAGTAGTTTTACCACACATAAAGAGCAAAAGAAAATCGAGCCATTGTGTTTGACGTTCTGAGGTCGCTGAGTTGCTACATCACCAAGGACTTCATAGTTAATAACCAGCACTTCAGCTTGCACCTGGAATGAGACTGGCAGCCAGCAGGAGCCCAAGAGCAGGTGCAATATGCTCTTGTCCATTTACTCATCCTCTATGGCAGGCAGCCACCTCCTGCACCAGCTGAAGCTGCCAGATGTCCTTCGGGTCAGTCCCACATCACACGCACTGCAGCAGTCAAGAGTTTTACTCGCTGCTTGCTTTTGTTGACTGTTCCTGCCAGGGTCACTGCCTGAGCCTGTCAGTAAAAAACTCCCAGTATAATTCTGTGTGCCTCTTAGGGAATGCCTTCAGGATAAAGGGGAGCTGTTTTGAGGTTGAAGTCTCCTATTGCATGTTAAATTTTTATTTTTCTCCATCTGATGAGATAGCACATTAGCTATCATTGACGTCCTTTTAGATTATTATCCTTAGTGAATCATTTGCTCATCGTCCATTTTATCCGTAGGAACAGTACGCTTCCCTTTATCAAGAAGGGAATTTCCCTTAAGTCCTTTCAAAATGATACGTTACATTCTGTAATTATTAACTACTTCTCTTTGCCTTAACCAGCGAGCCGAGCAGTGCTCCCTTCCCAGCGGAGCTGGCAGGGCTCGCGGTGTGACACCCTATTGTCATTCAGCTCAGGTGTTTTCTCTAATGGCAGCAGGAAGCTCAGGTAACATTCCAGCCCGAGCTGCCTGTACTCACAGGTTATAATTTTCTTAGATGACCTCAGATTGTGGTGTTTGCCCGCTTCAGGAGACAGTGAAGAACATCAAACATGTCTTCATAAACATCATAAATTTTTATTTACAATTCTAAATGAGGTACATGATTAAATGTTCTGTGGGCAGGAAGCAGTATTGATCACTGGTTGACATTTTTAAGAAAAAGTATTGCCGCAAGTTGAAATTGGCCACTCTCCTTGTACCAAGCAAACTGGAATAATGTCTGTTTATAAGAAACGCAGGAAAGAATGGAGACTATTGAGTGACCAATTTTGTATTAATATTTTATGGTGTTTGCATTATTTTTCACAGTAATCCTGGATATCCTGATTTCTAACAATTTTCCTCTTTTATTTTGACTCTTTTCCAAATTGTTGCTGAAAGGGTAGAGTTGAGGTTGCCTTGTGTGCTGTGTAATTCTCTACTAGCTGCTAGCCTTAATTTGTGTTTTTCTGGCCTTTTAGTGCTTGATTTTGTGGTGAAGCTTTGTTTAGTTTGTTTTTTGTTTGTTTCCTTTAATTGTTTGGAGGTTTGTTTTGGGTTTTTTTATAGCTGTGCAAATTGTTGCAGGGTTTGTTTGCCCTCAAACTCTCAAACTCCACTTTTTTTTTTCTCTATGATAATATGAAGTGTTTTCTCTGATGGCAACAATGCCCCTTTTCTTGTAGTCTCAGGTTTAAAGTGTATCAGGCTTGAGTGCATTTGTTTGTACTTTAATAATATGCACATCCCCTCTGTGCAAAGCTGCTGTTTCCCTGATGGTAACCAAGAGCGCCGTGAATCCTCACTCACCAATCCTTCTCTCCTCTTAAATGTCACAGCTGTCAGCAAAGGAGTGATGCAAAAAATATTACAACAACATTTTCTAGATTCTTCTGTGATCTGCTGCTACTTTCTCTCACGCAGCAAGTGATGGGAATCATTCAGCAGGGACAGCTTAGAAAATGATAGCAGCTGAGTAAATCTGACTCGAAGAACTAAATATCATGGATCAAATGGGCTTGTGCCAAACTTTCCCACTGGATTTAATGTAAGACTCTGACCCTTGTAGTATTACAAAAGTGGGTCAAATTTTCTGTGCTTGTACAGTAGGTCTTTTGACATTTCGCCAATGCCAGTATGCACTATCAAAGGTTTTATCATCAGTTGCCAAAGAGATAACTACAAGTTTTGAATTCCAATAAAGAGTGTAATTGAATGTCCTGCACCTCAAGAAAATAACAGGGGAATGGATCACAGTGCACGTTACACCTCTGTGCTGCCATGAGGAAGTTTGGCACTGAGGCTCGGCTGGAATCTAGATGGAAAAGGTGAAAACGTCTGGGACAAGAGAATTTTATCCTTGTGGATTAGGAGATATTTGAGTGCCCTCTCAGACCTCTGTGCCACTAGTCTGAGGCCATGCTGTTGTGTCCAGGAGGTGCAGGTGGGCTGCACTGGAAACATGGGATGTGGCTCAAAAGGGAGCTTTTCTTCTCTTTTTTCTCAACTACTAGTGGCCAAGTCCTGATCTTGGCCGTTCACCTCTCACTCTTACTCCCCTAATTTTAATTACTGAGATTTTGTGATCCTTCCGTTTCTTTCCTTTTTTTTTTGATTGGTTGCAGTCCCCAGCCCTAAGCATCCAATGCCCACTTTTCTCAAAGTAGTAATGGTTCTCTTCTCTGCAGCCCCTCTAGTGAGGCACAGCTGATGAAATTTGTATTGCAGCAGTCTGGCTTTCCCCTGACTATGAGCGTGCATCTTTCCATCTTTTCCATCTTTTCCATCTTTTCCATCTTTTCCATCTTGTCCACTCTGCGCTTTCTCAGAGCTTCTACAAGTTTGAGAACCTGGAGTTCTCAGCACAGTCACTTTTCCCCCTTCCCATATTAGTGGCATGATAGCTTGTCATCAGAGGAGTATTTATAGTGTTGTGAACTGCTTCACCGCCTCAGGTAGGGGACAGGAAAACCGAGAGCTAAGGATAAACCAGTGCTGGGTGTCCGTCATCCACTGCCGCTCTCAGTTCATCCAAGGCAACGGTCAAGCCATGCCAGGGCTACAGGGCAGCTTAATGGTGTGACAGCCAATGTTGCAATCGTAGAAGCTTGACTTTTTTCCAAAATGAAACAAAATCGAGTCTTCTAAAATGGCGATAATCCTCCTTCTATTACCAGGCTGATACTGGAGGGATCATTTATCTGCGGGTGTGCTGTGTAACCTCAGACTGGTTGCACGTCAGACACAGCCTCCTTTCCAGTTCTTATAACTCTTAATTCTGGCAGCACAGAAGTTAATAGTTTGGGAAAAATTTGCTTTTTTAATAATTAAGTCTGTAGAAGGTAGAAATCAACAGTACAGTGCGTTTTCCCAGCAGAGACCGTAAATTAATTAGGAGCAATTTGCTGTCAGAAACAATTTCCATAATTTTAAGTAAAAAAGCAGAAAACCCGTTTTTATCCTGAAGTGATTTAACTCCTGTGATGATGAATTATGTGAAATTGCGATTTACCTGCTCCTGGCTCCTGGTATCCAGAACGAGGTGGGTGAGAATCAGGTGGTGGTTTCTACTGCTGGGGCAGAATTTCTGAGAGTGATGCCCTCTCTCCCTGCCGTTCAGATCTTGACCTTTTCATAACAGAATTGTCTTTGACACTTGCAAATTCCTGTCAGGAGATAATGAACAAATTGCAGTGCTAATCGAACACAGGCCTTTTGTAGGCTTTTGCCTGATAGTCACGCACCAAAGGTCACAGTCTAACTAATGAGGGCTTTGGGTGATACCTACACAATATGTGGGCTTTTCTGAAAGGCCAAAATTTATGGGTGCCACTTGGGGACAATTCAGCTATCACAAGCATCTTAGAAGTACAGGAAGTGATGATCCATCCATCACTAAAACCCCATTATTGGACTTAAACGCTCAACCTAATATGCATAATTGCCAGACCTTGGGCTCCTCAAAAAGGCCTCAGTGTCATTATGATAGATCCTCCTCCCTGTTTACCGGGAAAAATGAACATGAGATGGTCCATTGTGGCATTTAGTATTTCAGGCCATCAGGATTTTAGGGTGATTTGCAGATATCAAGTCACTGGGATGCTGATTTAAATGAAGGGAACATTTGCAGAATCATAAATTTGTCCTGTGAAGTCTATCATGTGGATACCTTTCTGCAGCTGATAAGCATTAAAAAATTTACTGCTTCACACTTGCATTTTCTCCCTTTTTTTTTTGGCCTTTTCAGGTGTGAATACATTTATTAGTCCTTTCATTCTT
This sequence comes from Dryoscopus gambensis, assembly GCA_013389985.1. Lineage (NCBI taxonomy): Eukaryota > Metazoa > Chordata > Aves > Passeriformes > Malaconotidae > Dryoscopus > Dryoscopus gambensis. The sequence goes on along the minus strand of WEIT01026517.1, from coordinate 226,807 downwards.
TGCTGATGTACAATTAAAGCAGTCTGTCCTCTAGCTGCCAAAGATTTCACCAAAATACATCATGGAAACTGTGCCTTCCAGTGCAATGGAATCTGCTTTATCCTTAGTTCTTGCTTTAAAGTGACATGTGCCCTTGATTAGGATGGCTCCAAAATACGCAGGAATTATAGGCTAAAGATGAAAAGGCACTGGAAGATAAATTAGGGTACTATCCTCAAAATCTCCAAGTTACCTGCAGAATTTGAAGCTGGCCTGGAGCGCGTTAAGGCTGCGATGCTGCTCAGCCCCTTCCCCGGGGTGCTGGCACCAGATCTCAGCCTCAGCAGTGGCATTTGGGCTGGTCTCCCTCTGTTCCCGTCACACACAGCTCGGTGCCATTCGCTGTCACACAGAGGTCTGGGGGATTGCCACGTGCAGCTCCGCAGCTGCTGCATTTCGGCGCTGGGCAAAGCGATCCCCGCATAGAGTTGATCTCTCAGTTTGGCTCGCACTCTGGGATTCTGGGGGATGGAAGGTGCGACAGAAATGGATGCTATATAAATATTTTTGAGATCTAGAAATACAGGCTACAGAAAAAGCTCGTCTCAGAACTGAGAGTGTAATCAGAATCTGCATTTCACACCACAGCGGCGCGCCTTGCGCGACACAGTCTGCTTAGCACTACCCAGCACCACTGCACCCTTCCAGATCTTCAAGGGAATGATGAGATGTGAGGTTTGTTAGTCTGTGTATTCCTGTTCTTTCATATTTACTAAAAAATAGTTTTTCTTTTTTTTCCCCATTAAATGATTACCTTGAAATTGCTTACCTACTGACTCAAACTCACACCAGATGAGAATTTCTGTTTCGGCACTGCAATTCTTGCTAAATGTCTGGGTAGCTCATAGAACTGCTGAAAGGCATTGAAGACACCCTCTCCTGGTCATCCACTGAATGCACTAATTTATTTTTAAATGAGCTTGCAAGTCCTATTTGTGTTATGTGTGTGTTTATTTAAGCATACATTTGGAAATTAGCGCTCATTTGAACTTAGAGTCTGAGATAGTGACGTGAGACATCTCTTTCAAATTATCTCAGCACGTGCATCAGATGCCAGGTCCAGGTAAGTTGTGCTGGATATGATAAGTTTGGACACATTGGTCCATGCAGTGAGAAACATCTTGTGTAAGAGGCTTTGCACATTGCCACCAAGATCAAAAGCTGAATGACTCCAGGGTCTGCCTGTCCTTAAAGCTTTGGTTTGGCTTGGGATTTTATGTCATCCAGTCTGTCAGTGAGTTTTTGTTTTGAGTGAGTTTGCAATCTCCCCTCCAAGTAAATCCTGCAGCCACTGCTTGTCCTGCTTACAGTGACAGCACCTGAAAGACCAGATGTGAGCTGTAATGACAGGAGTGACTCAGTTGCAGCAGGAGGCATGAGAAAAAGTCAGAGAGATTTTTGCACTTTGCTTCACATCTTCTACTTTGTGGAACCTTGCACTTCTGAGGGAAATTGTCTGCTATGAACTACGCAGCCCATTTCAAAACACACAGTCAGCTCTTCCCCATCTAACATCCAGCTTAAACCCTCAGAATTCCCCTTGTGTGCATACATTCAGTCAAAGAGAATCAACTGCTATTTTGGCAAGGTGTGCACTGGCCAGAGCATGATCTTGTTTTGAAATAAATATATAAAACCAACATGAAACCAGGAAGAATCTGCATCTGTCACACACAGCATGGGTGCATTAGTTATACCAAAACCTCTCAGAGAATATATACACTATTTAAAAATAAATGTACAATGCTGGGCACATAATACATTGATGATTATAGTTTGGACCATTTGGGCATTGTTTAGATGTAATCTCTCTGTATCTTCAAAGCATTCAGCTGGTCTGACTCCTCATGGTGTCCTTTGCTATTGGAAGTCATGAAAAAACCAGTTTAACGGGAAAATCTGTCTCTTCTGCATCCACCCTGCCCTTCAAGGTCTTCCTTTCAGTCTTCCAAGTGGATGTGCTACACCAGAGCTGTTGTTTGATTAACAGTTTTTGGGTTTAATCTAAATTTCTAGTTAGAGGTTTCTTTAGCCAGAATGGGTTGAGCTACTAGATCAGTAGGTGACTTAGGATAAAAAGTTCGATCGCTTTTTGCCAGAATTAGGCCAGGATTTGGAGAATTCCTTGTGGCCCAGACCTGTCCTCAGCAAACTGCTGTTTCCTCATCCTTGTCATGCCCCTGGTCCTGGACATAAGGATGGTTGCACTGTTGGGCTTCATTGGGCTGCTCTTCCTTGAGCTGAGTGCAACACATCAGAGCTGCACCTCAGCTGCTGTTCCCAAATGCTTCCCTTACCTGTAAGCATGGCTTCCTATATTTACTCCACGTGAACAATGACTTCTTTGTGGGGGATGTTTTGATGCATCCTAATCTGGATATGGTCTTGACATAATGTTGCTGCAGCCTTTTAGTAAACAACTGCTAAAGTATTTCAGAAGAAACTTCTAGGAGGTTTGTCAGGGCACAGTCCTGAGCCTACTGATGAACACCTTGGGTAAATCACTGCTAAAACTCCTCACTGACAAGCCAAGCTAATAATAAACCCTGTTGTCTTCACAGTTGTTAAGTCTCGTTCTGGAAGGTGGGGGTTTTGTTGGGGATTTTTTTGTTTTGTTTGTTACCTTCTTCTACATAAATTTTACTTGCTATTAAGCACCTGGAAATATCGTTGCCATGGGATAGGAGACAGCTTCACACCTCAGGCCACCAGGAACACACTGATCTCTGATGCAGACGTACGGGAGGAAATGTGTGAACTCTCGCAACATGAAGGTGTTAAATTTTATCAGATGGACTCTCCTGTAACCTCTTGGAGACCTGGTGCTATCCATCATTACAGAAATAATTTCCATCTGATTTTTCAAGTGGTTGCTCCAGTGGGAAGCAGTAGGGCCCTATGATAGTTCTACCTGAATTTGACTTGAAACACCAGGTGGGTATTGGTTTCCTATGTGGACTGTGCTTTTGTGCATAATAATGTTAAATATAATGTGTTCTTAGCCTTGTCATATAATTAAGAATGGTATTTAGTTAAAATAATTCCCAGACTGGGAAGATCATTGGAACCAGCACTTTTGTGGCCAGGAGAGAGAGTCAGTGAAGGCAAATCATGAACTTAGCAGTGTCCTATATATTAAATGTTTTGTAAATGCTTGGAGCTAGGGGAACAAATAATCCAAGTAAATGAGTAAAATTCCTTGTGTTGCTTGGGTGGGGGGGAGGAGATATGGTTTGGCTTGGACCCAAGAAAGTGTTTAAGAGCATGTTAAACTTTAATGAGGTAAATAGTCTCATCTCTGTGGTGCAGAACATTTAGGCTTAATTTTAGGCACATGCTTAAATTCTTTGCCAAATTGGGGTCTAAAAAAGAGTTATGCTTTTGCATTTGAGAAGCAGGGATGATATCACATGACTTCTATATTTAATCACAACTACTGAAGGCAGCTGGGATTTTGAATACAGAATACTTAAAGCAAACTGTTCTTGATCAATCCATAGAGAAATACTCAGAGGGAGAAAAAATATATACAGTAAATTTGAATAATGAACAGTTTTGAGGAAATTGCAATCTGCTTGCAGACATTTGGAGAGCAGAAAAGAAGCTAAATTTGTTGAGTAAGTTACTTGCTGTGATCTATTCTCTTGGCTCTAATTAGAGAGAAGTGAGCAGTAAGGGAACCCAGAAAATGAGGCTGCTGTGGACTGAAGTGCCCAAAGATAAGAGTTTAAGTTGGAAGGGTTTTTTTAAGTGGATTATTTTCCCCCAAGTATTCTTTAAATAGGAGGGGAAACTGTATAAACAATCAGCTTTGATGCCTGACAAATATGACAGAAAACATTTGTGCTTTCTTTGGAATTCAAATATTTAAGTTTACTATAGGAGATAACTATGCCAGTTAACAGCAGACAATTTCGTACTTTTTTAGTGTTATGGTCCATTATGATATCACCAAAGTATCTTCATTGGCTACTTCAGCTCAGACTTGCTCATTAGAGCCTTTATGTCACAATGCAGCAAATCATTCTGTCTTTGAAGGCCTTACATGACTGATGGCTGCTCTGTGAAACACTAAAATATAACAACTGTCACTATTGTTTCTTCCACACAAAGCTTCCAGACATCAGATGGAAGGTCATATCCGGAAACATTAAATTCAAACACTTTCCTGAGCAGGCTGCCCTTTACTTTGTAGCAGGTACACAGTGACAGTCTCTCCACAGAACAAAACTGACTCTTTGTAGTAACAGGAAAACTCGTTTGTGGAGGGCAGAACTTTCTCAGGCTGGTGGTGAAACAAATCCACAGGAACGCAAGATGATCACACCTCTGTCTGCTCCGAGCTCAGGTCACAGCTCTTTAGCCCTATTTTCTTTAGTGAAAAATAGAGTGGCAGTGTTTGTTTATAAAAAACCCCAAACGACAAAACCCCAAACCAATCACACTGCAAAGTTATTAAGAGAATAAATGGAACCTCTTTTCTCTTATCACCAGTATTGTGTGAGTTGGAACGAGATGATCATTAAGGGCCGTTCCACTCTAAGGTTCTGTGATTAGCAACCCATTGTAACCCATGGGAAGTCAGGTTTTGGATCATTTTTTCATGTCTCTTGTACTAGGGAGGAGAGTTAGGAGCTCCTACTTTGAAAATGTGATGTGCTCATAGTCCCAAGTTACCCTACACATTTTAAAAAACAAGCAATATTTTTACCATATTTTTTACTTTCCTGTGCACTTGAAACATACATGGCAGGCTGAGTACTGTTCAACTGTTTCCATATCTGCTTTTAAATATAACTTCCATTCTGAATTTCCATAGTTAGTAGTATTTTTATTTTATTTTTTTTTTGTGATTGCTGCATCACCATTTGGAATTCTCATACATAAGTTCTTACAAACTATTTTTTCTACATGATTGCAGTACATATGTCTTAGTACTGCAGCTGGGTAAAAATACAGCTGAAAAAGTTTCTCCCCTGTGAATTTGTAACACAGAAATCCTCTGCCTGGAATTCCTAGAGTTCCTTCAGGTTTGTCACAAGCAGAACTGATAAATTTTAGTTCAATAGTTTTCTGTTAGTCAGCTTCTGGCAGAAGAAGTGGTGTCCACTCTAGATTGAACAGTCTTAGGCAGTGAATGGCAGCACCTCATTCCTTCCTATCTTCTCTCTCTACCAATGACATTCTTGTTCATGCCACTCAGATCCATGTTTTTTCCCTTTGATTTCATTCATTCTATTGTAGCCCTGCAGGACTGTTCTCAGGGTAGAACAGCTTGTTGAAAGGTGTTTATAATAACAATTACACCTACTCCAATCACAAAAGTGTAATCTTTATCTTAATCAAAAAAAAAAAAAAAGGACAGGGGAGGGCAGAAGAAAAAAAATATACATCACAAACTACTCCAAAGTTCTGCTTGAGTTATTTTTCAATTACAGCAGGTGAAGCAGAATGAAATTGTTACAGCCATTTATTGATTGTGTTACTATCCATTAAGGTACAACAGAAGAAGTCCATCATATTGTGTAACAACTTAACTATTTAAAATAACAAAGGCTTTCTATTGTTTCCCTTTTCTGCCATTATCTTGACAAATACATTCTACTTCCATGCTGGAAATCAAATTCAGGAATCATAATGAAGAAATTCTGTATTCAGGGTGACATTATTTCTTCTACTAGCTATTGAAATTCTTCAGCTTTTTCATTGAAAAATAACTGAAGCAGAACAAAGGTAATGAAATATATTAATTATATTAATGATGTTTTACTGAAACTGGCTGCTTCCTAAAGAGAGGGCATATATAACTGTAAGGAGAGGTTCTATCTGTGGGTAGACGATTAACAGGTAACGCTGTCACAGGAGCAATTTTAGCTGCTATGAACTATTCAGCCACCTGAAAGACAAACCCTTTTGAAGTTTTGTGGTGAAGAGCAAAGTTTATCATCTCTTCTAAGGTGGGTGGCTGCTCTGTGCTGGGGAGAGAGCCAGCAGAGATATGCAATGAAGGGCAGATTTAGTGAATGATATTGCAGCTTATAGATGTTGGTGAGAGGAGGCTGGAGGTGGGCTCTGAATCCAGCAGCAGAGAGATGCAGAGACTGGGTGTTAAGCTGGAGCTTGTAAGTGATCCTGAAGACTGGGTACCAGCAGCCAGCAGCAATAAATACTGGTGTGTCATTGCAGCTAAAAGGAAGTGGCTGATGTCCAGTGTCTGATGAAGAACCACATGGTCTTGAGCGGCTCAAACTTCCCTCTAAATAGTCTGTGTTTAATAATCTCTGCATCTTATTGGCAGCCCAGTGGGAAAGCTTTCCTGGACCTGTTTGGGACTGTGGTAAAAATGCAACCTCACGGAGAAGGGAGTTATTCATGTGCCAAGGAGAAATCCTGCCCTCGGCCATGGCACTGCTCAGGGAGAGGGATGGGAGAGCAGGGCTGTGCACAGTGTCGCTTCTCCTTGGAGGCTTTAGCAGCATGCGCTGCACAGGATCAAGCCACAGACATGTGGGGTATTCCATTTGTTTCATGCTCATTTTCATGAGTTCTTGCTTTCACCCACATACCAGCTTAAATTTCCTACTCATAAGAGAAACAAAACTTTGGGAAAATGAAGATGACACATAAGATCCCTATTCTGCTTCCACCAATGCTAGCAAAGAAATTACTGAGACAGGAGCCAGAGCCCTTTTTCTCCACAGTATTGACCATGACTTAACCTGGCTGCCACTTCTCTTTCCATTTTCAGTTGTCAGATCACTCTTCCCCAGCGCTGATAATCTCGTGGTGTTGCAACAACTGCTAACATAAAAATCCACTGCCTGTTGCTGTAACCACAGCTTCTCTCTTTGAACCTATTCACTACACATGAACTTCAAGTTTCTTGTAGCTTCCTTCAAGTACATTAGACTTTCTATTTTGAGTGCTCATTTAAAGACAAAGCAAGGCTGGCATTTATGGCTTTCTTACACAGTTATTTCTATCCTAAAATCCCCAATGACCATTTTTGGGGTTTCAAATCACTGTTAAGTTTTGTTGCCAATTCCTGCGTCCTGCCCCACTGTCACTGCGGGTTTGTGTTCTTGCAGCTCTCAGATGCCTTTTATTTGACTTGTACAGTAAATACCTGTCAGACCCCTGAAGTTGTTTCATCAAACAAACCCCTTGATCTCCCTAACTGATGCTGAAATGCTCGATATGAATACCAGTTGTGTGTGTCAGTGTGCTTTAGGATCGGCTTGAGCAGTGTTTTTGTAGGGGAGTGCTCCTGCCCTTGAGCAGTCTGGTCGAGGGTGCACTGAGCAAAGAAGGAACTGCACATCAGGACTGGGTTAACATTCACTGCCCTTTGTGCTTTCAGATGTCTGGGGTATTTCCTTTCTGAGCATATAAAGAGGTTATAAAAAGAAAATAAATATAAAACGCCTTAAAACATTACTGTGCACATATGTTATTTCCTAGTATATCTCCAGAGCAGTTAGGCAAAAAGGGCACCTGTACAGCCGTCTCTGGGTCTCCCCTAAGTGCAGTGCAGGTATTTCTGAGTTACCTGGTGATGAAGCAACAGGCCATAGATCTCCTTGTTTCACTGAGCAAGCAGATACCACACGACTGTGTTGTGTGGTTGCATGTCAGGGGTTAATTTTGTTCTCCAAGCACATTTGGGAGTGTGTTCAGGCAGCACACAAAGTGAAGGCTGGGAATCAAAGCAAGCAGGCTACCTCCTCCCACAGATCTCGCAGCAGAATTTAGGAGCTGAACGATGCAACATGTGCATAAAAGCTTGATAATGTTTTTAAAACATATCACTTGAAATATGTTAACGCATATGTTCCGTCATTTAGAACTCTTTCATAATACATAATTTGGCCCTTTAGCTTTACACCCAGCTCATTATGGCTCATGTGCAAAGTGAAACATTCGAAAAAATTTCTCCTGGTCTTTCCCCAACACTAGCATGACCTTTCTTTCCCACCTTGTGCAGTCCCTTTTTTCTCTTGGCATCTCACTTTCCAGCTCTTTCTGAGCCATTTCCAGTCTGGTGGCAGTTTATCCCACCAGTGTTTCAAGCGTGGATGAAAGCTGCAGGCTGCCTAAAGGAGGATTCAGCTCGTTCTCATTTCAAAAGTGTAAAGGTTTCTCACAGTTCAAATTTGCCTGACTGTCTGTCTGTGAATAATTGGTTCTTTGGAAGCATCAGGTTATTTTTTTTTTATTTGTTTGTATGAAGATTAGATAAACAGGATAACAGAACTGCATTGTTACAGGAATTGTCGTGAAACAAGCAAATTTCATGTTAGTTTTACAAAAAGGTTTAAATTCAGGTAAGAGTGTACGTGCACACGCACAAGACCTATGTGTCATTTTAATTTCTCAGCTCTGGTAACATAATAAGCCAATAGGCAGAATGGAATTTTCATTAAAATACTGCAGGAGAAATCATTGCACAGAAGTTCCTTGGATAAGGCAAGGTAATGCTTTTCGTACCATATTTTCAGTTAAATAAAATATGTCCTTAACACAGGGCTGTAAATTGGCCTTGAGCACACCGCCAGGTGGAATTCCCTCCTCTTCCCAAGGATCACACACTGCAGGCTGCCACCGAGCCCTTCGTGTGGGCACAATTATTACACTGCCGATTTTGTAAAGTTGCCAGTCACTAAGATGCATGGATTCCTCAAATCAGGCTCTTTCCTGACTTCTGAATTTTATACAGTATTGCTCTCAATACTTCCCTTTCAAGGTCAAAAGCAATTTCTGCACTTCTAGGAATGTTCTACCCGCAAGATTTTTTGATGTTACTACAGTTCATGGTTTTCACTAGAAATTTGTTTGTCTCAGCAAATAGGGAGTGATCAGATGATACTGAGCAATGCCCACAGGGAGCTGCCTTCCTGGTCTGTCTCATTTTGCATAAAGTGGGGTAGAAATTTCTGTTTCAATTATCACTGTCAGATGATTTCTCTCTGCAAGAGGGTCCTGAAGCCTGGGTCAGGAGATTATGAAATACCAGCTGCTGATCATGGGGAGAAGAACTGTGGTGCTCACTTACTCTCTTGAACATCTGAGAGGTGCCTGTTGGTGTTACCTGGTACAGAAATATGAGAATCCGGGGGAGAAAGAACAATGGTACCCCATGGAATGAACTGGTAGCATTGAAAAGTTGAAAATTGGATTGATACAGGAAAGAAGCTTCCATGTGAAACTTGTTGGGGGTTTTGTTTGTTTGTTTGTTTTGGTTTTGGTTTTTGTTTTGGTTTGGTTTTTTGGGGTTTTTTTTTGTGGTTAGCAGTCTGTTTTCAGAGTTTTGACCTTTCTAGGTTTGCCTTTCATTTTATTTCCAAATCAACAATATTGATGCGTTGGATTTTTTAAACTTACTTACATATCCCTTTCCCCACGTTCCTTTCTTGCTCTCCACCTTAGCTGCTGCATATTCTAAGAGTATGTGAACAGCCAGAAAATGCAAATGGAACTCAGACTGGTAAACTTATAATTTTTTAGAAGTTTTATGTTTAAATAGCTCAAAAATCTGCCTCACAGTACCTTCTCTGTGCTATTTAAACTAAAATACAGAAAATACCTCAATTCTTGAAGTAAATTAAGTCTATATTTTAGTAAGCCAGTAAGCATGTCAGCTTATTCTTTTTTTCCCCCACAACATATGGGGCTTTCTGTTTATTGTCTTTCCCTAATTTTCAGTATTTTCCTTTGAGCTTTTGTCAGCAAAGGCATACGCTCCCCTCTGCGGTTTGCACTTCTTCAGAAAAACAGTAGGTGAATTTGAGTAATTTCCCCTTGCGAGAATGTATTCGGTTTGAGAGTTTAGGTGAATTATATTCTGCTGATTAGTGAGGCAAGTGCTGTGCTCCATCTGCTAGAGAATGGGAATGGGATATTTATAACGTGATGGATGTTACTGTTGGGTGGGTTTGCAGTGCTCAGTATGACTGAGCGATTCGCCCGGGCTGTGGGCTGCTCCTTTGGTTTGTTTTAAAGAGGACGTGCTGACTTGGGGACAGGGAGTGCTGCTGCAGGACTGGGGCTTTGCGCAAGGACCACAATTAATGTACTCAGCAACAGCGGCAAAGTCAAGGCACACCCTCCTTTGCAACAAGAAATTCAGGAAAAGAAATGATTTCTCAGTTATATGGGACTATTCATTGTTAGGTTTTTTTATTTTTCCTTCAGAGCAATTAGAGAACGTGCATAGGAAATTTCTTCTGCGCTCATTGTGCAGAGCCTAACAGGATGTTTCTGTTGTCCTAGTTTGCTCTGAATTGCCCATCTATATTGGTATAAATCCTCTAGATTTTACACCTTTCCCCATCCCAGGAATGGGTAGGTGTTCCAGTGCTGCAGAAATGCTTGGTGCTGTTGGAAGGGTGGCTTTACCAAATGCATTCCTTTATTTCAGTAGGTGGAATGAACGCTTGAAAACACTGCTGTTCACTGCTTAACACACTTTTCCTTCCAGTATGGCTGGAGCAATTACTTTGCAGCTCACAGAGATGACATAGTTAAAATAAACTAAGAAGCATCAAAAAGCCTCCCAAACTCAGAACTAATTGCAGTGGAATTGCACAAGGATGCCTTGGTACTGAACCATGTTGAAATCTGCTGCTCTTTAAAAGTCAAAGGGATGTATCCTGCTCTGAAGTAAGGCACTTGTTTTTCTTAAGGTTATACAAAACAAAGCATATTATTTGAACAAATATCAGAATAATGTCTGTAATGAAATATACTATTTACTTGCCTTCAGCATTTGAACTGTGAAAAATCTGGAAAGGAAGTCAACAGTTACTGCTCTTGTTAAATAGTGCTTTTAATATTACAAGTAAGTTTACATTGCCGGGCCCATGTGTACTTTAATGATTCCTGGAAGTATGATGACTTGGCCCAAAGGAAAGCACAAACCTAATACTTTATTTTGTGTGAATTAAATGCAGCTAATTAAAGCATAGGAAAATTAAAAAGAATTAGGCGAAATAAAAGCACTACTGTAAAGCTTCTATTAAACACTTATACAGTGACTAAAGAATGTGCAGGAAAAAATGAGCCACTGATTCATTTCTGAGAGCTGCTGACTGCGGCCTCCTGGCTGGGGAGTGAGGCACCATCTTTCATGTCTTACCTATCGTGAGTCAGAGCTCACACAGGTTGGGCCCCCCGGGCATTCGGAAAGGTGCTGTGTATGCAATGATCTAACCCGACATTGGGATTCCACTTGCCACACAACAGAATGACCCCCTGCAAAGGCGGAGCAAGTTAGGTACTGACAATGTGATGGATAACACACGTGCCCTGCCACTTTGGCTGATGCTAAACGAACATTGGCTTTCTTCTCAGTGGAAGTTAAGATCTCATAACCCACCCAGATGCCACTGAGGTGAGTGGAAACAGGAAGAGATCCTACGTGGGAATAATAAATAACGATACACAATGCCAGAGAATTTCATGATGGTTAAATTTCCAAGCAGAGGAGGTTACACTTCACTCACTGAATTTTCAAAACATGTTTGCCTCTGTCATTTATTTCTCTGGACTAACACTGATGTACTTTCTTGGAAAAGTATTTTGAAGAAGTTATTTGCATGAAGGATGTGTGGGTAGAAGGATGTGTAAGGGCTGGCAAGGAGCTGATGGACAGATGTGCCTGGGACCTGAAAGACTGAGAAGACAATGACCTCCTGGATTAGAGCAGCACATTGGGTGCTGTTGCTGGGAGTCAAACACCCCAGTTTGATTTGGATGTCAAGGAACTTCATGCAGAAGTCAGGAGTTACCTAATAACCAGGAGAGGCTTTTTATTTGCATGGAGGTGTGAGAGTACAAGCTTGGAGAAATCAGTACCTGGGCAAAGCGGAGGTTAAGAACATTGACGTTGAAGGCTTTGTGGCATTTCACATGAACAGCTGCTTTCAGAGTAGTTACTGGAAAAGATAGAGGGGGAAAGTGTATTAAACCTTGCTACCATCTGTTCCTCCGAGAAATGGGAAAAGGAAAAGTGACAGAGGACACAGCAGAATCTCAGGATTCTATGTAATAAACACATTATTCTATATAATAAACAAAGCAAATAAGCAGGGGAAGAGGAGTTAAAGTAGATGAAGCCAAAGTTGACTTGATGAAGTTGAGAGAAAACATGGAATGATGCTAAGTTTGAAATACTTTTTTTATGATATAAGACCTCAATATTTCCATTTTTGAAAAAAAATCTGGTATTATTGTCCTCAGGACACCTCACTCTTAAATTCTGTAACTTTTTTTGACCTCATTTGTTTGTTGCAACTCAGAAATAAAATTCTTGTGATGCCAACATTTCAAATGCTATGGGAATCCTGGATGGCATCCAGCTTTTGCTGCTTTTATTGTGCTGTGGGTCCCACAGAAGGGCTATATTGCTCTTCCAACACAGTATGGGTTTTATGAACAAAAATTCCATCTCCTGGCTTTGTTAGTGGCTCAGGAGTTTTCCCTAAGTGTTCGCCTGGTTTTTACACACCCAGCAGAACTCTGGGTTTCCTGTGATGAGGATGACCACTGCGAAGGGGGCTAATGCCGGGGATAACAATGTCCAAGAGTGGGCTTGGTGCTCACGGTGAAACACACACTGGGAAATATCACACAATGCACTAGTTTTATATATTTAGGTTCATTTTCTGTTCTTGCTCATGCCTTCATATCTCTTATTTTCAGGTCATTTAAATAAGAGACATGTGGTGGGACTCTATCATTTAAGCAAAATTGGTATTCTGCCATCCATGAAATTGCATGGACACCTTCAACTTATCCCAAAGTGCAAATTATGTGTATTTCTCTCCCTTAAAAAGTCAATGTGAATAAATGCTTAAAAATATGGGTCACCAAAAAAAAAAAAACAACCAAAAAAAAAAACCCCAACAAACCATTAAAAAGGTTCCTTTTTTTTTCCCCTCCAGAGTTCATTTTCGTTTTGCCAGCTTTTCTCTCCTTCCTTCACAGCAAATATACTGAGTTGGATTGTTGTTGACTAAATAAAAGGAATAGCTGACACATCTGACAGCAATTTATTGTTTCAGTCCACATGCTTATATTCCTCCCATTTGCTCCTGCTGGAGCAGCCTCTCTCATATGAGATACACCTGCACTTCCCATGGGAGCAAGCCTGGGATGCATTCCCAGCCTGTGACTGGTGTGACCACATTGCTGAGTAGTCTTTAACTCCGCTGCCTGCAAAGCCCAGCAGTGTCCAGAGGAGCCTGTTTAACTCCTCTGCCCGATGGTTATGTGACAATACCCTCTCATGCTGCAGGATTGTGCATGGCCGTGTGGAACAGCGATGTATTTGGGTTTGCTGCAGGCAACATACAGGAGCAAACATCTCTCTGTCACACTTTTGGTCTCCCCTGAAACGCCAGGTGTCTGGGCTCAGGAATACACAGTGTAATTCTGGAATTTTGCAACAAGAGTGTAACTGGAAGTTGTTTCCTTTGTGTTAGCAGCTTTATATTATCCTAACCAGAGATCGTGCCACAAAGTCTTGGACAGTTGTCCCAGGAGATTCCTGGATTGCCATCTGGTCCAACCCAAGCCAAAGAAACACACACCGTGCTTGGGGGATGATTCTGTAACCTCGAGGGACAGAGACTCCCCTTCCCCATCCTGCAGTCTCAGGTCAGAGCAGTCTGCTGGTGTCTGAACTGAACTGACCCTGCTGAAATAAGAGGTCCATTGCTTCTACTCCTTCCTCAACACAGAATAAATCACTTCTTTCCTTTTCCACAAGAGATTTTTAAACATCTGAAGTTTGTTTTTTTTTAAGACCAAACAACCTCACTCCTTCCAGTCATTCCCCTTTTGTCACCTCTGTACAAGTCCTTGCTCTGCCCTGGACTCCCTGCATAACAATGTCTTCACTGCTCCACCTAAGGCTGTATGAAAGCTGATCAGAGCGGGCAGATCAAATCCTGTATTTCATATTTGCCTCATTTGTAAAGTCTGATGCTGTTGACTTGTGTCGAGTTTCTGATTTAAGATATGTCACAGTTTCTTACAAAATCTCTCTCTCAGGTCATCTTCTAGCTTGTATTTGTTCAGTTAGGTATTCCTAGTGTACAACCTTGTCCTTATTGACCTGTCACCATTTTTTCATCAGGCTCTTTCTCCAATTTGTCATTCTCATTCTGAATTTTAATCCTGTCCTACAATATTTTTTTTGTGGTATTTTCAGCTTGATACCAGTGAAAGAATCCCTGAAAATAATGAAGGGGGAGGAACAGGATACTCAGTCTAGATAACTTATTTCCTAATTCTGTAATTTATCATGAATTGTTTGGTCTCTATGAAAGGCTGTTAGTAAGATGATGCCTATACTATCAGTAAGATGTATGTATACCTTTTATTTCCTAAGGTACATTGTTTATGAAATATTGAACGGTTGTGAAAAATTATAAAACGTTGAATCTGAAGATGGCAAAAATTGGCAAAATACCAGTATGGATAGACATTCCGGGTTCAGCAGTCTGAGCAATCAGAATAACACTGTCTGTTTGCAAGCCTGGAGAGCAGAGAGAACAGTTAAAGCTTACAGAAAGGTTAGTCCCCAACTTCAAATTTACATTACTATTTGAAAGATGGTGAACATTTGCATTTTAATCTGGAGTAACAGCAGCTTGGCTCCCCAAGATAAGAAGATAGTGATTCAATTAGTTAATGTGTGTGCCTCCACTTAGAAATACTAGCCTGGCTTTTAATGATGTAACACCTTCCTTCATTTCTTCATGTAAGGTGACTTGCAGACTTGTTTCTGCCTGCAGGGTTAAGATGTAAAATGGGATCTTTTAATAATCCCAGAAGGCAGGACCTGCCTGCTCTATGCCATCTAGGAAAGCTTGATTTGCTCTTCTGGGCCTGCTCCAGGTCTTGAAGATGGTGCAAGTTGGATTAGATTTTAACAAGGTAGAATAAGATGAATACATAACAAGACCTGATCCCGTCCTTATGTCGATTGAATGTGCTGTAGTTGTTCCAGGCCTCCTTGCTCCACCAGCTTTTCAAACTGCTGTTCACATACTGTTGGCTAAAAATGAATGAGGAAAAATACATTTCCTTACTGGTTGTGCCTGAATTTATGACTACTGAGCCTCCAACTTCCAGTTATGATCTGTCTCATATATGTAATAACACATTTTCTGCAGGTGATGAGGTTGCTGTAACTTGTGATGAAGTGCAGCCAGCAGTTTGGTTTATTTTGTAATGCTTCTTTGTGTGTACCTGAAAATGGGTCATTTTTCTCCTGTAAGAATCACAACAGGTATCTCTGCAGGGGGACAGGCAGCAGCTGAACCGCCCAGGGAAGGAGGGATGCTGCCGTTAGCTTTACTCCCATTAAACTATTGCTACAGCTGGAACAAACCTACCCAGATGCAGGCTCTAGGCTCGCCAGGTGGAAATTGTTCCCAGGAATAAATAAAAATGGTGATGATGAAGATTGCCTCTTTAACACACACAGAGGGGGAATGGAAATTTGTCACTTATGGGTTCTGCTTTGGGGATGGCAGCGTTTTTTTCCTTGCGTGACCTTTATAACAAGAAGTGTCAGACCTCATCCTGTATGTATCAGACTAGTGTGACATTGGATATTAATCCTGATGGAAAAGGATTATGTGATTTTCACAGGCCCTCAGATAGATTATACTTTCTGGCCCGGCTGGAAGGTAGCAAGAGTCCCTTTCTGCAGATGCTGGCTGGGAGCAGAGTGTTCCGAGGAGAGCAGTACCAGAATAACCAAGCACGAGTAGCAGCTCTGGCTACTGAACTTTCTTTTCACTTTCCATTCATTTCTGTTGTTCAAATGTGTTGCTTTGTGGACTTGGCCATTTGAGCAGGGGCAGTGCTGTGGATGAGGCTCTCTCAGGCTTTGAGATGTCTCTCTGTTAACAAGCTCTTTGAGATACTGAGTAAAAATACCTGAAGGAACTTTTGGAGTAACGTTGCATTTAAAAAGATGTCCTTTTACCTTGTTTCTAACATTGAAGTTTTGCCCAATATTTTGACAAATAATTTTTGTCCTTAGGTCTGCACACAATGGATAATTTTGATGTTTCACAGTATCATGTTAAGCCCTGAAATCTTTGTTGAGCTTGACACTGGATAATAAGAGAACCAGTCACATTTTGGGTGGTTTGGTACTCACTTCCCACTGCATCTCTCCCAAGGACCATGTCCCAGTCTTTCACCCTTCCAAGTTACCCCGCTGAACTTCCCTCTGTTGTCCCCCAGAAAATGTTCCTTCAGGAAGGGGCCAGAATGTCTGCTCTTGCTTGCAAGAAAAAAGATCAGGATGCTGCTGCTATAAGGTATTAGGGCACTATTGCTTCTGGGGCTGAGGGGTCTTGACCACCTGTGTGAAAGGTGTGAGCTGTATGAGAGCTGCTCCCCAGCTTCTCCAGGGAAACAGCAGGGGTTTGGGTAAGGGATTCAGGGGTTGGGCCCTGCTCACCAGCTGCACCAGGCTGTACTGGAGCAGTGATCTGGGACAGATCTGCATGCCGTAAACTGGTGTGACTTCAGCCCCTTCCTCGGGTATCAATTTACAGTAGCTGAATCACCTAAAATATGGATATATTTGGGTTCATTATTTTTGTTTTGTTTTAAATTACAATAACAGCTGCAGTCGTACCAAAAGCCTTTTGGGGAAGTGGCTAAAGCCACAGGCTTGCACTGGGACACTGCAGCCTGCGACTGCTTGCTGAAGCCCATATAATTTACATCACTTTCTTTTTCTTCTTTGGTGTTTATAGACTCAAGCATTAAAAAAATACATGACCAAATTTATATTTTAAGCTTTTCTATATTTGCCTCCTGACTTCTGAGAAATTTCATGCAGAGACTATTTTCCCAGACCTTCTAAAGTCATACTCTTACTCTTTCCTGAAGTAGGTAAGGTCAGCTTCTCCTCAGAAATACACATTTTTCCCTGATGCCTTGGCAGGAACCTCACGGACTGGACACCTGGTTTCAGACAAGCCAAGAAAAGAAAAATGAGAGAAAAATCCTTCTCTCTCTGATATGAAAGCAGAACCATTTGCACACTGTGTCAGTAGCTTCTGCTCGTTAGACCTGCAAACTTTCCAATGAAAAATGATCTGAAAATAAATGTGCAGTGAGTCATTTTTTTCCTTCCCCGAGTTATACCTTTAATTAATCTCAATCAGTTTACAAAATCCATTTTTACTCAGATTTAAAAAGCAGGCACTCTGACAAATAAATCTTGTACCACATGTACAGTGTTTGTGATTGTTCCTGCTCAAGACCTGTCAGCAAATGTATCATTACTAATTGCTCAAGTTCCAACAAATCAAAACATTCTAGTTTTATGTTAAGGAAGGAGTTGAGCCCTTAAATTACTGGCTCAGCTTTAAACTGCTTTAGTGCATCACATGGGAGCATGTCAGCTTCAATTCAGAAGTAATAATCCAAAGGGTTGTCAATAACTGAGGACAGTATATGTAGGCTTATTTATTTTAATCCAGTTAGGCTTGTTCTTTTGATTTGGTTTGGTTTTATTTTTTTTCCTTTATCCTCGAATCCCTTTTGGACCTAAGAGACCAGCATATAACCAGCAGGTGAAGGTCATTAAAAAAATTAGTCTATTTACTTAGATGAAATCCAGGCTCAACTCAGGATATTTCATACGAATTACAAACAAAATCAAAAAACAATCTGATGATAGAAATGTGAATCAGATGATGTGTTTTATTACAAAAAGTGCAACCATTCCACCTCCCTTGTCTCTCCAGGAGGGCTTTATATTTCATGATCCAAGCTTGCTGTGAGCACTCCCCATTTGTAGCCTTGTGTTCTGAGCTGTTGCCATTCCTGGGTTTGTACCTGTCATCCCATGTTTATGGAAGTTCATGTCACTGCAAAGTGAAGAGTAAGAATCCTTTAGCTGCAGTGTTACAATTATTCTGAACTACCTTAAGATCTCAATTAATGCCTTTCTCATTTACTTTATTCTTTAAAAAACAAAACTGAAGACAAGCGTTCATTCCTTCTCTTAAAAGGGACATGTTTGTGGTTCAAGTTGTATTTTGCAGTAATTTAAAAATATTTTTGTCTTTGTTGTTTTTACATATTTGCCAGACATACTCTCTTTGCTGTGTCATCCCAAAGTGGCTGTGCATAGACTGTGTAATCCCAAAGACCCCCACCTCTCAGTAATGTACTAATAGCCTTTAAAAAAATCACTTTGAGAAGTATAAGATTTTCAGAATAATGTCACCAATATTTACATAGCCTGCAATTGAAGGTATACCTTTAATATAACACAGGCAGGAATTTATTCTGGAAAACTAAGGTAAAGCCAGCCCTGTGTGGTGTCACACTGCTGGGAAGGCTCTCAGTCCCACTGGGCATACCAAGAGCCTTAACACAAACCTGAGAATAGTCTGCAGCCCCTTTCTCAGTTACACTGCTGTAAAAATAGTCACCCAGACCAGCAACCAGAAATTTGACCTTATAATGCTCTACACTAAAGCTAATCACTGTTACACTAATCTTGCTTTCTTGCTTTACTCTGTCCCTGGATCGTTGCATGCTAATGGTGAGTTTTTAGGGAGATTTTTATTGCATGTGGAAGGATGAGTTGGCCGACGCCAGGGACTGTAGCAAGAAGTCTCCCTAAACTCAGGCCTTCACTAATACAGGGGCATAGGAGGAGAGAGAATTGCTTTGTTTTGGGTGGGGATGAAAAGAGATTGATTTTAACATTGTGGATGCTTATCAGAGGAAATGATTTTTAATGTGTCTTAGAATTCTTACCTGTCCATGATATAGAATAGACATAAAGTAAATAAAAGGTAATAAATACTCAGGCCATGCTGAATTGCTGAGTGGCAGTTGATGCTTTCGGTGGATTTTATGTATCCATCAGTGATAACCTGCAAATAATTCATTATAGTGTGCTTTCTGAAATGGTGAGACTTTGTTAAGCAACATGCAGCTAATGAAATAGCACACCTTAGGCAAAACACCTCCAACAGGTGCCACTCATTGCTGCCAAAGACTAAAATCACTCTGTACAAATGAGACAAGTGAAAGGCAGTTACACGTTGGGCCAGGGAAGAGAGTATTCCCTTAAATTCGAGGGCATTCCAGCTCAGGGTGCTCACTACATGAGATACTTTTATAAAGTATTTGTAAGGTTGCTTCATTGCATGACTCACACCACAGACTCGCTTGCCAAACCGGCACAAGATCAGGAACCCGACTCTTGGCTGTAATCAGGGAGGTTTATGAGACTTTTTTGTGGACATCACCTTCTGTATACTGCCTTTGGAGCAGCAGCTACTACCAAAGCACAATGGATTGGCTAAGAATCACTTCTCCTGCTGCTCACAACTAAGCCTCTTGCTCTTTGAATCCTTTTATTGCTTCCCCATCTTTTCGATATTAGCACTGAGCCTTCTGTCCCTGCTGGCTAAATCCTGCCTAATCCAAATCTTGTCTCTAGTACATCCCTGCTATTATCTCCTGAATCCCTTCTACGTCATGTACCCCTCCCATCTCAACTTCATCATCATTAAAAAACAAATACCTGATGCCTTTCTGACACAGCTTCACAAATTTTGTCTGACTTCTTTAAGCTTATTTCTGAAGGGGACCACTACCTGTTCTTGCACCTCTTACCTGCGTCATCTCACAGCCAGCCTGCTGTCCTGGCCTGATTCTCAAGTCTGACAGCATCAGCCCTCTAAATCTCAGTCTGCAAAAGCATAGTCAGATAGAAAATGTTGTGGTCTGAATATCTTTGTTAGTCATATATGTGAATCAGAGCTTTTTGTCTGGCCATGTGAGTTTCTGGTAGCTTCAGTGGGCTTACTCATGATAGCAAATGCTACATTCAATAGTAGGCATTTGCAGGATCATCCTCTGTGATTGTAATCCCTTTTAGATGGGGAATGTGTCAGCATTTTCTAAAGGGATGTAAAGATGCGTGTGGCCTGTACAAAGTCTCCATAATTAATGTTGCTCCATCAGTTGATTACAGGAATTTACAGGCTGCACCATTATAATACAATAGCCTGTTGGAGTTTAATGTTTATGAAGAAAGGATAAGAGGAAAGAGGGGGAAATTTGTGTCACATGTTCCTTGATGTGGAAGCTCCTTCTGTGGATATAATATCTATCTGTTTAGGGGTCCTGTTAGCAATAGAGAGACATCCCTGTGGAGTTTTTTTTTTCTAAATTCTAGCTTGTGTCTCAGACTTACATTTTCCCCAGTCTGTGTATATGATATTTGGGATTTATAAGTTGTTTCTCTGTGAACTCTCTGTGAATATCACATTGTTGAACTGTTTGACAGATTGAAAGAAACTGAGAACGAAGCTCAAAGGACAACAATTCTCCCTTAATCTAGAGAACAATTCTCTAAAATATTACATCAGCTGCTGGCAGCTGTAGGTTTGCCTGCCTGCTAATTTACTGTCACAAGTGTTCCAGAATCCTTTGTAATCCAGCCATTGCCATTTATATTCGTAATGATTTATTTAAGGTCTCTGTATATGTCAGCATAAAGTCATCAAAAAAAGCAAAATGAAGATTAGTTGGCTGGAAGCGCACAGAATGGAGAAGAATAACCCAACAATGGAATTGAAATAGAGCTTAGACACAGTAAATAACTAAAAAAATAAAGGGCAATCGCTTTAGTTTCAACTCATCATATAGGAGCCAGAGCCTGTGATTTTGGCACCAGGCAGTTCCCATCACAGGCTATTAAGAGCAGGGAAACAGGTGTCTGGTGGCCAGGGAAGGAAATGAGAAGCTGTGACACCTGAATTGAGATCATAGACCTGCTCCTGCCTTTGTGTCTGGGGAAAAGGCATTAACTGCTTGATGCCTCAGTTCCTCAGCCGGCTGCAGTGGCACCCAACTCTCGGCCGTTAAAACTTTTTACTTATTTATAAGATGGGGTTTTTTCTATAGAGAACTGTAATGATGCAAGGCAACTTTATTATGTTCAGTGGAAAATGCGAAGTTAAGAAAAAACGCTGAAGGATTGTGTAGTGGAGCGCAACACTTTTTAGAGCTGAGTCTCTAGGTCATTCTGAGGCAGGGATTTGAGTGGTGTCCCTTAGGATTTGCTGTTATACATGCTGAAATGATCAATCAAGGATAAAAAATGGACTGTTCTCATCTCATAGATCATTTCACAGTGAAACAGTTAAACTCTTGGCTGCTTTCTGAAAAACAGAGATCTGCATTAATAAGGTGACCTTATCAGAGCCACCCCTAGGGGGAAGGGAGGGAGAAAAAAGGTTGTAGAAAGAAAGCGAATCCTATTGTTAATCTTTTTTTCAGGGAGACTTGGATACCTGAATGCAAATTACTTTATATTTAAATTGTGTGAAAGCACAAAAGGTTTGTGTCTACAATTGACAGTTATTTCATTAGCTGACTCGTGCAGCCTGGCAAATGGTTTCTAGTGTGAACTTCCCTTGGATTTGTTTTCTTTGTTCTTAGCAGATCTTGCAACGGTGATCATTTTGATTAATGTATTCAGCATTCTGTTTTACTCCTGATTCATGTTTTTTGCAGCAGACAGTGTTCTGGCCTGGGTAAGGTGAGACTGTGACGTGGCTTTAGTTTTCTTCCACTAGTGCCGATCTGATGGGCTGTTCTCCAGCTGGAGAGGGACATGGAGGCTGCTGTAATGCATTTTGCATAGTAGCGACCCCAAACACGAGTTAAAGCAGGTTTTAATCATCAGATGGACGATTGCTGCAGCCACATCCCACTGTGACAGCAGACGGGTGCTGTGCATGGGCTCTGTGGGGCTGCAGCATCATCTTTGTATCTCTGTGAGCCTCTCAGGGCTGGGTATGCTGGCTTTGGGCGTCTGTTCAGACAGGTTTGTGGCTCAGAGTGGTTCACTACATCCCAAAATTAGAATTTCTGTTCTTGTTTGTTTAAAAAGCTACCACATAAATTCAGGTATTAATCTGGAGGGGAAGGAGAAGTTGTAGGTTAAAACTTACTGTATTTTTCTTCAGCCACACCAATACCACGTGTCCAGTCTGTGCTACATATTTGAGGAAACAATAGGAACCAATATTCACTTCAGGAGGGGAAGGGTCCTTCCTACCCCTAAACCGATGGACAATCTCTCATCTGGAGGTGCTGGCCTTCCATTGACCCAAAAGATGAGCTTCATCGAGCCATTCAAGTTTTAGTAAGTTGAGTTTTAGAGTAGATCTTGTCAATCCAACCTCCTGATCTGGACTGAACAGCAGCATCAAGGTTTACACACCAATGTAAAAAACCAGTCACAACAATTGCTCGATTAATTGTCCCAGATACACATCGATCCACAGGCAAGTTGCCAGAGGCGTGCAAGCTCTTATTCGTTTCTTCTTTATTTCTTTTACTCAGACTACATTTTTCTTCTTTTCAGAACTTTTTGGCATTAGTTGTTGCAATCAATCTGCCATTCCCCGCTGATGCCTCTTATTGCATTGGTTTTTCAAACTCTTTCATCGGCGCCTCCAGCATTACATCGCTCTTCAGTCCGCGCCAGGCTCCGAGTCCTAAAATACAAACACCTCGGGGAGCTGGGCCTGGGTTCCTTCACAAGTCACTTGTCTCCATTACCCTCCCTGAAAGTCACAGTTTCAGGAATCATGGCGAGATCCCCGGACAAAATACTTGAGATACAAAGGCAGGGCTTCAACAGTAAAATCAGAACACGTTCAGGCCCAACCACCTCTATAAAACATCACTTTGAAACTGCTCTTCAAATGCAGGGGAAGTGAACTCATCAGAATGGTTTTTACTTCCTCATGAATATTTTCAAGCCATTTCCCGTTTTTATACGAAGTCCAACACACAAAGGGTTTTCTGAGAACTGTTTGTGAAAAAAGGAAAGTTGGGGTTTTTGGGTTCAGAGTCTTGAATTTTTTTGTCTTGATTTTACATTGTCAACTACAGAAAAACAAAAGAAAAGGTTTTTATGTGTCTATAAGGGAGGCTCTGAGAGAAAGCAGTGGAAAGGTAGATTAATTTCTGCTGCACAAGCCTAAGTATTTTCCCTGTTCTCTCTTCTGCTTCACATATAATAGGATTTTTTCAGCCTTTATTCTTGGACTTACTTCTTAGTAGATGTTTAATTTAAAAAAGTAAAAGACAAAAGCAGGGATAGATGGGAATGAGTATCAGGGAAGAACAGGGACACTTGAAACTCAGGGGAAAGGGAAAAACAGAATACCTCAAGTTATGTCAAGATTTGTTCATTTTCTTTTAAACTGTACTTGGAAGCAAAAATCTTTAGACAAATATTTGCAGATAAAATTCCATCTAACTGCTTATTCACACAAGATTCTCACAAATCATTAGTCTGGTCCATAACCAGACAGCTCTTCCAGCTGATCTGGCAAAAAATATTCAGATCTCTTTGTCTGTGATAATAACACTGAAATCAAATAGGTGCTCAACATGCAAAATATTAGAGAAACAAATACTTTCTTCTGCCTAATTTTGCTTTCCATATTTTTTATGATAAATGGTAGACTTTCTGAACGCTGTGACAGAGAGCTGTTACTTGTGAACAACAATTTCAATATTTTGGGTTGAGATTTAGCTTAATGTATGAAACCCACGTCCTTGCTGTCACGAAATCTCCATTTTCCCACTTCTACAATATTGTTGGCATATGTTTCCAGCTGTCTGTTGCTGACATAGAATTGCTTGTGATTATCTGATGCTGAGCTGTTCTGCTCTGTTTTTGTGGTTTTAATCTCCCCAACAATACCTGAACACATTGTGCAGATCGTGATTATTGGGGCAGAATACAGTCGTCTTTGAAATTTATTGTCCCACATGGAAAATTGGAAATCCTTAGGATCTTTATATCTGGATTGAATGCCAACTGCACTTCTTTCTGATTTCATAATTTAACACTGCAGACTGTTGACTTATTGACTACAGCGTTAGCATTTTCCAGATTGGCAGACAAATTGCCTTGTAGGAGTGTCTATGCATATTTATACATCATCCAAAGGTTAAACGATAGAATATATTTTAATTGCCTAGAGATAATTTGGCAAATTATATCGCTGGTACCAAAACTTCTAAACTTAAAAGATGAAAGTTATGCACTGAAACCCATATTTTTTTCCAAGTAAATAAACCACTCAGCAATACCGATTACTGACAGTCTTCCACTGATGTTAATTAAATAGCATCTCAAAGACATAGCTGCCATTTTAGGCAAAATTTTAAGACAGAGGGAATTCTAGTTTTCTTCTTAGTCTTCCAAAGCATGGCATTTATATTGATCATGCTATTTGAGAAAGGACCACAATCAAATAAACCCCAAAATGCAAAACAATTAAAGCGAGGCATTCACATGTAAACATTTTTTTTCCCACTTCCATTTGCCTTAAAATCTGAAGGTTTAAAAAGCTAAGTCCCCAAAGAAGCTTAAAACATGTCATGTGCTGCAAGAGCACCAAATACACTCACTGAGAATATTTTTCTGAGAAAACATAACCTTGGAGCTATTTGAGTATTTAACAGAAAGTCTAATTGCTACTTACATTTTTTACTTCCCACTTCAGCAATACTTTTCTCTCTAGCATACAGACCCCTAAAGAAATTACTGAGGAATAACAAGTGTTCTGCAAATTTGCTGATTTACAGTGACTGCTCTTATGTACGTGCTCTTAAAATAAGGTCCTGCACATGGACTGGGGCAATCCAAGGCACGAATTCAGGCTGGGCAGAGAATGGACTAAGAGCACCTCTGAAGAGAAGGACTTGAGGGTATTAGTTAATGAGAAGCTCACCATGACCCGGCCACATGTGCCTGCAGCCCAGAAAGCCAAACCTATCAAAAGCAGTGTGGTCAGCAGGTCGAGGGAGGTGATTTTAGATAATCTTTAAGGTTCCTTCCAATCCAAACTGTTCTATGATTCTATGAACATGACTAAATTCAAAGTAGTTTGCTCTCAGTGGAAGAAATGCATGACCCTGCAGTAGCTTGGTTACTTGCTGTGCTTTTACCTTTACAAGTGATCAGTAAGGACTCATCTGGAGTGTAACACTTTGAGCATGAGACTAGGAGACAGATGCATTCCTCTCCTGAGGGTTTTGACTAGAGGAAATTATGTGTGTTTAGGTGAAGAAAAGGATTTTACAAGTGGACGTGCAGAGTGGGAGGGCTGAACCCCTTCAGGCAGATGGGGGAACCAAAGCCAGGCACCTCAGCTGCCAGGCAAGGGTCCCAGCGAGGAGCTTATCAGTGAAAAATGGGAGACATCACTGTGGTGTCCTCCCGGTCTTGTTGGTGGATTTTGAAAGAAATCTCCCTTGGCCTATGTTTGGGAATGAGCTTTATATCTGCACCTACCAGGGGTGAGAATTTCAGGCTGTTAAAGTGAAATGGAGGTGTCTTTTTTCAATCTTTGCTCCAGAGCAAGAAGGGAGTTACAACACTCTGTGCTCCACAGTTTCTGTGGATGGGGTTTTGGCAGCTTCCACACTGAGCACAGATGGTATTTGAGATCTTGTTCTGAGACAGCCCTGCAGGGTAAGCAATAACTCTGTGGGACTTCTTGGACTGTAAAGATGCATATAGGTATCTGAGGTCCACTGGAGACCTTGCTAGGTCCAACCTCTCTCTTTGAGTTCATTTTGCTACATGGTCTGAGGGCAAGAATAGCTACTGTCCTTATTCTTTTGGTTAACAGAGTCGAAAAAACCCCAAAACAAACTAAACCCATGAGAGCTGTCAGGAGTGATTTCAGTGAGTTTTGGAGAGACCATGAAAATGCCCTTGGGGTGCTGGCCGACAGTGGCTGAACATGAGCCAGCTGTGCCCAGGTGGGCATGAAGCCAATGGCACCTGGCCTGTACCAGCAATAGTGTGGCCAGCAGGACCAGGGCAGTGATTGTCCCCCTGTACCTGGCACTGGTGAGGCCATACCTTGAGTTCTGTGTCCAGTTCTGGGCCCCTCATGACAAGACAGAGATTGAGGGCCTGGAGTGAATCCAAGGAAGGGCAACGGGGCTGGGGCAGGGTCTGGAGCACAAGTCTGGTGAGGAGCAGCTGAGGGAGCTGGGGGGCTCAGCCTGGAGAAAAGGAGGCTCAGGGGTGACCTTAGCAATCCCTAAAACTACCGTAAAGGAGGTTGTAGCCAGGTGGGGGTTGGTCACTCCTCCCAAGTAACAAGCAATAGGACAAGAGGAAACAGTCTCAAGCTGCACCAGGGAATGCTTAGATTGGCTGTTAGGAATAATTTCTTCCCTGAAAGGATGGTCAAGCCCTGGAACTGGCTGCGAAGGGAAGTGGTGAGTCATGATCCCTGGAGGTATTTAAAAGAATTGCAGATGTGCCGCTCAGGGATTTGGTTTAGTGGTGGGCTTGGCAGTGCTGGGCTAATGGTTGGAATTGATGATTTCAAAGGTCTTTCCCAACCTAAATGATTCCATGATTCTGTGATTCTAGATAGTGCCCCCAGGTCAGAGGCAGGACAGATAATGGTGTCTACTGAACTGTCACTACTTGTGAAGAAATGTGTCAATTCATCACTTCTCATCATTGAAAATATATCTAAAGCACTATTAGCTTTTTTACCAATCAGTTAACTCCTGAAGCAGACTCTTCAGCTAATGCACTGGGCTGATTCCTTTTAGCCCTTAAACAAAATTCAGACTTCCCTTGCTTTGTGGTCTTTCTCTTTCTCTTGCATTTTTGGATAAAAACTGAAGGTACGCCTTATATTTATGTTCCCTAAATACTGTGATATGTTGTCAGTAGTGCCGCCTTTTGCTTCTAGTAAAATCCCCACCTATCTTATCTTTTCTATTTGATTACCTCTTATATGTACTGGTAAATAATAAGAGAGGGAATTTGGAAAATATAGGCCATTTGGAAAAAATCCTGTGTGTATTGTATCAGAGAATTTGAAAGATTATGGAAGTATTTACAGCTCCCAAAGAGTCAATCCTTAGTCCAAGATTTAATATAGGGATGGACACAAGCCCTGTTCGCTCTTGCTGTTCTGGAAGGACTGATTTTGCAGTATTTTCTGTCTTCAGAGCAGTAAAACTACTTCTGATGAATTTAGCAAAGTTTGTATGCTGCAGAGCCCCAGACACTTTCTTATTTTCCTCGACATTATTTTTTCATCAGTTTGGACTGTGTAGTATCTGCAGACAGTGCATGTTCCACATATTGGATTGCTGTGTTTTTGCATACCAACCTTGTAAAGGAAAAGAAATACCAGACTGTGTGTACAAGCATCAAAATCTGATTATATGCAGGATTCTAATCTTAATATCACACCATCCTCACTGAAAAGCATTGCAAGTATATTCCAATTCATATTCTGAATGGTGTGTTTCTCTGCAGTCGTCTTGCAGAATTCTTATTCCTACCAGGAGAAAATCAGTATACTGAACTGAATAAAAATGTATACATTAAATTGCTTATTCAAATGTCCACCTTTGATGTTTGCAGGGAGTTCAAGCAGGAAGCAATATAACCTGAGCTTTGTTTTATTGATACAAGAGGCTAATGTGAGTTACAAAACAGGAAAGAATGAGAAGTTGCTTAATACGCTGGAAATGTGGAAAAAATGCAGATTTCAGTTATTAGCTTTCACAGCTGTATTTGCATAGAAATATACTAACGGCTGGGTGACATTTCATGCATGAACTTGATAGAGCATCCTTAAAAATATTCATGTTAGAAGAATACTTAAAGGGAACCTCGAGCTCGAACATTCCAGTCTTTGTTTAAAAAAACCCAAACTCTGCTTTCCCTAGGGTATTCCAGTGCAAGGTATTTCTTTATGAAACAAAGCTTTCTTTGTTATGAGGAATTCTGGGACAGCCTGGGAAGGGCCCTTCTTTCTGATCACACTTTAAAAAAGATCCTGATTCCCCTGAATGTTAAATATTATTGCACAATAGATGTTGCTCAGGCTTTTGTGGAAAATACCAGCAAAGCAAGAAGCCCCTTGAGGTTTCAAACACCTCTTGGATTATCAGTTTCCTATGCCATTTTCTATTTTGAGGGAACAGCTTCCTTGTAAGTGGGACAAAGATGAATGCCAATCATCTACACTGTGCGAGATAAAAGGAATTACTCTGCTTTGAAAAACTAGAATTCGTGGAGGGGTCTATCACAGTTACCCCCTTGTATGAATTTTTGGGACCTGGGTCACAGCAATTCCTTCCAGTTCACATTTGCGTGTTATGTGGTGTTGTTTTTGTTGTTGTTTTTTAATTCACCTACTAGAGCAGACCAGGTGCAGCTTCATTTTTAACTCATAAATGATAAAGATGTCTGGTTTTACTTAGAGTGGAGAGGTTCAGAGAGCATAGTGAAGGATTTTAGATCAGGGAGCACTTTCACTTGCCAGCAGTTTCAGCATTCATTTTCTGTTCTTTTAATTTAAACATGATTATTAACAATACACAGCTGAGGAAGGCACTTTTCTGAAATATTCCGAGAATTATTCCTGCTCTGTTATCTCCCTTTCACCTTCCACAACAGGATTTTATGTGCTCACATTAGTTGATGTTCTTCAGAAGAGCAGCTGGTCCATCTCTGATTGTGACTTTAGAAGTAGGAAACTCTACCTTCTGAAGTAGTGAGATGTGAGCACTAAGTCCTGGGAACATTTTCTAAAAACTCACTTTATACTGAAATATAACCAGCCTTGAAAGGGATTAAAAGGACTATGACAGGAGTATGAATTAAAAAGCACTGCATCGTGAAAACATCTCCTTAAGCAGTTTTGACTCTGTCTTCATTCAATCCCCTTCCTGCAGCTGCTGATTGTCCAGAACCTTCCAAAACAGCAAGAACTATCTCTGGAGCCTGTCCAGACTCTTGCTAAAATCAGGTTTCTAAAGGAAAGTGGGAGTGTTTGGAGGTACCTTTCTGGAAAAAATGCGGTCCTGCATTTTTAGTAGCTGACCTCCTTTCCTTCTATGTCTATCCCACATTACTTGTGTGAACCCTCAAGCAGAATAGGTCTCTGCAAAAAAGGGCTGCAGAGGATCATTTTCCCTGTCAGTATGAGACATAAATGCTGGTTCAAGACAGAACAGTGCTGTACAGACATGAAAATAGAAAACCAAAATGCAAATATTATGAAAAAGGGTCATTAATATACCATCTTACTTGGAGGATCTGTCTAAACCATAACATAATCGCAGGCAGTGTCTAGTAATGATATTTTACACGGAAGCCCAAAGGTTACAAAAAGACTTTAGTCTTTGCCAAAAGAAAGTCACTTTTTCATCTGAAGTACAGAAGGAATCAAATCCTTGCGGTGGTGCAAAATCTATGTATGTAAAGCTACTTTTAGAGTCATATTAGTAAAATGCCTGTCAAAAGCCAGGGGAAAGTCTGGTTTATAAAAGGAAAGGGCAAATCTCAAATAAAATTTCTAGTTAGAGTGAAAATATATAGGCTGAAGCCATCAGTGGATGGTAGTAGCAATAAAGATCATTTGGGCTGCAAGAGCGATATCGTCTCTGGAGCAGTTCTGCAGAGGGTGGCAATGGCACCTGAAGGACGCGTTTTCCAGGTGAGTCCATGCACGAGCCAGCTCTCACAGAGCCTTCCCTACTTTCCTCTCAAGGCATGGAGTTTACAGCACGGAAAACAGCACAGTGCCTGAGTGCAGAAGGTGGTATTTAGCAAGATTTGGAATGGTGTGCACGAGGGTAGGAGCTGAAAGCCACGATGTTTGAGAGTCATTTGCAGCTCTCAGACAAGGCTGGGTGAGGGTGGGGGAATTGCTGCTCTCACTGAGGAGGGATGGTGCCGACTGGCAGCGTCTCCTGCTTCCTGTTGACTTTCTGTGGGCACGTTTAACCTGTAATTTGGAAAAGGAAAATACAGCCTGGCACACATTCCTGAAGGGTTGCCAGTCCCAGATATATCCATTGCATAGCCTGCCAGAATGGGAGAGATAAGTACCTTTCAGACCAGTATCCACAGCAACAGAGACTGGAATTTTATATTTTTAATACATATAAAAACCCAAAGAAAATATTTATTTTTTCATTTTCCAATTTTATAATAGTAATAATGACCTTTAGGTCAGGAATTTTCAGCAGTTAATGACTGTCTGGCTTTTTCTTCAGTCCTCGGTTTCTCCAGCCAGTCATTAACAGTGAGAACAGTGCCTTCTCCTGTGGTCACTTTGGCTTCATCGTTACCTTTTCATGCTACAGAATGCACCAGCTGGGAAATAAGTGTCTCCTATGTGAATGGATCCATAAAGTGTTCCTTGGGTTTCATTTCTTTGAAAGAATATTCTGTGAGGGTATGAGGGTTTACTGTAAAAGATGATTGAGTATTACCCACAGCCCTGAGAAAAGTTAGATCACTCTGAGGAATTGGGGCTGAGGATGGTTTAAGGCCATAGATTTCAAAAGCTTAAATCTTCAGAATTTATCTGTGCCATCTAGGTTCTCTTACTCTTGGTAATGGAGTGCTTCGGAATTATATATGGACACATATTTTCTTATCTACCTTCTAGGATCACACAGGAACAGGACCTCTTTTTATGTTTTGTTTGTATTTTTATATGTAATAATCCTGACACTGAAAGCAGAGTGCGGGAACAGTGTCTTGAGAGTTAAAATTTATTTTAAAATATAAAGGGGAACAGCCCTCTGGAATGCTTACCCTGCTCTGTCTGGATAGTAGATTCCCTCCTTCCAACCGCCTTCTCTCTCAAAACACCTAGAAGCTGTACATGACTTTGTCCAGAGGGAGATTCATTCATACATAGAAATGACTTTGTCTTGCACTTCATTTTACAATCAAAAATGTGAACCATGGAATCTTCTGACCACTCCACTGAGCATATTCTTGGTAAAAATCAACCAGACTGTGAGTATATTGTATGCCTGAACATACATAAACCTTTGAAGAGTCTCCAGTTCTTGTGCACTGTTAGCTGAGTTCTTCTTTAACCTGTACGACTGTTAATGCCATTTTTCCAATATGGTGTTACCTTAAAAATTGTGAATATATCTTTCCTACAAGGTACATTTAAGCTTGAAAACAACTGTGTCAGAACTGCAGAACTTGGAGGACACATAAATCCACAAGAAAACAATAGTTTTCTAAACCACATATTAAATGTGTAGGAGTTTCTAGTAGTAGTCCAATGTATGGTTACTGCTGAATAGTCAGGTAGTAGTGAAGCACTTCCACTGGAACAGCAAAAGAACATGGGAATTTCTTCATTAGTAAATTTAAAGTCAATATGGTGTCGTTCAAGAACTTGGTACTAAATAGGGAATAATGTGAATGATGAGCCTAATTTTAAGGTTTTGCTATGAAAAGAGATTTTAGCACCCGCATAATTTTACTGGAACTATTAGCTTTTCATTTTGTATCTTTAAGTGAAAACACAAAGTGCACATAAAACCGCGGGCATCTGCTTTTGCTTGAACGTTGTTTTACTTTTCAAGAAAAATAACACCAGCAAAATATAGGTAGTGTTCTCAGAAAGAGCCACTCAGGAGTCCCACAAGGGCTGGGACTGTGCTTTGTGGTTTCTCCACTCTTGGAGTGACAGTATTACTTTCTAAGCTGAGGCTTCATTTGCATTTTGAAAGTACGACAATTTACTTCTCAGCAGGGCTGTGCTGTTTTAAAAGGCTGGACTGGCTCGAAGATTTAAATCCAGTGAGGTTCCAGTAATTCCCTTAACAATGAGTTTTAAAATCCACACCTTTAAAGTAGCTCTACACCTTGAAACCTCAAGCTCAACTCCGTGTTAAAGCAGCTGCCTAACCATTAGTAGAAATGGGAAAGGTCCAAAAGACAGGAGCGACAAGTGACTTGTGTTTCATTTGGTGCTTTAATGGATTTTTCCTCAGCTTCACAGCTAACCAGTGCAGATTTTTTATAGATTTTAAAGCCAGAAATTAACACTGCTCCTTGTAGGCAGAAGAGAAATGTATGGCATCATTATTAATTCTTTAGCATTATAATGCCTTCTGGCTTAATGTGTGTGCAAGGGACCAAGAGTAAAC
Source organism: Dryoscopus gambensis (assembly GCA_013389985.1). NCBI lineage: Eukaryota > Metazoa > Chordata > Aves > Passeriformes > Malaconotidae > Dryoscopus > Dryoscopus gambensis. The sequence continues at coordinate 194,713 of WEIT01026517.1, read as the reverse complement.
ATGCATTTATCATCCCAACCCTTATCTGTTCCCAAAAACGTCCTTCAGTGGAGAACTGTGAAACAGCCTGCCTAAAGGATTTGAGACCTTTTATTTTTTTTGCTGCTGATACAAAGATCTTTACAGTCTTTGCTGTAATTGAACATTCAAATGTAAAATATTGCAAATACCAGTTTAGAGTGTTTCTTTTCCCCGAAAAAACTCCAACCAACCAACCAACCAGCCAAAAAACTCACTATGGTGCTAGTTGCCTTCACATGAAGTCTTTTGGTTTTCTTTCATTGGGACAAATTACCCAGGTCTCCTTAGTACCCAAAGAGATCTCTCCCCTTCCAACTCAACCTCATTTTTGAGTCCTGAGCTTCTCTTTGTTTCCCATTATTTTCACTTTTACCATTTTTTCTGAGTTCCTTTCCCTCGACAGCAGCCTTGCACCCCACTAATAGAATTCAGCTGCGGAGGGAATACAATCAGGAGGCAGGATTCAGCGGCAGGAGGCAGTGTACCCAATCCCGCACTGGCCACTGAACTTCGCAGGACAAAACTGTCCTTCGTGTAATTTTACCAGTGTCCGTGGAGTAATTCCAGCAATCAGCCTGTCCTGTTGTCTCTCTGCAGCTCCTTGTACCCCACCGTAACACGAGGTAGAGGAGACAGCAGTGCTACAGCAGCTGTTACTGTTTGATCAGCAACACAATCCTTGCTGGAATTTCATTTCCCTTGCAGACTCGCTACTAGAATACATTTGTCATCCATACTTTGTAGCAGACTTATATTCGCCTGTAATTACACACCAGTCTGGCAATACTTTATTGTTAACATAAAGTACTGCCATTTAAATCCCCAATCTTAAACTGAAGTATTTGCAAAACTCTGTAATTGCTAAAATAATAAAGCTGCCATTACTGTATGGGAAGTTTACAGCTTGTTGCTGAAGTACTTATATTGGCTTAACTACACCTGTATGGATTCCTCACATTTTCGTGTGCTGTTTAAGACAGATTTCTGCTGGGCACAACCAAAAGTTTGTGGCACTTTCAGAGAACGGCTGAGGTTGGAAGAGGCCTCAGGAGCTCACCTTATACAGCCCCTGCTCAAGGGGCTGCCCAGGACCATATCCAGATGCTTTTGAGTTATGTCCAAGGATGGAAACTCCACAAGCTCTCTGGGAACCTGTGCCAGTGCTCAGTCAAAACTGAACTCCATGTTTTCCAGCTTGTGGTCTGTCCCCACGTATGAGGAAGTCTATAAAAGATAACCAGCAAAAACAAGTTCAGTGTGGTTTTACCTGGTGCAAAGGGCACAGATAGTACTGCAAACGCCTAGGGATATGAAAACCAGAAAAGATGATACATTTTGGTTTCATTTTGTGTTGGTGTTTTGCAAACAAAAAACTGGTGATGCCCCTGTCTCGTACTCATTCTGTGATTTTTTTTTAATTTTTTTTTATTCATTTTTTTTTTTAATTTTTTTTTATTCATGTTTTTTTTTAATTTTTACTTTAAATAGTTCTCCACATATGATGTTCTACGTCTGGTTGGGTAAAACAGACCTCAGGACTAGAAACAGCAGTGCGAGTTTGCTCCGAACCATAACCAATGTTGCCCTTTTCATATATGAAGCTCAAAACTTCCATACTCGGTATCTAAGAGTCTGCAAAAGTTTGGGAATTTGTGCTAAGAATTGTGCCGTCTCTAACCCTTGTTCTGACACACCTGCACAGCATTTTTTAGCTCCCTGTGCTCTTTTGGGGGAGGATGGGGGAGCTTTGTGCTCTTCTAGAAATCCCCAGGACACGGAATGATGGAGAGCAGGTGGTTCTGCCTTACCATGAGGACCTTCAGGTAAAAACTGATGTTCAGGTCCTGCTGCCAAGTGACAGATGAGTGTGGGGTTCTGTGTTGTGCTGTCTGGCCAGGAAGGATCTGCTCTCCTGGCTCAGGTCCCTCCTGCCCCTTTTCCCTGCGCGCGCTGGCTCGGCCCTGGCCCTCGGAACAAATCCCACTGTGTGTCAGCCCTCTGTTTCCCCTCCAAAGGTGACCACCAAGTTGATCAGAGGGATGGAGCACCTCTCCAATGAGGAAAGACTGAGAGAATCGCGATTGTTCAGCCTGGAGAAGGCCTCATGGTGATCTTATTGCGGCCTGGCGGCACCTGAAAGGAACTGAGAGGAAAGATGGGGAGAGACTTATTGCAAGAGCATGTACAAGGGGGAACAGCATCAGACTGAAAGAGTGGATGTTTAGATTGGATATTAGGAAAAAAATTCCTTTAGGGTGGTCAGGGCGGCGAGGCCCTGGTACAGGTTGTCCAGGGAAGTCATGGATGCCCCATCCCTGCGAGTGTTCGAGGACAGGCTGGATGGGGCTTGGAGCACCTGGGACAGTGGAAGGGGTGCCTGCCCGTGGCAGCAGGGTTGGAGCAAGGTGATCTTTAAGGTCTCTTCCAACACAAACCACTTCATCATTCTCTGGAAAAAAAACTATTTCTGCGGCACACGCGTACGGCGTTTCCAACCTGGGGGCAAAAGGAACTTCTCGAGGCCTTTCCTGGGGCCGATCTTGAGCAAGGGCGCCTGCCAGTTCCCGCCACGGCCG
>WEIT01026517.1:160017-191562 GCA_013389985.1 Dryoscopus gambensis | reverse complement strand
CCAAGGGTCGGTTCCCCAAATAACCGCGACCCCGGTGATGCCCGCTGTGGTACCCGGCGGGGGGAGACGGTGGAAACTTACCAAAAAAAAAAAAGTTTAGTTTTTCGTCCACGGCTTATTTATAGGGCATGGAGTCATTTGTGTACCTTTGCAATTCTTGCCAAATTTGAGGGGTGCTGTTTTATGTCCGGTTTGTTAGTTTAAGTGACTTCACAAATTGGAAGGCAGTAGTGGAACCAGACCTCCAGGTACTGCTCTTGTTAAGCGTGGGCTTGCTACATTTGGTTTGTTTCATATTTAAAGATAACAAATGTCTTCGAGCTAAGAGGCCCAATTAAAGCGTGTATTAAGAAACAAGCCCCTATTTTGGCCATCTGAAGGAGTTCAGCCCTTGTGAGATAGTACTGTTGTTACACTGCCCCCAGATAGTGACTCTTAGGCAGTGTTTCCTTGAAGACTTTGTGTAGTTTCCTTGCTGCCATAGTCATAGTTGACATGGAAAGGAAGTTTGGTGGTTGTAGCAAATTGCTGGTTAGTGTGGACTTGCCCAATAGGCTTTTGAAAGACAGCAATGACCATTTGAAATGTCAGTCTGGGTAGCAAAGAGGACACTGGGTTCTCATCCTGACTTTCCCACTCTGGGAGAAGTACTGGTTATGTCTATTTCCCCGAATATGGAATGAGCTTAAAAACTCTTTGTTTAGTGTTGAGCTCTTAGAAGGCAGTGCTGAGTTCTGACATCGAAACAGAGTAACTTGGTGCTAAAGTCACATAAAAACTGGTATTTTTCTAATTTTATTTTTGTAAGTTAACAGTTCCTAAGGCAGTTTAGCCTGGTGGTGTTCCAGTTTGTCCCTGGCTCAGCCAGTGACTTTTGCCATTATCCTGTTTCTAGTACTGGCCGTAAACTGATACCTCAAAAGAACCAGGAGCAGCCAAACATGAGTTTCCCTGTAAAGCTTTTCCAGTTTCTGAGTATTTGCAGCTCCAGAAGTTCAGGAGAACGAGTTAGGCAGTCTAGCAGAGGAGTGGATTCTCCTGCTAAGTTTTTGTTGTCCTGTGCCAGCCCACATTTTCTGTCCTGTCTGTGGCAGAGGAGCGCGTGTGAAGTGTTTCTTGCAGGTTCCCTGTCAGATCCATGGAAGACAACAGTCTCAGTGTCCTGGGTTTGCACGGCCGCTTCCCAAAGGCCCCACCCATCCCCTTGGAGTGCACCTTCCTCTGTCCCACTGGGGCGCTGCAGCAGCAGTGCCCTTTCAGTTCCTTGTGTTCATCACGGCTGAAGTTCTTCAGAGAGATATTTAGAAACAGACACTTGGGTGACATGTGCAGCCCACCAGGTTGCCTCAGTTCTCTAGCAGGAAGTGCCTAATTTTGCCAATTCCCTTGTTCCAGGCAGAGCCTGTGCCTACCCAAGACGTGCTCTCCTGAATTCTTCTGTGCAGTTTCTCTTTGTTTCATGTCCCTTGAACCAGAACAAACCAATATATGCCGTTTCCTCCAGAGAACAGGACTTGTTACCTGTATTAGTGACTTGCACTAATTGCTCTCCAGAGATTCTAATTTCTACAGGAAAGTCTCCTGTTGAGCCAGGAACACAAGGAAACACTCGGCTATCTTTATTACACCTGTCACATCTCAATATATTCTGACTAGATCTGTGTTTTGCATGCTTGGAAAACTTCTCACCTGAACACTAAATGAATCCTTCTGTGCTTCTTTCCACGCTGCATCATGTAAAAATATTGTAGCTGAATTCAACAGAAGTTGTGTACAAAGGGTCACTTACTTCTAAAGTTGTCATTTCTCCCCAAAATTTTAATATTGGTGTTTGATTTTATTGTGGTTAAAAACCTTGGAGAGAGAACTTGGTCTTGCATGAAGACATCATGGCGCAATTTTTGCTTTATAGTGACCAACTCAGATTATGACAAGTTTTTATGGCAAATGTTGCAAGTGTTATGTTATACAAATTGCTTATTTAGTTAAAAATAACTTTGCAAGTCTGCAATAATGTTTCACGTACCAGTACAGAACTCTTAATTCTAAAGGTTTCCAGCCTATCTTAGCAATAAGGTAAATAATTTGTATAAAGTTTCTTTTATATTTAAAATATACATAGTGGGTTTTGAAGTTTTTGGAAGGAGCCCTGAACTGCACAAATCATACATTAATGACTAAAGATTTACTGCTTTGCTCCAAGAATTGTCCATTAGGAACAGGTTTCAGGATCAAATTTATGCTACAGATATTAAATTAAACAAACAACAAAGAAGGACTAAAAAGGGAAAATGTTTTTTATTGAGCCTGTTATTTTACAGTTTGAGTGGTGACCAATTTTCTTCCATTTACCAAGGCTGCTCAAGTAAGAAAGGTTCTAGTTTTTATATATATTTTCATGATCAAATGCTGTCCATGCAGTGGAAATTAATCATAGTTTGAAAAACAGATCCATTTGTTTTTTCCTTTCTAGCAACTTAAAATAAAGGAGGAAAGAGCACAGATACAAGACCCTTATTAATGTCATTTTTTTCTTTTGAGAAGGTTTTCCTTTCCTATTATGTCTAAAGAAACTTAGATACCTCTCAAACTTCTACCCGTGTAATTTAGGAATTCACACAGGCCTAAGTACAGGTTCATGCCCAAAATGCAAAGCTTTATTGGAGCATTGGTTGTGTAAAGAGTTCATAAAACAACTGTCCTCATTTGAGAGAGTCTAGAAGCAATTCTTTGATCCTTTGTGGCGAGGTTGGATGGTTGGAAGCCAATGCAGTGTGAGGGATATTGTTGCTGCAGAGCAGAGAGCACTGCTGTAAAGGCATCGTAAGTTTAGAAAGGAAAAATAAAAGAGGAAGGTGTGTTGGGACATGCTCAGAGCATCAGGTAATTGTGAGAGACCTGGTATGGTGTGGAGATCAATGCTGTTGTCTTTTGTTCCGTGGTGAGTAGCCAGTGATAGTGCTAGAGAAGAGTGGTAGGTGAGCTCTGAGCAGCTGTGCCCTCCCTGTGTCCCTGTGTGCGTGGCTGGGAACTGCTGGGATGTGCTGGCCTGGGAACCTTCCACTTGTTCAGAAGTTGGCCAAAGGCTAGGGCTCAAACCAGAAAGGCTGACCTGACTGAGCTCTAGACCTTCCAGCCACAAAAGGCACAATAAAGTGAACGTCTCGTGCCTTAGCGAGTTCACCATTTGGCTACCAGCAGCTGATGCTGTGTAGTAATAAAGGAATAATTTTATTGGCCTCTTGAAAGGAAAATAGAACTCAGCAGACTGGAGTTTGACTACAGAGCAGTTTCTTGAGGTGACGTTAGCTGGTCTTGTTGAGAATACAAAAATAGCAGACGACTTTTCAGGAAGAGTTTGAGTCTGTCTTTCTGATCATCCACATCCTTCCTTTTTCTTCTTTTCCGTCCTCTCCTCAAAATGCTCCAAAGCTGTTTTTTTGGTCTCTTTCTTGACACACATATGCCACTTGCAGCTTTTCCACTCTTGTCCAGTAGTCACTGGCAGAACATTGTGAGCCTATGCGCCTTATAGGAGCATGATCTTTAGATGATTCCATTGGAGATTTTTCTTTCTTTTCAAAGTGATGAATATTAGGTGGAATGAATTAAGTTTCAGGAACTTCTAAAAGTTCCCTACTTCAGGCTATGTTTGTTAACAAGTTAATAATGACTGTCTTCTCCTAGGAGGTGTTCTTTCCTGACTACAGTAAATAATTGTGCTCTCTAGCTGCTGCCCTCAACATTTCCCACGCACGCTGTCATAGCAAACATATCTCCGTAAGATTCTCACAGCAATTCCTTAGCTGCCACAGCAAATGTGTTAATACCTGTGTGCGTTCCTATCCTTTCTTACCCCTTTATAAAATGTAATGCTCCGCTTTTTATTGGAGTAGGCTAGGTGATTTTATTTTTAGTTTTAAGAGCTGGTGCAGCTCATGTTGAGATAAGTTACTGTGCATTTCAGAAGGATGTAAAATCTCTATTCATAGAAAAAATTTAAATTAAGTGTTCCTAGGACTGAGTTTTGAGTAAGGTTAAAAGTGTTCCAACTTCCTAGTCTGTATCCAAGCTTCTTTGCTATGGATAGTTCATGGAGGAAAGACCCTTTGTCAAATTCTGGAATAGGTGACAAATGTGCAATAGAAGATTTTAGATTATATCAAGAATATACAAAATTCAGGTCAGGAAATCATCTTGATGTGTAATATTTAAGTCCAAGCTTTTATTGGTATTTCTGTAGTCTTGGGCTTCTCCATGGATTTTCTTCTCCTTGCATCATTCCAACAGCTTGGGGAGTTGGAGTACATGAAGCAGGTCATTGCTGTGGCCACTGTCCCCATGCTCCATCCCGTGTTCCTGCATGCTCCATGTGTCCCATTTCCTTTCCCAGGGCAGTCTGTAGGTGAATGAACCACTGTGGTAGGGACAGCTGACTCTTTGTTCCCAGCAATCTCTGGGTCTGTCCCCTGTGCATTGCTTGGATGGTGTGTGACAGGGACCTGGGGAGAAATGGCACCAGGAAAACGTCAAAGCACCTGCAGATGCTTCTTGGGTGATCCCAAGGGTTGCCCTGAGTGAAGAAGTGGCAGGAAGAGGCTGTGGGAAATCGCCCAGTACTGGTAGTGGTTCCTCACAGGCTCTTTTTAATTTGTTTGATTTTTTCTGGGCTGCTTTGGGAGTGCTTGGGATGAGCTTTTGTGTCACTGCTCTTGAGCAGCAAGCCCAGCTGTCCCTAGCGGTGGTGTCACCTCCTGTGCCTGTGCATCCGGTCTTGCCGTGCCAAGGGCCCACTTCACTCATTGAGAGAAACTAAGGCCAGCAGTTTAGGCAGTGCTGAAGTAACCTTGTTCAGAATAGCACTTTTATGTTTCATTTTTTTATTAACTTTTATGTTACTTGATGTGGTATTTGACGTACATGGCCTACTTTGTCCCATGCTTAGCTGATGTGCTACTGCTGTGTTACCTTTTCAGCAGGTAAAAGAGCTGGCTGTATGCAGAGGTTCAGCAAATCATTTTGTATAACAGAGTAACTAACTACTTCACACTCCTAAATATAGTCCTGAACACAAGTGTGGCAGTATTCATGAAAAATATTTAAAGCTAAATTTCACACTCATTTTGTATTTGATCCATTTCTGGTTTATTTTTAACTCATGTAAGATGAAGGGTGGAGGTTTTTTTCCCTTCTTCTAAATGCTAGTGTAGGAGCATATCTGAGATATGATGGACTTGTACAAAGGCACAGTTTTGTGGGGTCTTTTGGTGTCGTTTCTGTTTGTTCAGTGTTGAAGTCTTATTATGGCACATTGGCACAAAGCTTAAATGGCAGCAGCAAAAAAATTCTGGAACTTTTCAAAATGTAACTGCTAAGTAGTGGTTTGGAGTAACCCCTATGAGAGTAGTAATGTCATCAGCAGGCTAAAATGCCAGTAAAAATTAATTTAAAAACTGGTATTTATCTCTGGAAGAAGATTTTGCACTTATATTTAATTTCCTCCTTTCCTGTATTACCCTGCTTATTCTGAATGTAATTTTTTTTGTTTGTTTGTCTTTAACCCTTCTCAACTGACCTGCTTGTTCCTCAGTCACATTTGCTTTTTGCTTCACCTTAATAGACAGAAGTCATCTAACTTTTTTTTTATGACATAAAGACGTAGAGGTGACCTACACTATTGTTGTTTTTTTTGATCTTAGTACCTTATGTTGCACCACTTAACACCAGTTACACTTGTAAACGTTGTATAAGCTTAGCTAGGATACAGTAAAAACATGAACTTCAGGATTTTAATAAAATTGACTTCAAAGATAGTATGGTTATGGTAGCTATGGTAACTAAAACTAATTAAAATATGCTAAAATTTGCAGAGGAGTGAAAAAGGAAAAAATGTAAGTTAATGTTTTTGTTTTCATAATTTAACAGTAAAACATTTTTTTTCCAGTCTATTGCCTAAGTGCCAGTCAGTCAATTATTGCGTTTTTAAAGAATTCCTTAAAAAATAGTAGAGGCTGAACCACTTTCTAATTTTTGTATGTAAACTGAAAAAACACATAAATCTACCCACTCTTTCCATAGTAAACTTATTCCTTGGGCAGAGATACTTGTGGAGGCTTCGTGGCGCGCTCTCTGTGGGCTGCTGCGTTATCTGCTGGACAGCTCGTGGGCAGCACCTCCGTGGCTTTGTGGCCTGTGTGATCCTGAAATCATCCCAGGGTTTGGTCCCAATGTAATTGTACAGTCCCGTGCGGAGGGACTGGTGAGGGCAGCCAGACTGACACATTGTAGCTGTCATTGAGATTGACGATCCCTTTGAATGAACTCTTGAACTTCTAAAGAAATACATAGCTTTTGTTACAAAGGTTTTTTGTAAAATATTTGTCGTGTTCCGGTTTTTGAAAAGTAATTCCCATAGTTGAGTTTCATGTGTAGGTGCAGAGGAAAGATTTAAAGGATGGCATTTTCACATCCTGCTTGTTTTCAGGGTTTCTTTTTAATTTAATGGTAAGGCTGTATTAGTGTACTTGTTTCAGAAAGGATTAAGAGAGTTGTTCCATAATAGCTGTAATCCTTTGTGTTTGACATGTGCAGAGTATTGTACAAATATTAACAAATCTGTACAACACTTCAGTGGGCTACATGGGGACAGTAAGATGAAAAGTTTGAATTATTCAAGGTCAGTATTTAAGTAAATATTGGATCCAGGATTACAACTGTCCTCAGTTTTGTAGAGAGCATGATTTCCTGTTTCTCAGCATAGCCTTTCCTTAACTTGATTGTCCAGCTCCATCTGTTTGTGCTGCAGCCAAGTTCTGGTACCACTAAAAGTTAAATGAAAGGGAGAGTTTTGCTGACCAAGAATAATGACTATTTTTAGTTGTATTAGTTTGAGCCATGTTGCCTTTGGTTAATTATTTTTGATGAGACTTTGTATTCACTTTTGAACTGAAAAATATATTTCATATCAATAATGGAAATTCAGGAAGAAAATACGTGTAAGTTTTTCTCGCAGCACAGGGCTGACATATCTGGGCTGATACTCAAGACTGTGGATCTGAACAATCTGCTAAGTGAGCACATGCAAAAGGAGAATGTTAGAAAACACTTGAGTTTCTTCAGCTGCAGTAGAAATTTGACTACAAATAGGTGGCCCTATCAATAACTCTCACTCCTACCAGAATTAGACTGGGTATCTCAGTTGTTCCACTAGAAGAAAAGCTGCATTGAGACCTCAGCATTTTTTGCTTCAGTAGCTAGCATGGAAGGGTTTTTTTCTTTAGTTTTAGTTTGTTTTGGGCTTTGTGAGAGCAGCAGCAGGTCCATGCTCTGTGCATTTACTTGGGTTGTTGTGTTAAATATTAATGAGCCAGTCTTGATGTAGGACTTCAGAGAGAACTTAAGAGGTTTATATAATCTGTGCTCTGCTTCTGTAGGATTTTGGCTCCTTAATCTCCCTCTCCCTTCTTTAGTGCCTTTGTACGAAGCAGGTGTGGCTTTCTCTCCATCATCAGTGAGCAGTCTTGGTTCAGCCTCCTGGCACATCATCCTTCTTACCCATCATCTCTAAACCTGTCAAGCAGTGGTTTAAGACCTTTCTATCTTGCCTTTCCCTAGTTTGATTAAGAATTATTTTCACTCTGTTTCCTATTCTTTATTGAAATTCACTTCACAAGATTTAGCAGGCTTTTGGGCCAGCTCCTCAAGTGCATATCTTCACCTTCCTGTGCTTATTGGCCCTGCCTGTCACACTGCTGCTTGATGTGTTGTTCTTCCCTGACTTTTTTGCTCACTCTTCTTTATGCTCTGAAGACAGCCTCGAGTCACTTATTTGTGTGTTGCTGTCATTTTCTCTTTCTGGCCAGGTGCTGCAGAACTACTTAGTTCTTAAATTTTTGGGAGTGATACAAGCCCAGATGATGGCATCTCTCAGCTCTGCCTTTTTATTGCTAACTTTTCTCACATTTTTTTGTCGGCTTCCCTTTCTCACTCCCTTAGCAGAAATCTTTTTCAGCTGATGCTTAGGATGTCCCAACATATTTTCCTACAATTTTTTGTCCATTTGTCTTGAATTTGGAGGAAAGAGGATGAATAATCTCGTATGTCATTCCCAACCCCAAAATCTGGCTGTCGCTTACATACTCCTCATCTGCTTTGTTGCTTGTACTCGTCTGTACCTTTCTGTCCAACTAAATATACTTCTGAAGAGCTTTCACTGTGCCCAGTGTTTATTTCTGGAATCTTTTTCTGTCTTTTTAACAAAGCTCTCTAGTCTGCAAAAAAAAAATATATAGCAAAACAATAAAGTAAATTTTACTATCCAAATCCTGAATTGACTGTGCCACCACCACGTGGTTGACCCCTCTTTTGCACATTCCTCCCTTTTTTAGCTGCATTGCGTTTGGGGGCACCTGTCCTCTTCAAATAACTTCTGCGTTTCTACTGCTGTCTGTTGCCCTGCGTTTGTTACTGTCATTCTCAGTCTCTTCTTTGGTAGTGGTGGTAATCTCAGTGTACTCCTAGCTCAGACATGTTTTATATGAGGCACATTTCTTTTTGCTTTGTATCCTGAATATCTTCTGAGCCTGCTGGATCATTACATTTTCTGAAATCTCGTCTCTTCCTCCTGTTCAAGTCCTCCTTTAATGTTTGCATTGAATTAGCTAAGAAAGTAATTTATAGTTCTTTTATTTTCCAGCTTCAAATAAGCTAGGTGAGGTTTTTTTTCATTATTATTATTATCATGCTGTTTTCCTTCTCAGTCACAGCAGTATTGAATATTGTTTATTTGTGTGTAAGTGGCACTTAGGAATCCATGCCCCGTTGTGCTTGGTGTATTTGTTTTAAAGCACCACATACACCTTTGGTTATGGGATCTTTGCTTTGGTTCTCATGCATTTTTTTACTTTTTCTGACCTGTAACCAGTGCCCAGCCTGCCAGGGCAGGTGATCTTACCTCCTGTGTAGGAGCAGCCTGGCTGAATCAGTAGCAAACCAGTTCAGTGCAGCAGTGTGTGGGGAATCTTGTGCAGGTGTTGTCCATATGTGCTGGGTACATGCCTGCAAATGGGAAGGCTGATGGTAAGTTTTTTCATCTGTCAGCATATCATTTTTCACAAGGAGTGGAATTTTTTGAAGGCTTTGGGGAAGGACGAATTCTGTTCAAGGTTCTTTCATTTTATTACTGTAAGATTTATAGCATTGCCAGGCCCCTCCTTTTGAGTGGTACCAGACCTGCCATCCCTTATCCATTTGGAGTAGAGAGCTCTCTTCGTTTATTTTTCCGGCTTTTATTCCAAAGATGGAAAAAAATCAGCATTTGAACTCTTTTTTTTTGAAGGGATTAGTTTGTGCAGTCCTTATTTCTAAATTAGAAAGTAAGGAGTGCTTTAAGGAGACTTTGAGATTTTCATAGTTGTATTTTACATCCCACAATAGGGTTTTCAGTTTTAGAGCACTAACATATTTCTCCTTGGATTTAACCCAATTCCTGCCCTGTTAAAGTTGCTTTCTCTGCCTCAGTTTCCTGCCCCTCTAGACTTGAAGCTGTTCCCTTTTGGCCTGGATCCACCCATCCTGACACTGAAATGAGGGCCTCATGGAAGAAAGCATTCCAGGAACAGTTTATCCTTTGCTAGTTGATAGAGAGTTTCTAATGCAGGATTGCTTTGTTGGCTTTTCTTTCTTTGAGCACTGCTGAGGCCAAATGTGTTCCCAGGCACTCTGACATTCCTCAGCAGTTCACTTTTTTCTGACTGCCCATTCAGCTTTGGTGCAAGTCTGGATGGGGAGAGATGCTGTCATGTGCCCTGGCTCTTGAGCCCTGCGCTTCAGTACCGTGAGGAGTTGGCTGCCAAGATCTCTCCAAGTCTGACCTTTCCTTGGAGTACAGTTGTTCCAGCATGCTTTACTCTTTATCTTGAGTCACAGAATGCCAGGTTCTCTGTGAACAAAAGCAATTTTTTCTAATTTACATGTGTCTTTCAGAATGTCCCTTCCTAAAGAACAGAGGGAATCCGTTCTTGTATCGTGCATCCACTCTGCACATTTAGTTACAAGTACCTAATTAGTATGTTAAGTGCTAGCTCAGTAACTGGTATCACTGAACCACTCATTGCATATCTAGGGAAAACAATAGACACAATTTTATAACAAGCTGATCATAGTCACCTAGGGGAAGGTGTAATTTTTAACTTCTAGCAAGGTTTAAATGACTGGGAACAATGTCCAGACAAATTATTTGGGTCATTACAAAATGAGGCTCTGAGCTACAATGCTTTTGGGCTGCCCTTCTCTCTCTTCTGTAGCCTCAGGCACTGGATTGCAGCTTGTCCATATATTTGGTTCCTAACCTGGTTTTTCTTCTGGCTCAAAATCACAGGTGTGTTGTTTTTTGCTGGATTCTTCTTTTATACCTGTCTTTTGTTGCTGGCACAACAACAGACAGAGAATCCTAAGGAGAACTGCTGTAAATGCATGTTCATGTTTCTCCTACCCTTCCCCCATGTCTCCACTCTCTCCCTCCCACCCCTTCCCAAATTCCATTAATATTTACAGAACAAGAGCCAGAACTCCAGCATTAATCTCAAATTCAGAATGAGATTTTTCTGGCTCTATCTGCAGCTAATGCAGAAGACAACAGAGGTTAGAAATGCACTTTAAAAAAAAAAAGAAAAAAAAAACAAAAGGCCTTTTCATATTCAACACACTGGATGGATTGTGTTAGGTATAAATAAGCTTTCAAAGACCAGAGCATATGTAAAAAAATATTATATGTATTGTTATTGGAAGGCAGAGGAACATTTATTTGCTTACTGACTACACTGAATGTTCCTGAGCTTTAACTTCTATAAACTCATTGTTTCTTCAAATTTTGTGTGTGGAGAAAAGAGTTCCTTTCTTCAACTTACTGGTTCATGTACAGATAAGCAAAAACCAAAAAGTCAAATGAACAGAAAGAGAGAAAGAGAGCTGTGTTGATAGTTACATGCCAGCAATGTACAAACTAAGCATTTGTAGGAGATGTATAAACAAACTTCAAAACCAGTGAAATTTTGCAAACATAAATTTCATAGGCAAACTGAAATTGAGTGGAGGGTGAAGAGAATGAAGAATTCAGATAATTTGCATTTGTTTTCTTTGACCCCAAACGAAGTATTTTCTTTCAATTTCAGTGTTAAGTGCATAGAATGTGTTCTTAACCTTTACGAATTGACTTAAAAAGCCAAAATCAAAGATAAATATTACTTCCAAATTGTTTTAGTTTTAGTGTTGGTTTATTCATTGGAAAGTATTTGCTGACTTCTGTAGTCTGCACAGGCACTTAACCGTCTGTGACCCCTGTCCTTCAGGGGTTGTTTCAAGAGTCGCTTTTCCCTGCCGCGGGAAGGATGGCTCATGTCCCCGTCCACTTGGTGTGGGGTTCTGGCTTCCGGTGACCTCAGCAAGCTGGCGGCAGACAACTTGGTTAACCACGTCAAGTAATGGATTGTGCCCATCTGGTTGTGAGGCCAAGGGTTATTTCAGAGGATAGAAGCTGATATGAATTCTTTAAATGGAGAAGGAGGTCATCTGCATGTCCTGTGGAAGATGCTTTGGCAAACCAGTCTGGAGAAGCTGGCTCTGCAGTATCCATGTACTGCTCTTCCTCCAAGGAATCGAAAGAACGTATTTTAGCAAAGGATTCCTCAGTCTATCCAATACCCCAAAATACACAAACACAGAAAAAGTCAGTGGTTTTCTCTTTTTGCCCCATTCAATATGGATTCATTTATTCTTAAATTCCAAGAAAATACCAATAACCATCAGTCTATCCTTTAGTCTGGAAGTTTGTATTTGTTTTTTTTGGGAAGGGCTCCCTTATTTTCTTCCCATCTCTCTGGCATTAGAATTGGCTTATCTCACTTTTCTGATGAACCTACACTTTCCAGATAAATGAAAACAGGGGTTTATTTTTCAAAACTGAAACATTTGGATTGCCTTTTTGTTTTACTGGCATAAGCATCCACGATGCTCTGGGGAATGGAGAATGATCTAAAATAAGCCTAGCTGTTTTTTGTTGTTTATCTGTTTCTTTTTGCATCTGTCTTAGTATTTATTGCTACCATCTGCGTTTCATTTCAGGTTGTCTAATGTCTTATTCTGCATGTTCTTTGCCTATTCTTTTTACATAGCCTTGGGCTGTAATATCACCATTTGCCTACAAGAGATCCATTTCTATCTGTAACAAAATGAATTGCATTCATCTGTGTAATTCATTTCTAATGAATGCCTTGCTCCTCATTAAACAGTGATTTACCTTTGTTTCCCTTTCCTACACTGTCAACACGAACCATTTTGAGGTCCTGTGGAGAGATGCTAATTTGAGAAAGCAAAAGTCAATGCAACTAAGCACTCACAGGGGCCATCCTCCTTGGCACTTTCAAAAATATTCATGGGACACTTTGCAGAATACAATTTGCAGGTGGATAAGAAGACTCAAAATGTTTTCCTGTTCATAAGCTCTCAGTGAATGAAGGCAATTCTTGACAGTTAAAATGCATCTCTCCTTGACACTCTCAGGAACAGGTGAATCTTTTTAGACGTTGTCTGTTCTGCAAGTTTTACCTATCACAGGCACATTTTGGGAGACTGTACTCTTGGTTCACTGTCCCCTCTCTGCTTTTTCAGGAATATTAAAATATTTTTAATGTATTTTCAGATTAATATTTTTAAATACCTAATGTTGAGATATGTCAAAATGTTACAGGTTTGAAAATACTTTACTTCAATTTTTTAATGAGATGCAAAGATTCGTATGAATATTTATCGCCTCTGCCAATAGTATCTAAAGGAAAAGGATGACTACCATTAATTAATGAAATAGGGGTTGTGTAGTAATTTTATGACAGATTTGATTCTTATGCAACTTTTGTGTAGTGCACTTTGAAGTTCTTCAGCAGCATTCCCTTTTCCAGCCCTTTGCAGAACAGCAGAATCTGCCATGTGTGCAAATAGATCTGTGCTGCTGACAGATGATGGTTAGAGTATGGGATGAATTACCAAGTTTATTTTCATTTTAACGCTAAGCAGAGTTTGAACTGCAGCAATGGATTATGAATATGAAAATACTGTTGATAAACATAATTTAAAGCAATACAGATGGTTTTCAGGAAGTTTGATTTACAGCCTCTTCAGCTCTTACTTTGGTGATAGTTCAAGCCACTCACTGACACTTTTGATCACTTGAATTTAGCTTGGCATTTTTCAGTATTTATTCGTGTGTTGGGCCAGATTGATCCCCAGTTGAAACTCTAGAACTGCCAGTGGCATCAGTGGATTTACACCGTGGACTAATGTGATCACTGTATTATGAGGGGATTGGAGCATGGGAGGTTGGGGTTTTGTAACTGGTCTTGCCTAAGTCAAGTAGTATTTGGAAGTAAGAACATTGATTAATATAACAAAATCTTATTTTTAATATACATTTTAGAGGACAAAACTGACCTTGAGAACAGTGTCATGCAGAAGAAAATTAAAATCCCCAAACTCTCTCTCAATCACATAGAAGAAGCTGGGGAGGTTACAGATTATGGGGAAGAAGATGTGGAGCTTAGACACAGTAAGGTACTGAAGTCTTTCTCATTTTGTTTTTTCCCCTCCTTTCCTTTTTTTTAATCTTTTTTGGCAGGTGCTTGGGGCATATACAAATGTCTTAGCTTAAGAATTCCAGCCCTCTTTCTGATCCCCTTAAACCAGTGTGTTTGGTGAAATTGGGTCACATTGCGTGTGGGGGTGGGGCATGGGTTTTCAAGACCTGATTTAAGTGCAATTGAAGGTTTTCCAGTGTGTGCTGTCTGCACAGTGTAACTGCCATCTGGGACTGGTGGAACAATGCTCTTCCACACTGGCCCAGAATGCCTTCAAAGGCACCATTTCCTGACTGTACCAGCTGTTCTCGGTGGCACTTGTGACGTACTGCTCACTGCTGGTTTGGAATTGGAAGGGCTGCTCTGAGGCTGCCCAACTACAGCAGTGACTGACAAGAAGAATCGACAGGACTGTATCACTCCATTATAACTCCCAGTTGCCTTTTGAAGTTCAAATGCCAGAAACCCACTATGGAAATGTATTTATTTTTTGATATCAAATAATTTCTTTAAAAGTCTGCCAAACTTCAGAATAAGATATTGCTCTGTGGCTTCATGTGTTTTGCAGCTGCAGGAGTGATATTAGTCCATTTCCTTATGGTGGGCCAGGGTTTTTTTAATTTTTAAACTTTACTTATAGAACATACATGCAGCAGTAACATCAAATAATTTTGTTTTCTGCCACATTACTCATGGATATGGAAATTTGATAGTGTCAGCTTCTCACCTCTAATCTGTGAGCTGCATTTGCTTTCCTTGCAGTTGCTTGGAAATTCAAATGCCTTTTGATATTTGGCCAGCAAAACTTAGTGACTTTACCTGTACTGTCACATATTAATCCCACTATCCAGGCCCCAGGAAAGTGCTGTGATTTAATTTGTAGGGTTTGTGCAGACAACTGAAGGCAAAATTCCGCTGAGAGTTCTCAGGGCCTGAAGCCTCTGCAGTGCAGTACTAATATAGAAGGAATCAGTTGATAAGGAAGATGAGGCTGGATGATATATTCTGTCTCCAGCTTCAGTGTTTTCAAATCCCTTTCAGTGTTTGCTGATAGTGTTAACTCAGTCACTTGCAGCAGGCAGTTGGGTGAACGTGCTGCAGGGAGAGTCAGAGAAGGTTTTGTCTGCCAAAATGTGGGAAGGACAAGCCCTCAGTTCCCAGAACAGCTTTGTGCCTAGGCTGCTTTCACCTCTGGTGTCGTCACAGGTGACAAATGGGGCACACAGTTGGTTCTTTCTCTTGCTTATCAGAAAATCAATTGCTGTCAGAAATCTGGATGTTAAGAGTAAACTTTAAAGAAAAAGAGATCTAGATCCACTTTTTAAAAAAAAAAATTAATTACGGAATCAAGTGACCCATATACACTGCTTTGTAAGTGTTGCACAAAGGCAGGAAGGCCTTTAACTGCCTCAGAAGTTTGTAGATGCATTTAGCTGAGTTACAATTGCTTGTTAGTTATGATGTATATTATATCCATGAGAATCTGATAAGCAAAATATTTTTGCAGACTGGCTGTGTGTTGATTTTTTGGAAAATAAGAATATTAACAGTTCCCAAGACTGTAAAATTTTGATTTTATTATGTCTTACTGCTCTCCTAATTTATTTATTTTTTTATTGTAACATGCAGAGACAAGATGGGAGGAAACAAAGTGAAGGTACACACAAAAGCATTGAAGCAGTTGTTGCTCGCCTTGAAAAACAGAACGGGATGAGTCTCAGTAATACTTCCAGCCCTGAGGAGGCTTTTATGGAGACTACAGAAGGCATGAACAATATGGACGATGCTGTGGTTCCTCGGATTCTCTATGAGGAATTGCTGAGGAGTTACCAGCAGCAACAGGAAGAAATGAGACACATTCAACAGGAGCTTGAGAGAACGCGGAGACAGCTTGTGCAACAGGCAAAGAAGCTAAAGGAGTATGGGGCACTCGTGTCAGAAATGAAAGAGCTCAGAGACTTGAACAGGAGGCTCCAGGATGTACTGCTCCTAAGACTAGGTAGTGGTAAGTGCCGGACTTAAGTGGGACTAGTTTGAATGAATTTTGCAAGTGTGATCAATAGTAATGGAGACATATTTGAAGAATAGCGGTGGTTGTTAAACTGGACATTGAATGTTAAAAGGGTTTTCTGCTGTGGCTGTACAATATGTGTTGAATTTGTATGTTATGTACGTCTGGGGTTTCCTTTAAAAACTAGAGATCTTTGTGCTGGTATGGCTGAATCAGAGTTCCGTTTTAAGCAGCTGTATTATAAAGAGTCTCTGGCCTTCCAATATATGCTGAAAAAGTTAATAAAGCATCATCTGCAAAATATACCAATATGTTACAGTTAAAAAAAAAAAAAAAAAACCAAAAAGAAAAGGCATTCGACTGAATAGTTGGGCTAAAACTAATTTATCCTTTGCAGTTAGGGATTTTGTTTATTGTTATGTGACTATGTTACCTTCCATTTTCTGACCCCTCTTCCCATTAGTAGCTTATTACAATGTGATATATTCCTGAACTTTTAGCAGTGGCTTTAAACAGCCATGCTATTGGAAAAACAATGGATTGTTAAAGCATAATTAAAAAAACTTTATCTTAGTGTCCCGTTTATCAACACTTGTTGTAGAATGCAGGCTTGTGTAATTTGGATTTCAATTCTAAATATCTTGGGTCAATTGCTCCTTTGTTTGGGTTTATAACAGTTATTTAAGCATTATGTTGGAATAAATGGGAAAAAAGACAAAATAAAAAGTTCATCCTTTTCATTGAAGATGGTACCCTTGGAATACCTTCAAAAATTTGACAAGTTACATTTATTTGCTGTTAGAATGTGGTACTGCTGTGTTGAAGATTTGCTCGGTGACTGAAACTTGGTTGAAATCTGTGCATCCAAACTTAGCATGCCGTTCTTATGTCTGCCTTTGTGTATCTGGAAACTTAATTTTTGCATGTCAGTTGGATATTGGCTCTTCTCCTGGACTGGAACGAGTGCATGCAATTTGCATGTGGGTCTGAGTTACCCTCACGTACAGAGCTGGACCTGGGAGAGCATGTGCCTGTGCTGTAGCATGTGTTAAGGTGTGCCCACACCCTCGGAGCCAGGTTCTCGGAGTGTCCCACAACCTACACTGGGCGTCTGATTGTGAATGCTTATCGTTGTTACACTGTGCATAATTAAAATGTTGTTACTTACCATAAACATTCTAGTTAACTTTCTAAATAAAACTAAATAGGCAAGGTTGCCACAGCCTGAAAAACATGATGTGGTTGGCAGGAGATTCCACTGAGCTTTCTAAAATTTTCCTTGGATGGAAAGATGTTTCTTCATCTGCAAGTAGTTAGCTGGAATTTATGGGAATGGAGCACAAGCCAGATGTTGGTAGGCAATGGGGCTGAACAGCGTAAAGTACCAATTTAGTTGGTAGACTTGACAGCAGTTGGATTGGTGAGACCAGCAGTGAAATGAAGACAGCTACTGCATTCTGTCTTGTTTCTTTCACTTTAAGGAAAAGAAGATGCGTTTTTTTACTTGAGCCAAAAAAAGAAACCTTAGGAGAAAAAGGAAAAAAAAAAAAAAAAGAGGAAAAGAAACCCTGGGAAAAAAATACTGAATCTTCTCTAAATATTGGGCATGAATTTTCATTGTATCAGTCTGACAACTGAAAATAAATCCATATTACACTGAAGACAAGTTCTTGAAATTTAATCACATACCTGGAAAAATATCAGCTATAGGACACTTCCAAAAAAAATTACTTGCTATTATTACTTGTAAGGAACATTTGATGGTGACAAAGGTAGAATTTGGCTGTGCTGGCTGTGTCCTTCACAGGGTTTGTATTTCCTAAGACTCAGTGTATTAACTGTTGCTTACTCTGTTGCTTTTCCTTGTAGCCTCATTCACAGCAGAGAAACAACCATGTTCTAGAAAGATCAATACAAAACTTATGAATAATTAGCAAGGGAGACATCTTCAGCATGTTATAAATTGGAGAGTCTGATGACAGTATGAAAAAGTAATACTTTTAATCACGAATAGATACATAAAGACTTTCTTAGTCTTCCTTACTTTTCCAGCTTATAAATGAGGTATGTTTGGGTATGTGAATAATCTCTGAAAATTGTTCTGAAAATAAATTACATCCTGAATTCATCTGCAGTTGCAGTGATCTCTTAAACCTAGAGTTTCAAATTACATGTAATTTATGTTACACTGCACTTCTAGCAGGCTGGACTTAATGCAAACTAATTGCATTTCTGTTTCACCTTAGAGACTTGCGATTTCTTTGCATGAGATGACAGCTGGTTTGTGGTGATGAATTGCAGCTGTGGGAAATGCGTGCCTGTTGCCATTTTAAACTTGCAGATCAAATATAGAACAGCCTCTTGAGCTAACGTGCAGTCAAGTAGTCAGTCTCCTAATTTCCCATCAACATGTTGAATTCAGTGAGGAGCTGGAAGTCAATGTATTCTACTTGAGACTCAGGCCTTCAGCTCTGCTGCTAAACTGGAGCCACTCTTCTGGGGAGAGTGAGGGGGTTCATCTTCCTCATGGTGACACCGAAAGAGCCTTTGGAGGCAGCTGTGGCAAATGGCAATAGCGAAATCGGTACTGACCCATGGAGAAACGCTTAATATCTTCTTTATGATTTTAGTATGTTATTTCCCAGCAGATGCCTTCCCAGAGGAGGCAGGCATTTCACCAGGGCTTTAGGGACCAGAGCAGTGGAAAAATGTGGTGACTGTTGTGGAAAAGGTTATGGTGTCCCTCTTGAGCTCCTGGAATAATGTGTGCAGCCTCTTGCCTTGCCCTCTTGGGGAACTGGAAGTCCTGTGATTATAGGCTTTTGTAGTTTGTTTTGTGGCACCTGAAAACACTAACTGGCCCTCTTTTTATCAACAGAGAGTAAGATAATTTAAAGAATTAAATAACTGACTCTCCCCTGTAAGGACTTTAAATAGCCCTTGGACTGCAAAAGAAGAATTTCAATAACTTCTTAATCTGTCCAGTTTCCTGTCGCTGGAAATATGGTCAGAAGTTGTACAGGGATAATGCTTGGGTGGTTTTAGCTCCCTGATAAATTCTTCATTTTCATGTCATATTGCTGAGAATTAGTGTTGCTACAAAGTCAGGGAGTATATTCACATTCATTCATAAACACTGATTCATCAGCACGTGCACACAGACCCCCAAGGTTTTATTTTTAATCCCAGTTGAATTTCAGTGATCCAGTTTATAGTGTCTTGGGACTGACACCAGAATAGGGAGAATGAAATGGGATTTGTGTCTTACCTCATGTCAGGAATTATCTTTTTTCAGCTTTTCTACATTTGTTTGGCTTTTTGATGTTAAAAAAAAAAAATTAAAGGCCCAAGATTTCTATCAAGTACAGAAAGTACCAATATTACCACTTCTCGGACTTGTATTGTTTTGTTTCAAATTCTGGTAGACTATGTGGAAAAACTTGCTGCTTACAAATGTATGCTGACCACTTTATCAATCAATTTATTTTTACTTTCTTACTAAGTTTTGGAGTAGCATGTAGCCTAAGATGCATTTTTGAGGGAAAGGGATGGTGAAGGGAAGCCTACCTTTTCATCCTGATTTGGACTTGCTGGCCTCTCAGATACTATAAAAAAACTGCAGTCAGAAGGAGAAAGATTTTGCAATAAAACATTTGTTTCCTTCTTGCATTCTGAAAATCATCTTTTTTTTTCCTGATCCTTTTTACATAACCGCGGTCATTGTTAAGCCTTTAGACAGAGGTATATATTTTTATATGTCCCATTCATCATCTTTAAAATAAGATGCAGAGCAGGAGAGCTGCAGAGGAGGGGAACGTGGAGTGTGGTGAATGGAGCACACAGCTCCCGTTGGCAGGCAGGCGGGAGTGCAGGCTGCATGTGCAATTCCCACCATGTGGGGTTGGAAATGCAGAGTTTAGTGGTTGGTGGAAGTGGCTGTGGAGACTGCCTGGTTAGAGGTAGGTTTCTGTTTGGGAACCAAAAGTCAGGATATAAAAAAAAGATTTTAAAGGTTTTCTTTTGGTGACTTCTAAGCAAGTAGTAAAGCATGAATTGCAGCAGAGGTATTCTGACCTGTGAGAGCTGTGGTTTCTGTGGACTTTAATCAGCTTTTTTTTGGGAAAGCTCCGGAAACCAAATTCCAGCTGTGTCAATATATGACTAAAAACAGTAAAAAACTTCTAAATAGGGACTAGTAAAAGTGTTTAAACTGAAATAAACGTTTCCTGCTAGGAAGAAGGTTGTTATACTTAGGTGTCCTCCTCGAAGTGACTTTCAAAGTGTAAGAAAATAGCCCTTTGTTGAAGGATGTTTTCTTAAAGTAACAGCTTCGGAGATGCCTTCCTAAGGTCACACTGGCAATTACATCCCTGCATCTGCTTGTTCAGGTGTACCCATGCTGTGGGCAGGCTTTGGGTGCTTTAACCAGCCCGGGTCTTCTCCAGGCCTGAATCAGCTGTACAGTCTCAAGCTTAGCGGTTTAGTTTGGCTTGGCTGTACCGTTGTATATTCACGGTACTAGAGGTGCTTCCTACGATCACTGTGAAATTACAATGCAAATGGGATGTTTTTGTGATTTCTCTGTTCGTGCCATGCTTGCACTGGGGCTGGCTCTTTAGACCCTCTTGTTGGTGGCACTGCAGCGTAGGATTGTCTGAGTTGCCAAGACAACTTTCAGTCGTTGCTGAGCGTGGAGTGGCAGCCAGCTGAGAACATTTAGCAGGCTATGTAGGTGTAGAATAAGCTATAGGATAAATGTCAAATGCTGACAACGGAGGAAGCACTGCTATCGCTGTATAATAATCGCTAAATGAAACTGCACAAAGTAGGAGGGATGAATGCAGTGCTTGTTCCAGGCACAGGAACTATTTAAGATGTGTGACTAAGACCTAAGTTGTGGTGCCAGTGTGACTTGCAGAGTTGGATCAGTTCAGGGCTGGGTCTGTGTGCACAAACACTGAGCAGGGAGCTGAAGGGTGACCTGATGATTGACTTGTCACTGGCTGAAGATGTCAGGGTTGGGCTGCAGAGCGGTGCAGTGCTCTCAGCACCAGCCTGGTGCAATCTAGCACTGGTGAGTGGGTGAGTTTATCCTTAGAGTTCTGGACATGGGCTATTTCCGTGGTGTCCAGAGTCTAAGCTGGCAACCTTGCTGTGCTGTTGAGCCACCCGCCCTGCATGGAGCTTCAGTGCCTGCTGGAGCTTCTTGGGATCCTAGAGCCAGACATCCAGAGACACTGATAGGCTTGGGGCAATAGCCTAGACTTCTGGTGGAACCCCTGCAATGAATGCAGTCATGAAATCCAGTTCGCAAATTATTTTTAGTGTGTTCTTCTGTCTTTTTAGGAACACTTTATAACGTGGATCTGGAAAAAAAAAATTGATGGCTGACAAAATAATTATCCTCCTTTGAAGTCTCAAACATATGCTTAGTAGTATTCCATTGTTTAATTTGTGCATAATTTTTGTTGATTACATTAAAAATAAAAATCAGTGTTGGATGGATTGGACAATCAAAATTATAATTTATGTGGGGTTTTTTAACCTTTGATATTCTTTCTATGCATGATACTTCAGCATAAGTAGCCTAAGTTTGTTTCCTTCATAGCATTTCTGCAGATCCTCACTGTTTTTATACACCTCTGTTATATTTAAAGAGATTTCAGATTTCTATAAAATTTGTGTTTCTTTGTGGATAATTTTATGTAATTATCACAGTAAATTATGCAGGTTCCTGTGCAACTATATAGCAATTCTTGTTTGAAGAATTACTATTGTTGCATTTGGTTTATAATTCCAGTGTCATTTTAACATAATTTCCTTAGTGTGCATTGAAGAAATCTTACCCATATCTGTAATTGTCCTTATGCTTTAAGAATAAAATTAAACACTTAAATTAAAATTAAACATTTTAATGTTTATAAAGCAGGAATACTTATCCTGCTTTTACTTATTGATATTCAGAAGTAGGATTTTGGTTTAGATTACCTCTAACTTTAAAATGAACATGACTAATGTGTTATTTTATGCTAATCATGGGTGATGAAGGGATTGATTTCATGTTCTCTGGGATAGCAGACAGCTCTCTTTTCTTAACTGTCTAGGACCTGCCATTGAGGTTGAAAAAGTAAAACCTGAATCAATTGAGCCCGAACCTGAGGTACAGAAGACCTTCAGTGAGGAAGCAAATACATCAACATACTACCCTGCCCCTGTTCCAGTAATGGACAAGTATATTCTCGAGAATGGAAAGGTATTTTATACTAAATGTAGCATGAATAATTTTTAAATGTCCATCAAGTGATGTTCTTGTGGAATTTTCATTTTGTGGGGGTTTTGCATGGTAGCAGCTTATCCAAGCTGCCTCAGTTTCATGAAGGTGTGCTTTTCTGCTGAGGAGAATTGTGCAGTTACATAGATATGAAAAGCATAGAAAAATATCCTCAGTGGTGAGAGCATTGAATGCTGTGCAACATGAGGAATATAGTTATTAAATATGCATGCTCAGGCAAATGGACATAGTCTTCAGTTGGTGACATCCATAAATACACTAAATATTGACCAAAGTCAGTAACCCACATTATGAAGTTATGTGAGTCTACTTAACCAAAATACTTTTCCCTAAAAGGTTGTTAATGTTTATGATTAACATGCTGTAGTCATGTTGCAGAGAAGCCCTCATATTTGGGTTGAAGTGGAGTGCAGGAGGTAATTATGAACCCTGGAGTGAAAATGGGCTCCCTTGATGCTGGAAGGAGCATTGCCGCTGAATTGAGCTGATGCAGTGCTACTTTCCAGAGACTTTTGTGAAGCTGCTGAAATACCATCTAGCTCTAGTTTGCCAGAACCTGACTGAGAGCTTTTCAGGTTTCAGCGTGTTTAACACATTAAATGCTCATCTATGGAGGCCTGCTTTTACAGCTGTTTCCATTATCATTAAATAAACGTGATGTTCCTTATACAAAACTGTAAGTCCTCCAGTATTGCCTGTGCAGATCCTGTTTCTTGGTGTATATATGCATTCGGTAGCCTAATCTGAGAACCCTTGGGGAGGAAACATCCATTGCAGCTTTGCCATACAGTGGAGTTACTGATGGAAGGGCATGAAACTGCATTTTCAGATTTGTGTTAAAATATTGACTGCACAATGTCTGTCCTTCTTGAAGATGAATTCAACATAATCGTTGAGGACAGAATGTATGTGAAAAATAGTAGAATCTTGACAGTTTGACAGTATTTGGTTCAGATAGCTTTTCTTGCCTAATATATTGAAAGATGTCGTTTGCTTGATTATTTTGTGTATCTTTGTGCAATGAAAACTTAGGGTCTATTACTGCGTGAGTTTGCTTTACCTCCTTCTCTTCCACTTAAGGTCTGTGGGATAGGGCACATCCTTTAGTATTTGTATGCAGCTTTTCCTGCACCCTTTTTTCATCTGTCAGCTTCTTGGCACTTCTTTTGCTGAAGTTTTCTCTCTCTTTACAGATATTAGTATCTCTTTAATTTTCTTTTTGTAATTTTTGTTCTTGGTTTGCCTATTTACTGGGGCTACAGCCAGCTCAGATGCCAGAAATGTGAACTAATAGTATGTTTGGAGTGTTGGAGGGTAGTTTTCTTTAGTTTTCCTTATTTATGGCTTTATTTCAGTACTCCTTTATTGATATGCACCACTAGAGTAGTTGAAACACTTTTTTACAAATCTTACCCTTTGTGGCACCAGATTTGATCTTAGTAGGATTCTTTCAAAGCAGATAAATCTCTTCCCTCCAGAGGGAAAACTGAGTTACTGAAAAAGAGCCTATGGCATTCATTTAAAGAAAAGAAAGAAGAGGGGAAAAAAAAAAGAAAAAAAAAAGAGTTCATCTTCTGAGACACGTTTTAGATCTATTGCAGATGTTAGCACAGCCACGCTGGTGAGCGTTGCTTTGAATTCGCTGCTGTCTCTATTGCCTTGTGCTTGAAGGTTGATCCCGCAGCTGCTGAAATTGGGAGTAAATTTCCCATTGATTTCATCAAGACAAGAGTCTGGCTCATGGGGCAGCTCTTCCAGCAAGAAGGGAATGTCTTCCGAGTGTGGAGTACAGTGAGCTTCCCGGAGCTTTGGGATTGATAGGAGCAGTACTGGGCCTGTTGTAGAGAGGTAAACTGAGACACGGGCAGATTGAATTCCTCACCGTAACAGCGCTAGAAATAGAAAAAGGGAGACGTAAGATTTCTGTGGCTGTGGCTGTCTGTCACATAGCTGATGTAGCCATAGGTGTTTCATACCAGCAATTGCTTTTTTAATAAATGAAGCATGTTAAAAGAAGAGGTATCTGTCTGAAGCATAAATATTAAAAATACTTCCTGTAACCTGTTCTTTTCTTTTGAGTAACTTCAAGCTAATGAATAATGTAGTAGCTTAAGAGACTAAATAATCTTTGGCAAAGGCAAACCCTAATTTTGGCAGAGGGGAGTCAGATTTTTGATTAAATACAACAGTCTCTACAACTAATGTAATACAGACACCCAAAATTTGATATGTCACAACATTCCTAATCTTAGTTATTTTCTAGTTAACTTTCAGACATTTTCCCAGAAAACTTTTCCAAGATCTAACCAGATTTAACTGAATTAAAAAATGTGCTGTCATTATTTCTTGAGTACAGACTGCTCGCTCCTGATTGAAGTTGCCTTACAGAATATGTAGAGAGCACCAAAAGAGTGTGCCTTTTTAAAAATCATTTATGAAGAGGCTCAGCAATATAGAAAAAGGAAAAAAAAAGGAGTGTTTGTGTTGTGGTTATTACTAGTTTAATTTCTGTCCATGCAGACTTGTGAAAAGCTTCTTAGAATCCCTTTAGTGTAGAAGATTCTGCAGGAAAGGCAGCTTGCTGTATGGTTTTATGCTTTAAGGAAGGTAGAGTTTTCATTTTTTTTACAACATAGCTTGTAGCCAAACCATTCATATTACTCTATTTAGGTTTTTAAACATCTAGTTGCTTTTGAAGGATGCCGTCGTAATAAAAAATTTCTTGGGGTTATAGTCCTCATTAATAATTAAAGTAGGTTTCCATTTAAAGGAAAAATGGTATTCAGTTGAATACAGGCAGTAAAATTATGGGTATATAAAATTTTACAGTAGCTTTGTCCAATTTTCATTGCATTTAATGGGGCTTCTATGATACTGCTCAGATTTGTATGGGTAGCTGGCACAGTTTATGTAAAGCCAGATGAAATGAGTAAAACCACAGAAAACTAAGGGCACAATAGTTTAGGCAAACAGAGTCTTCTGATGCAGTTTTGCTCTGGGATTTTGTTGATGGGTTTTTTTTTTTTTTAATCATAGGAAGGTAGAAAGTTTTTTAAGTGTTAATGTTACAGAAAGAACCCCCATTGGACCAGATCTAATCAAAGCTAGAATCTGGATATGTAGTGGTCTGACTGATAGATATGTTTGGTGTGTTGCACTTGTCCAGATTGTCTGAAGGTCTGAAGGTAAGTGCAGTGAGCTCTGATCAGCAGCTGGGAGGTGCAGGTCACACCTTAGATTGTTATGATGATGAGCAAGTGTGTGTCCCACTGAGTGAAGTGCATCACCACGTGAACAAAGCTTGCTGTGTGCAGAGGTGGTCCAGGAGGCTGCACTGTGCTCCGGGAATTGGAGCACGGACATACAGGGTGCAAAGTGTTTGTGGTTCCACGCAGGGCCAGCGTGGGTGTCCTGGTTGCACTGGTGTCAGACTTGTGCTGGTTACTCGTGGAGTTACCTCCTTGCTGTTGCTTGAAGGTGTCCTGAGTGTCAGGACTGTCAGCTCAAACATGTAGTGGCAGCCTCAGGACGGTGCTTGGATTCTTGTCTTGCATTTGTCTTAAGACTGGAGCACTGGGAATCTTGGGGTAGAGATACAGGGTAGCCCTGTGGGAGACAACCCAGCACAGTCAAGACTAATAAGCAAAACTAGACTTGAGCATCTTCCTTTTGGAGACTCTCCAGTGGCTTCACACTGCACTTCCCAGTACCGATATAATTCCGCTTTACTACTTTGTGAAATACTTTGACTTCCCATTGTTCGGCTAATGGAAAGTTTATGATGTTGCTGCAGTGGGTCATTGCCTAACCACAAAGCACATTGATTGTACATGAAAGACACACTTTGTGTTAAAATTGGAAGTTTTACAAAGCTTCCAAACTCTCCTGGCTTATGTTGAAATTGGAGCTCTCGAAATCCTTTCTCCCCTTCCAGTTACTTTAAACAATCAGGCTGGGTTTTGCCAACAGGTACAGAATACAGTTTAGGGAGTAATTCCCTCTCTACTGCCTCTGGAGTATGCTTTGGGTAAAGTCTGTTTTAGCCGAAGGGAAGTGTTTCATCTTGCTCCTGAATTAGGCTGGTGCAACTGCTTGGTTTATATGCTGTGCATAACTTTATAATACTGGATGTGTTCACTGTTTCCTTCTTTGATCTCTGTTCCTGACCACAGTCTTTCAGGAGAGAGGTTATGTGGGGGGGAAAAGTAGAGATTACTAAAAGGAACGATATTATATATTGAGGTTGACTTGAACTCCCTGACCCACAAAGTTGGAAAAGTTTCAGAGTTAGGCAAAATGGATTTGTTCAGCCCTAATTACTGTTATTGTAGTTCCTAATATTAATGTTCCTACAGCACTTGGATACTGTTGTGTGCTACATACCATAGATAAGTTGTTATTATTACTACCTTCTAGGTCCATCTTGGCAGTGGAATTTGGGTAGATGAGGAGAAATGGCACCAGCTGCAAGTAACACAAGGAGATTCAAAGTATACAAAAAATCTAGCGGTTATGATTTGGGGAACAGATGTTCTCAAGAACAGAAGTGTCACAGGAGTTGCAACCAAAAAAAAGAAAGATGCCGTTCCCAAGCCACCTCTCTCACCTCACAAATTAAGCATTGTCAGAGGTAGGTTATTTGAAAACTTTTGCTTCCTGCTTTGGAGTTTAACCATTAATCACCGAGTTGAAAGATGCTTCTTTTCAGCTCATTTAAAATTAACTGATTAAAAACTGTAATTCAGATTGCTATTGCATTGTGAAGTGCATACGTACCCAGGAACAGTAAAACACATTGCAATAGCTGTGCACAGTGCAGGCCTCCACAGCTGAAGAGTTGTACATTGACTTCAGTAAGGTTTGAAAAGATCATCACTTTAGACCACTTGCAGGGCAGGACTCTGAGCCTGGAGAACAACATGTTGTTCTAGAATTCATTTATAACATGATGATTTTTCTAAGTGCATATATTCCTTTAAACACGACTGAGAGTAGCTTTACCACATTCTTTCATCCAGAACATAACCAGCTCTGGCATGAGGCACAGAAACCATTATAGCTGTGACTATAAAAATACGCATACCTTCAAAGGCAAGAAAGAATAGTTTTACCCTTTTAAGTGGAGAAAATGGAAATAGTGAAAATTAATTGTTGCAGTTGAATTGGAATTTGGACAGGAGGTGTAAATCTCTGACCTCATCTGGTAGGGAAAATTGCAATGACACTTTGAGTAACTGCAAGCCTGAGTCCATGTGTGTAGGACTTGGAGAGAGAGAAGGCCTTCTCCTTTATTTAAACTGAATGGTGAATTTCAGTCCCTTTGTATCATCATGCCTGTGTTGCATCATTTCTGTCTCTCTTGGTATTTCAGGCTTCTTTTTAAGTCAGAACTGAGTTGGTTCCTCATGGAATACATACCGAAATTGGATTTTTTAGGTTTTGTGTCCATACTAAATTGCAGTAGGGCTGAAAGAAATCTCCCCATTTGGTAGAGCTTCATTATTCTGTATTTCCTGTTCTTAGTTGCTATGTGCTCTTAACTGTGAACTCATTAAGAGGTGTTGTTATCTGCCATGAAAGTACCATGTTTTGGAGTAAGAAATACGATTCCTCTCTGAGTGTGTGCGTGTGTCTGTGTCTGTGTTACGTGGGGAAAAGTTGGAAACTTATCTCCGTCCTGTCATCTTTCTTAGTTTATAAGAAATGAGTAAAAGACATGTTTGGTTTTTTTTTTTACTGATCTGCTTCAAGATTATATGTGGAAGTGGAAGCTGTTCCATGCTGATTTTATAGTTCTGTCTGGGGCCTTTGGTACAATCCTTACACATGCAGCTGAGTAATGATGTACTGGCCACATAAGGAATCCACTCTGTGGCGGTGGCTCCCCTTGTCAGCTCCAAACAGGAAGCAGAATTGGTTGCCCTGGTGTGCCCTTACAAGCACAAAAAAGGGGTTATTTTCCCCTGGCCCATTGCAAGGTGGTTTCCAGTTTCCCTCCTGGAGGCTCTTGCTCCTCAACACTGCTGGCGAGGTTGCTTCTGTGAGAATTTCCTCTTCTACTTCTGTCAGGGCCACTCTGTGTCGCTTGAGCCATTTAAATAACAGCTTTCTTCAAATTCCCCTTGTTTTGACTACAGTGAGTTTGGGAGTCTGTTCCAACAGGTACATGATGAGAGGCAGATGGGACCCTTCCCTTTCTTCTCTTCCATACCTTTACACTCACCAGCAATTCAGCTCTTCCCTATTTCCTTGTTTTTCTGTGTTTTCTGTCATACTTTTGCTTCCAGCCTGAACCCTCATTTAAATTCTCCTGTTACATGCCCTGGATTTCCATGTTCCTCTTTTTAGTGTTTCTTTCACCTTGTCTCTGATTCCCTTTTGTTAGACTCCAGCCTGCACAGTCTCCTCTTGAACCAGTTCAACTGCATGGCCAGTGTGGCAGGTGGCAGGCTGCCTGTATCAGTGGGACTGGGTAGCTCATAACCATGATTTTCCATGTTGTCGTGTCCTTTGCATTTGCGTCAGTGTTAGCAGGTCTTGCCCCATGATGAAGAAAGCAAAACAAAACAAAACAAAAAAATGACCAGCAAGGGGACAAATAGGTGAAATGTGAGGGAGTTTTCAAATTATTTGGATCAGACATCACAAAAAGTAGTGAAGCTCCTGGTTAGCCTTTGAAGTCTACTTGAACCTTTGGTATTCAGCAGTACAAAGGGGTGTCTTTGTGCTCCTGTAAAGCCAAAAGACAAAGGAGCAGAACCCCCAAATTACTCTTTGAAGCCCCAAGCCAGTATCCTTATGTGAGTACTAAACTACTATTTCTGCACCCCCTCACAGAAACTGGAAGAGATGGAGAGGAAAAACTGTGAGCAAGGATCTGTCTGGGTCACACCGACTTTTAAAATTACAGCTTTTGAATGAGTTCTGCCAAGTGATTCTTTGCTTGACTTTGTGGCTAAATGAGCAACACAGCCTGTCTGTCACCTTACTGGGTGTCTCTGCCTGGGAGTGTTCCTGACACTGCTGTAGGGCCAGCTTATGTCCTGCAAACACACTGGCTTGCTTCAGGCTCTCAGTGATGTGCCTCTTCTTGGGTGTCGTATTTCTAATCATAGTTCACCAATGATCAGCATTTCAGCTATCAGGCTGCATGCTGGTTAATTTCATTTATTTTATATTCAGTACGTCTTACAACATAAAATTCACATTGCTTTAGATGTTCTCATCATTCTGTGGACACAGACTAACTTATTTAAAATAGATTTTTGAACGACAACATTAGTTCTTAATGTGTCTGGTATCTCTATAGCTTCTTAAAAATCCCCACTGTGTAGTATGTAATAAAGAAATGATAAAAAGTATGATGGATGTGCACTGTTATAAACCTTGTTAATGCAAAATAACCTTTTATAAAACTTCTCAGAGGTTTCCAAATGAACTACAAAGCATGCATAGTACTTAATTTTCATAACTTTTTAATATGGTGCATTAGAAATGTTGTAAACCATGTTAATTAAGCAATAATCTCTGTGGCTTTCTGTATATGAAGCAATAAACAGCTAATGGAATAGATCACTAGGCAAAATAGAACAGAGTTTGTTTAACCAGTCTGGGAAGCCTATACAACAAAATACATCAGTCTGTTCACAAAACCAAAAAACCCCAAACTCCTGTCACTGAGGAGTTGTGTGTGGTGCACCACTTCAGTTTTCAGTAACCTCTGCAGGATTCTGGCACCAAAGTACCAAATCTAGGAAGAAAAATAATCTCAACTTTCACTGCCCCCATTGCTTTTGCAGTCAGTGCTATCACTTGCTTTCTGTATTCTAGATAATGTGTATTTCACAAAGTGTATTTATTGTTCAAACATGCAAGGAGATGGCCCTTGTCCTGAATAAGCCACTTGTAAAAGTGAAATATGCCCAGGGATGGGGCAGCTGATAAAGACACGGACATTAATGTATGTGGAAGAGATGTAAAAAATGAAATAAATGGGTTCAAGTGTTCTGCTGGTTACTGCTTCTCTTCCTAAGCACTATCATTTCCACACCCTCCTGAAGGGGTGCAGGTGTGAGAGACTGTGGGTACCGCTCTGGTGAGACAGTTCACCTGGGAAGAGACTAAATCTGCTGTGGTGGAGATTGAGACAGATGCAGGAGTCAGGCAGGCAAGACTGACACTGTAAAAGGTTGGGTTTAGCCTTGTTTCTGTATGGGAAGCCTATTAATGTAGTCACAGCTTAACTGGAAGTTGGTCATGCCACTGATTCAAGCCTGGTGACAAATCTTGACCGTAACAAGATAGCCGGTGAATCAAGGAACGCTTCTCTTGTCTTGCAACAAAAATACACAGTGCTTACTCACTGCTGTCTCTTGAGTAGTTAGCCCAACTCAGGGCTATATTGTTTTCTAAAAATATCCTAATGACTCTTTCCTTTTTTTCTCTCCCCAGAATGTTTGTATGATAGAATAGCACAAGAAACTGTGGATGAAACTGAAATTGCACAGAGACTCTCCAAAGTCAACAAGTACATCTGTGAAAAAATCATGGATATCAATAAATCATGTAAAAATGAAGAAAGGAGGGAAATTGCAAAGTACAATTTGCAATAAATTTTGGATTTTTAATAAAGTCTTAGTGTTTTACTTAAGTGTTGTTTTCTGATTTGTGTGGCATTTTTGCTGATGGGAGAAGCTGACTTGAAGCGTTGCTCTTCCTAAAACTGATGCGTTTTTTGAGCAGCTCTGTCATGGTGTAAACTGCTTTTAACTAATGTAAGATATACTGTAAGTTCCCTCACAATGAAAACTGAAGTTTCCAAGGTTTCTCCAGCGAGTTGCAGTTCGGTACCTGCGGTTGTACATAGGCTGTGATTCTGCGGACACCGACACATTTGCCCTGCGCTGAGTTTTACTGGAGTTAGTGGATCTCAGCTGCAGTTAAACATCTGCTTAGAAGGAAGAACTGTACAAAATCCAGTTTGCTATTGAAAAGGGTTTTCTTGTATTTTACGACGTGTTTTTTCTGAAGTTTCAATCGTTTGTTTTTATAAATCTTTGTTTTGATCTCTAACAATATATTTGTTCAAAAAGACACAAAGAACGTTTCTTTTTCAATTATCTTGTAGGTAGATCACTATTACCATTACAATTAAAAAAAAAACAAAACAAAAAAACCCAAACAATAAACAACAAAGAACCCAAAGCTGTAAAATCATCATAATTCTTTTTAATAAATAAATCTAAAAGCAGTTCTTTTTCAGGGACCAGGACACTTCAGATTTCTGATTGTGGTACAAAGCTCTTCAGTGTGTCCATACTATTGTTCCTGAAATACTATCTTTTTAGTGTATTTGTATTTTCAAACAATTTAAAAATCGCCACACTATGGCAAGATTATGTACAGTAGAAAATTTAGTACCATTTTGTCTGGGTCCATAATTTAACAATGGACACTTTTAGCACAAATTTTAATTACAAATAAAAATAATTTTCTATGCTGAATTTAGACTTGCGATGCAAAGTTTTTAGAAATAATTTGTCATCTTTACAATACCTTATTGCCTGTAAGTGAAACAAAATAACCTGAAGCCTCTTTTCATGAAGGGTTTAGAGCTA
>WEIT01026517.1:1343-157313 GCA_013389985.1 Dryoscopus gambensis | reverse complement strand
CACCTGGTAATACCCCTCGTTCGTCATTCTGAAGTCTGTGCTGTGCCATTACCTCATACTGTAAACCTGGATTTGTAAGGATCAGAAAGACACAGATTTAAGAGGAAGTGACTGTTTACTCTTTTTTTTTAATGAAAGCAGGAAGGAGGTATTACTGTTATATGAATAATCTGATCTTCTGTTGCCACACATTGCTGCCGTAATTTGTGATATTCATGATCTGATCCATATTAAAGTGCCTCTGGCGCAGTTGCAAGGAAGCGAGATTAGAGTTAACAAAAAGGGCTTTATTTTCTATTAGTGATTTTATAAGGGATATGAGCTGTTGTGTTAAAGGGAAGAATCCTACCAGGGACTTTAATACGTGAGTCAGGAAGTCTGGCCACTCAATTAAAAAAAGAAAGCTTGTATTTATTAGAGGGTGAAAAAAATTGTTAGTTTCTGCTGTTCCAGGACAGGTTTGGATTTACTGATCCTTTATAGAGATGGAAGGGGTTTTTTTTAAATAGTAAGATAGTTATGTCAAAGCTGAACTCCAAGTAGGAATTCAAGGTTGCATTAGTTAGCTGTGGTTGGCTGTCAAAAGCAGGTGCATTCCCCCTGTGGGAAGTCACTTCTTTGCACTCTACCTTTGATGTTGTATCTGAGAGATTACTGTGATGCTGCTTTGTTGTCTTAAGCAGAGATTATTGTCCTCCTGGAAGTTTTAAGTAGCAATAAATTGAACTTTTTGGGATTTAGTGAAATTGTAAAGATAATTCTACTTCATATTTCCAGGATCTATAGACTGTTAAAAATTAAGGCTAAGTGCAGGTCATTGTAAAAATGCTACAACCTTGATGCAGAACCTCAGAGGAGTAAGAATTGTGTGAATTGGGAACATTATGTATTAGCTGTGTTCATAGCTCTTGAGGACACCAAATTTGGCTGGTTTCAGAAACGGAAAGCAAGGTTGTGTCACATGGAGCTGTACTGAGGGTTATTTCAATATTCCATCTTTTTGACATGAGAATTCTCCTCTGAAAGAGACAAAGACACAACTTGTGCTTCCTCAGAATGAGGTGGCATCTTTCTCCACAGTCTTGAAAATATTTGTTATTCTGTGCGTGCCTTTAGACTCGGATTGATGAAGTCATAACATCAATTGCTCAGACTTTATTGGTGTCATTTTTTTCATCATAATAGTGTGGAACGCTGAAGTGATTCATACAACACCAAGGCAATAAAAGTGTTATGAAGTGCAATCATTGCATGTTTCATGCTCAATAGCTAATTTTTAATTTCACCATCTTGGATATTTTTTCATCCCCTCGGGGTTCCTAAGTAGGAAAAGAGAGTCATTTGGACTCGGAAAACAGGAACAGTGATTCAAAAAGGAATTAA
The DNA here is from genome assembly GCA_013389985.1 of Dryoscopus gambensis. NCBI lineage: Eukaryota > Metazoa > Chordata > Aves > Passeriformes > Malaconotidae > Dryoscopus > Dryoscopus gambensis. Next base: position 155,930 of record WEIT01026517.1, on the reverse strand, counting down.
TTTATGTGGTTGTTCATTTGTTTTACTTTTGCAATTATTTCTCCTGTTTATGTTTGAACAATAACTTTCATTCCTTGTGTCAGATACCCTCTTGTCCTGCAGTGAAATCATGGTCCTGTGGTTGTGAGATCATTTGTTTACCATAAAGAGGAAAATACCTCACTTATGGCATCAGATGAAGTTGCATTATGGCTGGATCAGAGCAAAGGTGAAAGTGAGTCTGGGAGGAGAGGAAGAAGTTGAGCCTAAAGGATTTTTTCTGTGCTGCCTTCTGGCTAGAAAACTTCTTCCTACAAAGGAAATTGTTTCCTCCACGTTTAGCAGAATATCAACTTTATGTTCCTTGTTTATTGGTAGTAAAGCCTTAATGGAACTAAAGTCTTTATGGATATATATGTTTATTGCATCAGGCTACCTACTGTCATCCTGAATTTTGGTCTTTGGTAATTTGAAATTAAAGAGTTGCAGAAAATTTCCTGAACAACCCAAGAGAGGGGTAGGCTGGAGGAGACTTAGCTTTTACTGTAGTATAACAATTGCTAAAAGTTCTGTGAAAGAGAAGATAAGAAATTATGTGTGTTGGTGCTTGTGTATCCTTTATAGTTGGCATGAGCTTTCATGCTTTTGGAGTGGAGAGGGGTGCAGGCTTCATGGGACAGGCGGATTATCAGAAGAATTGCCTGTGAACACCCTTTTGTGCTCACCCTGCTGAACGTGAGCGATGTCCTGGGACAGCAGCAGAGGGAATGTGCCTTGATAGTGCCATACCACACTGGTACCAGCCCCTTCTGCAGGAGACTCAGATGAAAAAGCTTTTGTGGGAATTTCATATTCTTTCGTACTCAAATATACCTTTGATGTCTGCCCAAACGTTTATATAAATCTTACTGAATTGTAGTTTAGTTTAAAAAGAAATGTACTTTCATGTGTTTCCCATTTTTCTTGTATTAACTGAGTATCAGTGTTCTGGGAGATGTCTTTCTCCATGTTTAAGTTGGGATATCAAGCCACTGATACTTGAAAATAGTCCAATTTGGACATTTTGGATTTGTGAGCCAGATGAACTATGGTTTTAACTTTCCTTACAGAGTCCTCTGCGAGATTTGTGGGCGTACCTTTAGAGAATAATTCTCAGAATGTGTAGGATGGGAGGTGGATGGGGCAAAGCATTGCCTCCAAGTTAATGTTCTGTGTTTTCATTTCTTTGAGACCCTTAGCTTATGAAAAACTAAAACTCTGTAAAGTAGGATTTTGCGCTTTTTTCCCTGCACTGTATATTAAAATTCTTTGACACTTGTTGATTTCTTTGCGTTTGCAAGGACACTTTCATCTTCCAGGACCCAGTTCTGCTTTTTGCTGTAGATTCTTACAGGAATAAGCAATCAAGGGTGTGGAATTTGGGGTTAAACAAGGCTGAAGTTGCTGTTGTAGGATCGTCTCTGCTTTGGAGGACAATGCAAGGAGCCACCCTTCTTGCTAGGGTTGGGAAGGACAACCTCGAGGGTTGGCTTCTCTTTAGGTATTGTCCCCTAATGCAGCTCACCCAACAAAGGCTGTTTATTGCCACAGTGATGGATATGTGCAACTTCCAATCTGTGGCTTTCCCGAACTTACAAAGTAGCTGAGATTCACTCATCCAGTCTAATGTGGAGGAGTATCCTAAGTCTGATGGTGCAGGAAGCCAAGGAAGAGGTTGTGGAGGGGTCATGTAGGCCTTTTCCCCTTTCCCACAGAGAGTATGTGCAGTTTAGGTGAAGTCAGTAGCCAAACAGCAAAATCCCAAGCAGTTTAACTGGCATTCAAGGTTTCAATCAGTGAAAAGTTTTATTAATTAAAAAAGTCCAATCACTCCTAACATTCCCAGATTTTAACCTTTATCAAGTAGCAAAAGCAGCATTTTATTCTGCAGACAGGGACCTCTATCTAGTGCACGTACACAGCTCTGTGTGTGCAGATGGGATGTGCCATTATTCTGTGTAAATCTGTCTGTGCCATGTAAATCCACAACTTGGTAATGTTCCTGATGGTCCCCACCCCTGCCTGTTTTCCTGGTCTTCCCTCCTCAGTGCTGTTCCTTCTGCAAATGGGAGTCTGTCCTCTGTGCCTGCCTCAGAGGGACGAGATGGGAGCGTTTCATGATTCCTGCCTTGCAAATTGTCAGCAGGGCTCTGAAGTGAAATACCTGCTTGTTATTCCTGGGGGTGACAGACATGGAACTAGAGCATTTCCTTGGGAGATCTGGTAGTGCTGCTGTCACTGTAAGGCAGACTTTGCCACTCAGGGACTTCACACAGCAGCATTTTCTTGGTTTTTTTTTTTTTCTTGCCCTGTCAATGCCTGGACTGTAGCATAGAAAATTTCATTCTTACGTGGAGGTCTTGAAGTGTAAGATGAAATAAGTAAATCTTTCGGCAGTATCTCTTAAAAACATAAAAAAAGCAGAGGTTCCCCTGCTTTTGCAGAGGGTCAGTGGCCTGGAAGTTTCCCACCTAATGGCCGTGCCCAGGTGAGTGGTAGAAAGCACTGGGCACCTTGACAGATTTATTCTGATCTATGGCTTTAATCTGCCGTCTGTTACTTCCTTTTCCCAGTGGCTGCGTGAAAACAGCCACCTGGTGAACTGGGGAAGAAAGAGCCATTTCCAATTCTATGATCTAAGCGTGGTTCTTGACAAGGATGTTTTCAGCTGTGCCTGAAGCTGTGCAGGCCGTGGTGGCTGCTGGGCCGTTCCACGAGCTGGTGTGGCTCCCTGCAGAACACATCACAAAACCTCGCTCAGCTGCTCCCTTGAAGAGAAACCTTGGCTGGACCACAGCAATGCTGCTCAGAAAATCAAGCATTCTTGAAAATCCATCAGAGTGTGAAATCCATCTTTTCCTCGAGTAGTTTATTCCAGTGCTTAGCGCTACCCTCGCTGCTTGATCTGTGCCTTATTTCTCTGTGAGTTTTTCTGGCTTAACTTCTTATTCCTGGTTCTTGATTTGCCTGTCTTAATATCTTCCCCCAGCATTTCTGCAGCTCATGAAGACCTCAATAGACTGAGTGCCTTCACTCTCCTACCACCACAGATTTTCTAGGTCATGACTGACTCCTTTTTGTAATACTTTTCCTTTTTGTCTACCCAAACTCATTTTAGTTTTGTGGAAATACTTTGTATAGAAGTGTTTGGTTTAGTTAATGTGATACAATCTGGTGTTTTAGGACATGTGTCACTTTGTATTAGAATGTGATATACAACAGTAATTACATTTTGTGGGCCAACCTTAATTTAATTTTGTAGAAAAAACTGACATTATTTGATTCTTAACCAATTGATGTCCCAGTGTATTTCTCTTTTTACTCTACTACTAAGTCTAGCTCTGTCCTGGAAATATTCTTCTTCAAATCAGTGTTTATCTCTACTATGCTTTACTCTTAGACTCTGTACCACTCACATGCCAGTGAGGAGACAGAGCATGTTCTTCCTGCTTTTCCAGCTGCTTATTCCTATACTCACAGCTGGGCCAGACGGGCTGTGAAGGGCAGCAGGTGAACAGAGTTTCACAGAAAATAGGACACTGAAGCAATAAAACTTAGAAGAAAGGGAAGCTGGAGCCATTTTACTCCTGTAGAATGTGTCTTTGAGATGCTTGCAGGGTTTCCTTGTTTGAGTATGCCTTTGAATTGCCAAAGAATGGTGAAGAGATATCACCATTATGTTCTGATACATTCTCAGAACTGGGTAGGGTATCCTTAGGGAGAGACTCCAACTTTGTGGAATTGCTTCACTCTGGAGCCTCCAGCCAAATCCCATGAAGGAATCAGACCTGACAGAAGAGCTTGCTGTGCATCAGCCCTTGCTGTGTCTGCTGTGATAAATTAAAGGTTGCTTTGGGTAGGACTTACACACATTTTGTTTGACCATTCCTGCTAAATGATTAATATCCTCTCTTGACCTCAGAGATAAGATGAGGAACTGCCAAGTTTCACCACTGAGATGGTTTAATGAAAATTGTTCTTTGCCAGAATTTTGAAGGTCAAAACCAGCTTAAATATGTAAAGAGATACTCTATCAAGGTAAAGTAAAAAAACCTACAATTAATCTCTTCTAAGAAGTCACTTCCTTCCTTTGAGAATTTTGAATAGTGCCAGACAAGGTTCTTCTAAATTTCCTTCATCATCTCTCTGAAGATTCCCTGTTAATTAACTTAGTCATTTAAAAATGTTATGAAATCATGTTATTGACTTATTTCTATTTGTAAAGGCACCAGGAAATTTGTGTACTGCACCCTTTGAAAAGTAATTAATGTTTCACTCCTAAATGCCTATTGATATTTTTGTGCTTCCTATTGATTTGAAATTAATATCTCTGCCAATTTAAAGCTCCCATGCTGGTTTGTCCAGCTTTCAAAGAACGGACAGGACAGCATCGCTGAGCTGATCTGGTTAAGATCATGACTCTCATCTGATGACCTCAAGAAAAAAATACTGGCAAAGTTTTGCCTAGTCTGGGCTTCCTCCCTCTCCGGGGCTGGTGGAAGGTGGCCCTTTCCCACGTGATTTGGGAGGGGTTGAGTAGGTTTTAACTAACTAGTGGCTTAATGATGGGACGAGTAAGATCAGAGCAGTTTAAGTGCATGTTGTAATACCAAGGGCAGAAACCAGTTGATGCCCTTACCCCAGTGCTGCAGGATTATTAAACACTCTGGGCAAGGCCTTCGTGATGTTTTGCAGGGTTATGGGTGGTGCAGAAGTTGCTCTCGAGGTCTCCTTGCTTACCTGACTAATCCGATTTCCTCTTCTGGAGCTCAGGTAGAACATGTACCTGAGAGGTTTCACCTCTGTGGTGCAAGATGTTGCTGGATTTTCATCCTCCGTGTGTGAGAGATCTGCTTCTCATCAATGCCTGACCTGTGGTGGGATGCAGAGAGCCCCCCTGGCTCCACTCCCGAGGGCAGCTCAGCTGCAGCAGCTCTCAGGCTGCAGTGTTTGGTAAATGCCCCCAAGGTGGGTGGTACTTTGTGAGCAGCCCCTCACCTGTGTGGCACGTTCCCTTCCTTGAGCAAGGAATACACAGGCCGTCCTGCAGGAGTTTGGGATCTTTTATTGCTGGGTGATAAATCCATTTCTGGTCTGGAAAACAAACTTTAGTGGAGCGTTTTTAGCAGAGGGATGCTTTGTTGGCCAGTATTGCCTCTGCTCTGCATGTGAGAATCACCTACTTGCACTGTCAGGTACCCCAAATGTAATTACTGGAAGAATCAGACATGGTATGATTAAAGGAATTCATATTTGTTATTTAAGGGTTTTCTCTGTATTAAATACTTCAGCAAAATTTCAGTAACCGGTGACCTCTTTTGAGAAGTGACTCATTGCATTTTAAAGGCTTTATAACCAAGTCACCCCTTCTTGTCAGGGACATGGAAGATGAATAGATCGCTCCTGCCTGCGATTTCCAGTCTCGGGGGAAGTCCCTTTTCACTGCCTGTGGTGATGCTCAGCTGCATCACTGCTTTTAATTGCCTGCAGGCTCCTGCAGGACTGTGTGTGTCCCCTCTGGCATGACCTACATCCTTGCAGAGCCATGAATCCCTCGGCACTGGTTAGTGGAGCCTGAGCACAGGACACAAAGTCCTGTTGTTGCTAATCCCTCGCTGTCTCCCAGTGCTGGAAGCTATGTGACAATCTCCTGTTTGCCTAAATCCATCTGGCATTATTTTGCCTGTAGAAGGATACAAATGAATTTTCTGTATTAAAGATGATGGTAGAAAATGTGAGTGGTGTCCTGAGCATTATGGATACGGGATGTGTTATTACACTGAAACACAGAGAAGGATGTGTTAAAAAGAGCACAGCACCTTATCAAGCCAGGAGTTGATACATCATAATATACATGTGCTTTTTCTTGAAAGAGGGAATAAACAGTGAAATAATCATTCCAGCTGTAGCCTGAATTGCTTTGCTGCAGGTCAAATCAAACTTCATGGATGTGTCAGATAGTTCAGTTTAATTTGGAAAGCTTGGGCTAGTGGAGGAATAAGATGCTGATATTTCAGGGGAGTCAAAGTAAACATTACAGTCTGCTACGGAAAAGAAGCACTTGTAAGATGTAAGGTCTTCTTGCTCGTTTTGCAAAGTTCTTGTTATAAGAACCAACAACTCTTGGAATTACCGTAAAAAGGTAATTTATTTAAAGATTAATTGAGAACAAGGTAGTAGAAAAATAAAAATAGTAAAATAAAATTATAAGGTAAAAACCTGGGTGCGAGGATCGAGAACTCTTTTGCTGAACCTGCTAAGAGCCTCAGGGTCAAAGCCCAGTAACGCTGTGGTGGCTTCAGCTAGTCCAAAGCCTAGTTAAATTATCAAAGCCTCTAGAGAGGTAAGGTGACCAAGAGCCACAGCGCTGGGTCTCTTCCAAAGCTAGTCCAAGCAGACAAGAAACCTCCACGGCCTGTGCAGGAGCCTTTAAAGCCTCTGGCCCCTCCCAGGCACGCCCACAGCCCGCCCATTGTCCGGCCTCCATGGCATCCGGTGATTAGATGGATAAATCATGACATCAGCTCCTTCAGCCAATGGCTCGCTTGCTGCTAGGGGTTGCTGAAGGTTCCTCATTTACATGCAGGGTTGCCGTGGTTGCAAGTGACCGACTTGGAAAGGGTCTGAGCTGCCTTTAATATGCTGGCTCTGTGGGCTGTGTGGGAGTCCTGGAGGGAGAGAGTCTTAACAGTGATTACTAACACACAACTTATTTCTTGTAACTGAGGAACATCACACATCAATATAATCATTAGCCACATCAGTTTTAATTTTTTATAAACCTTTTAAAGTGTATAAACAATGAATTTAGGTTAACTTGTGGGGTACAACAGGTGGAGGGCATTCAACATGGATCAGTGACAAACTTGAATACAACAACAGTTTTTAATGGCTTATGTAAATGACTAGGTAACTAACTCATGCAAAAGCCAAACCAATAACTTCATAAATGACAGTTCTCCAAGAATATCTGTTCCACCGTTCTGTAGCACTGGAAGTGTCTGGACCTGCTGCTGGGCTTGTAACACAGGGCTGAAGTTACTGGTCCTATGCTGTTGAAGTCCCAGTGTTCCACAGGTTCATCTGTTCCAATTTTACTTTTTCTACACTAATGGCAGGTAAACTGAGAATATTGTTCTCCAGGACTTGATTATTTTGTTTCCCCCCACCCAGCTTCCAGTTTGAATTTATTCTTGAGCAGCAGTGTATTTATTTGTTCTTGAGCAAATGTTGCTGCCAAGTTTGAGCAGCTTTTTTTTTTTCTGTCTTTGAAGAGTTTATGAGAGATCATATCCACTTTACCTTTGCTAGGCTGACCTGTCTTTTAAATTTTTCTTGGGAGATACACTCACCAATTCATCTGCTGTTATCCTGCTCAGTGTCTCCTGCACTTGTCTGATCTTTCTCCATCAGTGATGCTTTTGTGCTGAGTTTTATCTTGGGTGGTAACAGTACATTTTATAGAGACATTATCTTTCCAGAAATGCCTTTCTCTAGAAATATCTTCATGGCTTTGTCATGCTGAGGACTCATAATTCAGCTGCAATCAATGGCTCTGCTGAGGTTGTTATCCTTCTTTGAGTTAATGTATACCAGACTTCCTATCACTGTAGGAACTTGCTGTCAAACTTAATCTCACCTCCATTATTCCACTTCTGAAAGTCATCTGGAGGGATCTCTGCTTCCCATCTGATATTTCTCTGTTGCCACATCGTACTGATATTACCTCCCAGTATGATGCCATTAGTTTGTCTCTCTGGGGTCTGTCCTTAATCAGTGCATAAATGAAAACTGCCTTTGCTTTTATATAGATTTGTACCCATCCTAAAACTGTAAACATTTAATGATGCCTCAAATTGTCCCAGTGGGGCAGGTAGTTTTCCTTCCAGTAAATGACTGATAGTTCTCAGAAATAGGGAGCTGGTGACCTGTTCAGCATCATGCCCTGAGTCAGGAATGAGCACTGATGACACAATCCCAAGTCCTCTGCTCTAAAAGTGAAATAACACTGTATGCTCTTTATCAGGAAGCCATCCAAAGGCTTTTATAAAATGGGCAATGTCAGTGCAAACTTGAGGTTGGGATGTGGAAAGCCGTCTGGAAGATAAATTTAATGGGAACTGAGTTTTCAAGGTTCTTGGATAACTTCAAAGAGTGAAGCTTGGGTATTTTAGCCACTGATATTTTGATGGATCTGATTTCTTTGGGTGCTGTACCTGCACTTCTCCTAGGCACTGTTGCAATACCAGACTGAGCTTCACCATTGTTCTTCTTTATGTGTTTATTAAAGCTGAGTAGCTCAGGTGAGCTGGTAGTACGTAATGCCACACTCATCTGTGTTTGCTGTTTCAGTGGCACTTGCCTTGAGGACTTGTGTCAAGATGCATTTTGAACTTTCTAACTCTTGAGCTGCATGCGTAATATCTCTGAAAAAACCCACCCCAAATATCCATGTTGCTCCCTGATGCATCCAGTTCTAGTTGTTGTTGTCGTGTTTATTGTGCAGATTAATCTCGAAGCACGGAGTGGTTGTGAGCTTAAGCAACACTGCGGAGTGAAATCTCCTCGGCAACCGAGTTACAGGGAGCGCATTCCTGAGACAGCGAACGCTGAGCTTCGCACCCGGCTGTGTAACACGGCACCTCCCTGGCAGCCGGGATTAGGCTAATTCCGCCTGCTGCCTCAGCACCGCCTTGCCTTGCTTCACTTCCCCGGGATCCCACACACGCTACACGTTCCCACAGAAGTTGCCACTTTGGGATTTGCACACAGTTTTACCTGCCCATCCTCTGCAGCCGCCCTCCTGCCTCCAAGCCAGGGAGGAAACTCCAGCTGGAAGCTTCTTAACTTTAAAAAAAAAAAACCCAAACCATAAAAAACCCACCAAACCCTGGCAAATTACCTTTTGTTGTTTGTTTTGGGTACAGGGTAAGACTATACCAGTTGTGTACAAAGGTTGAGAGTAGCATTTAGTCCCAGATAGGATAATCTTTTGATGACAAAAGTTCAAATTTGCAATTAAATTGCTGCAGCTTAGCAAATCCTAGCTTTGTGTTTGTGTGTGAGAGCAATTGGTCTACATCGGCTGCAAAGCTAAATCCTCTCTCTGTGAGCCAAAAGAAGTCAAACTGCTCCAGGGTTTTGCTGCGGAAGCACAAAAGGGGAGTGTCACTGTGGCTCCCACATGGCCAGAACAGGAGTCTGAGTGCTGCTGTGGCTGAGCTGGATGCCAGAGTTTAGAGTGAATTCTGTTGCAGGGTTTCCACTCGCAAAAAGTGGGGTTTTTTCCTCATTTCCCGTTGTTTCACTCGAAACAAGAAAAGCCCCAAATTAGCTTTGTTTGTGGGAATACACAGAATCACACACCTGTGCTGGTTCACAGGTCCTCGGGCAACAAAAATCTAGACAAGAGGGTGCATCTTTTGTTTTTTAACTCTCTGGATCACATTTCAAAGCCGTAATTGAATCCTTGTTGCATGCACTGATCTCTGCATGTTCTCCGTGGTTCCACCGCCGCCCTGACCAGCCCTCAGCGTGGGACGTCGTGTTGAGTGCCTCTGAATTCCTATTAGAGGCAACGGGAACCTTTCCAATGGGTCACAAACCAAGCCCACGGGGAAGGAATCTGCGCTCTGCACAGCAGCAGCCCTATTGCTCAACTCAGGGCAGATACAGCGAGTGCGAGGTGGCCTTGAGAGGAAGTTTCTGTGGTGAGATGTCCTAGTATGGGGTGTTTACATAGCTGGGCATCATAAAGAGGATTTCTTAGGAGCAGCTTTTAATCTTCGCCGATGTGGAGTTGTGCAAACACTGTTCTGACATCAATCATGCTGATGACACGTGTACACAGAGTAGCAGTCACTCCTTAAATATGGGAATCACAAATACGTGTTGACAGAAAAATGAATTTCAGCAGTTTCCAGTGCATGCTGTAATAAGTAAACCAGCCATTGTATTCCACAGAGCTGCATGCTTTAAATGCCTAACAGTGGAGAACAACCCAAAGTGAATCACAGTAATAGAAAAGGAAGTGTTTACATCTCTCAAAACATTCTGTACAATAATCATTCCTTCTTTATAAATTTGATTTCAGCAAATTTGAATCCAAATGAGATGAGGTTTGAAACATAGGCTTTCACAGTAAGGTACAGCTCGCTGTGTAATCTTTTGCAGGTGGCTGTTATTCATTTATTATTTGTATTTCCATATTGCTTAGCAACCCCCATCCTGGACCAGGACCTTGCTGCTGCAAGTGCTCTGCTAACACTGATGGAATGGGTGGCTGCTGCCTGGGAGAACGCACTGTTTTGTACTGAAGCCAAAAGCAAACTAATGGTTTCTCATTCTGTCCTCTCCGAATGGGAAATGACGAGGCCCAGCTGATATTTAGCGATGGGATTATAACTCTTGAATCACTGAGTCAACACAAATATTTGGGGGCCCTGTCAAGCATGCAGGCTCAAGTGGGTGTAGTTTTCCCAGGTTTTGTGTCCTGATAGCCAAAGCAGGGAACGCAGACTCTGAGAGTGGGGCAGGCTGGATTGCTGCTCCCTGGATAACCATTTGCTGACAGAGTTGCTCATGCGAGCAAATAACTACTCATGCTTTGCGCGTCCCTGCAATTAAAGAGGAGCAGCCTACCCCGCATTGCCAAGCACTTACTAATGCCTTCTGTGCCAGTGGCACAGCACCTGGATCCCTCGGACAGCCCGTGCACACCACGCTCCCTGCTTTCGCTCTGCAAGTTACGTAAGTCAACATTTGCAGAGCTGTACCTGAGTCCTCGGCTAACCTCTCAAGCAGAGACGTCCTGATGTTTCAAGGGTTTGTAGAAAGCAGTAATACCTCTGTTTGAGAGCTGGAAAGTTGGGAAAAGTAGACGAACTTTTAGTCTCGAAGTCCTTTCATCAGCAAATTCCACACAGCTCTGGCACAGCTGTGCCTGAGCACTTGGAAGTAGGGATTTGCTGCTGCCGAGCAAAGAGGAGCCACTGACCACTGGCAGCTTGTGTTTGATAACCATGGCCAAGCTCTTAAATGGTGAAGTTCATAGCTGTGCTTCAAACCCTCCCCTCACCCTGCAGCAGCCCTGCCTGTGTTGGACAGCAGGCCGGATGTGAGCAGTCCCCCTTTAGACAGGAAACCTGATTGTCTGACACTGGAAGGGAGTTTGGGCACTAAACTGGTAAAAACTAAAACTTGAACAGTGTTTAAATGCCCCGAGGGGGTCCTTTGGAGCTGTCTCCAGTGCTGTACTAGGGTGTGTTTGGCTCAGAAGTGGTGAGAATAATTTTCTGCTCCCTGACAGTGGCCAGATGCCACCCAGGGCCAGGCCATGGCCAGGGCTCTGCACAGCTGTGTCAGGACGTCGGTGGTTTGCACGTGGTGGCATTTTTTAATAGCAGGTCCTTGTGCCCGGAGGTCACACAGGGGAACCGTGTGGAATGCCTTTGCATCGAGAGGTTAAAAACAACTTATGTTAATTCTGGACTCCAGCCAAAGTTACCCAGCTGTTTAGCTGAGACTGGGAGATGACAGACCAAGAAAAGGACACACGCAATTAAAATGTCACTCTCCGGAGAGACAGAGAGAGAGAAAGGGGTAGCCATCAATGAAACCAAAGTGACGCAGGCTTGACTGCAGGAAAGGGCTTGGGAGGAAGTGGCCAGAATGTGAACACTGTGGGCATGTGCTCAGTTTCCCCCTAGGTGCCCTGGGAGATGAGATAAACCTTCCTGTGACGTTCTGATGGGTGCTGGGATGCTCGTGGAAGCAAAGGACACCCTAAGCTTTAGCTGCTGGAGTTGTGTGGCTGCAGTGTCGCTAACTGAACTTTACATTGGTGACTAAGGATGACAAATATCTGATGTAGAATTTACCTTTGTTGCAGGGAAGCAGTGGCAAGTAAAGGATTTTAAAAAAAAATGTTCCATGTATGTTGGTTGCCAAAGACATGAGCTTCTGTATTTCCTTTCTCCAGATATGGTACTGATTGACTCGTCTGTGGCTGACATTTTGTACACAGACCTCCTTAATTTCTAAATAGGGTCCTGTTCACAGGTCAGTTATTGCTCTGTAAGTGCCAAATATTTGGACTCTGAATGCAATGGCCCATGCTTCTAGTTTGAATCTTCTCCAGCTTTATTCTCCCTTCCTCCTTTCTGCCCACAAAACTCACATTGCTGCACGGGAGCACGTTTCGTTGTGTACTTCCCCCTTCAGTGCTTTAACAAGTTGAGCAAACTTGTTGAACAAACTCTCTACCCAAATACAAAGAAATTCATCTTTGAACTTTCCCAGCAGAAAGATGGAAACCAGTGAAACGTCCATTTGGATCAGCCTCCTCTGTCAATAGTTGGTTCTGCTGAGAGCTTTCAATGGCCTGGCTCCTTCAGCCACTGTTTTCAGCTGTGACACAAGTGTTGTCCTAAACAAATGACATCTTTGACGTCACTGACAGTGGTTGAAAATCCAAACCACCTATTTTTCTGAGTTTGTCTGACTTTGTTCTACCTGGTCTGACACTGATAGTGTTGTGTTTGGCTGGAATGCAAAGGAGATGGTCATGTGCAATCCAGTCCAAAAGGTCAAAGGAAGGAAAGTTTAATATCAGTTTGGGCAAAAAAAACCAACAAACATCATTTCATTTTCTATCTGTATAGGCCTCTGGATCCTCCCAGATATGATGTAAACCAGCAGACATCAATCTTTTCCCTAATAAAAAAGAAGCATAGGTTGTCAAAAGTAATTTACCTTTTAAAGGATCCTGAACTGTGAAAACATAAGTCCTTTACACAGGAATAGAGATGAACAAAAGGTAGGAAGTGTTTTTCATAGATGCCTGATGAAGTCTGATTCTTTGTGGTCTCATCAGATTTTTTTTAATGAGAAAAGAAGGGTAATTTCAAGCTCCAAATCCAACCTAGCTGTGAAATGAGGCAAAAAAAAAAAAAAAGTTGTATCCATCTTTCTGAATGAAGGGGAAAAATAATCTTCCTGTAAAATAATCTAAAAGTGATGCTTATTCTGTGCTTGTGTGCTCACAGCTCACAAAACCCTTTCAGAAAAGAACTTGCCTTCCTTTCACCAGGGACCTGGAAACGGAGGAGTTGTGTGGCAAAGGTTTCTTAAACTCATTGCCTTGGTTGCTTCCAGAGCTATGAATCCTATTCCTCCTTCCTCCCAGTGTAGTTTCCTGTCCACAGGAAAAAATCTGATCTATTATATGCCCAGCCTGTGTGGTACTTTCCTCTTTCAGAATGTTTCATTCCTATAAAAAAATGCTTTCCACTTCTCTTCTCATGCTTTGCTTTAAATGGCAATAGTGGGTACGGACTTGCTACGTGAAGAGCACTGCCTTTAGAGAACTAGAGACTGAAACAACATGTAGGTTTAAACTTGGGCTGGAGAGGCAATAAGACATCACTCTCTACCCTACCTGAAATGCTAAGTTAAAGCAAATTTCTGTTTGCTGCCAGTTTTTTTGTTTTATTTTTGTTATTAGAAGTTAATGCACTAGACCTGGATTGAAAGGTTTTTTTCCCCAACAAACTTCCATTCTGCCCAAAGCTTTTCCCCTATTGTAAGATTAATTAAATCCCCTGCAACCTTCAGTTACTGCAATTTGTGGAGATTTCTGTTTTTCTGCACGTCTGGAATCTCCAGAGACAGACATTTCTGCCTTTGTATGTGCAAGAGCAAATGACTGGAGTCAGAAGCCGATCAGTCTAATGCCATCTGACAGTGGGTGTGTGGGATTTTACAGCACTGGAATCAGTGAGCTGTTCAAAGTTGCTGCACCAGTTTAGAGCTTACAGAGCCAAAAGAACCTTGTGGAATTTGGGACATGCCTCCCTAAGAGGGGAGGTGCTGCTCAGCTTTGCCTCTCTGGGGTCGGCACCTCACAGCTGTGGCTGGATCTGGGAGGAGGGAGGGAGTGGAGGAGGAAGGGAGCTGTGGCTCCGGCTTCCCTGTGGCTGCCAGCTTTGCCCTGCTGCTGGTCACATCTTTCAGGGGGTAGTTTTCACTCTGGTGCTGTGAGTTTGTGGATATTTGCCTGATGTGGGGTGTAAGGGCTCCCCCGTTATCAGCTGTGGGAGTGGACACGACTCTTTCCTTGACCCTGTGCTGGCTCTGGTGTCACTTTTCCCAGACATCAGCTGAGGCAACACCTCTGTCCTGCACCATTCTGTAGGAATGGCTGTCTCCTCACATGCTGCTTGGAAAACACAGTAACAGTGGTTTGCTCATGTAGGGAAAAACTTTTTTTGCCTTTCATTCTCTGTGTGGCCTTTTGATATTAATAGCTGACAGATTTCCACTTCTTAGCATTTTTTATCTGCTTTGTATATGCCATTTGTTATCTCTTTTGTATATGACAACAGCGTAAGGCTTTTGTTGTACAAATTTTTAATAAAAAAAAAGCCAAAATATTTGAAAGCTAAAGCGGATATTACTTTTCCCACGGAGTATGCAACCTTCTTTTGATAGCCCAGACCTTTGATAAAGTGTGTTGTAAGCCAGGCACTTTATTCAGAAAGCATTTAAATGTCCAGTGGTGGGGCTGTTTTTTTGTAAGAGATGAGCATTTTACTCTCAGAGACGCAGCGAGAAACAGTTATACTTACAGGCAGTGCTGACACACAACACTCAGCCTTTGATTCAGTCCTGAGCTCTTTCAGAACCCCAGTGCTTGCTCTGGTGTCCGGCCTCCTTCTGTCGGAAGGGTTGAGGGGCAGGTGAGGCACGGGAGGTGTGAAGGTGTGGCTGCGGGGTGGAGCGCTGTGGCAGGAGAGAAGCCCACCCTTCATCCCGGATCCTGCTGTGCTGGGGGCTGAGCAGACACCTCCTGCCAGAGCTGCTGCTGCTGCAGAGGTTTTGCATCTGATGTGAGGTACGGCCCAAGAGGCAGGGGAAGGAAGCTCCTCGGCCAAGAAGGGAAAGGGCTACCTGGGATCAAAGCCCTCAGCAGCAGTTCCAGCAGTGCCAGCCACACCGCTGGCACCGTTCTCGGAGGTCTGCAGATGGTTTGGAGAGGCTTTGAAAGCGGAGGCACGGCCCCGGCGTTCGATGCTGTGGGGAAGGGCAGGCCCAGCCGGCGGGTGCTGAGCGCTGAACTCTGGCGAACTCGTCTTTCTCACTCTGCTGTTTGTCTTAGAGGCCCTGGGCTAGAACATTGCTGTGGCATTTCACCTCCTGGCCCGCAGCCCATCGCGATGCCGGTGTCTACCCTTGCATAACTGAGCCTTGTTATGAATGACTGGAGAAAGTGCCATTACAGATCTGCTGCTGCCGGGGGCACTCCCCAAAACAACTCATGACAACACCCTGTGTCTAAAAAAAACCAAGCACTGCATGAATTTGCAGAGCCCTCGGTGAGCTGATGTTACAGCAAGATTTGGTGTTGCACATGACCCACTTACAGCCTGGGAATATTTTCAGTTTTGCTTTTTTTTTACCTAGAGACCCATGCTCTCCCCTGTGCTGTCCATTTTTAAAAAGGAAAGAAAATAAAAAGACGCAAAAAGAAGGCTTCTCTATAGCTGTGGATTACGTCCTTGCATAAATCCCTCTGTCATTATGATTTTCACACTGGCCTGCTCTTGAGTGTCTTTGTTATTTTGCCTTTTTGTGGGATATTCCCAGTTCTCGCACTCCCCATCCTTAGCAGCTGAGGTGACTCTAATGCACACCCATCTTTGTGTACCCATCTCTATTTCCTTACTGATGATCTTCAGGAAAGTGCCTTTATTTCAGAGACAGAAAATAATGAACAGGAAGGAAATAATGAACTTGAAAGGAGAAGTGCTGAAACTGGTCACAGTGAAAGTTTTTCCAGCGGCGTAGCTCAGATTGAGCCACGGCGACAGGAAGAACCTGCCAGTGGGAGAGCTAGAAAGTGTTCTTCCTTTGCAAACAAACTGCTGAAACTCCTCGCTGCAATGTGTTTATGCCCTCTGTGAGAGACAGGCAGCTGTTCACGTAACCCTTGGCACTGATCAGAAGATCCGAATCTGCTTATCAGCTGTGCTCCGGGAGGGCTGGGAGGGAGCGGAGCTCGGCGTGCTGCGAGGCGCTGCCTGAGCTCTTCGAGGGCTTCACCTGGGTGTGCTGCCCGAGCCCCGTGCTCGGGGCAGTGTGGGGGGTCCTGCCCGGACCTCCTGCCCACGAGGTGTGGCAGCAGGGTGTGCATAGCCCCAAGGAGCTGACAGCAGCCTGGTGCGAGCCGCTGGATCCAGCGAAAGAGCTGCGTTCAGCCCCCACTTGGTGACAGTCTCTCTTATCTCGCAGCACTGCTCCTGAACTAAATGATGCACTGCTGAAACATCCCCTCCCATGCACCTTTTACCTACAAGATGCCCATTTTTTACATCTTTTAAGCTTCAAGTAGTGCGGAGTTATCAAGATTTAGCACACGCATCACATGTGCTGGATGACTTAGAGCATGGGCTGTAATCTAAGTGCTGCACCTCAAGTTATGAATTTGCTAATTAGCACCTATCCTTGGCACAGGCTCCGGGCTAGTGGGGAAATCCCATAACCTTTCTGCCTGGAACTGCTCTTTAAACAGGGATTCTAATCTTTATGGACCCTGATGGTTGTGCAGTGCCGGTTCGCTAGTTAATATTTTCAAAGCACTTTGAAGATGAAAAATGCTGAGTATTATTGGCCTTTTATCTAAAAAAGACATTTCAAAACATGGAGCTAGGGAACGATCTGCATAAATTAACACGTGTTGATTATGCTCTATCTTTCCCTTTCATCTGAATGTATTAAGTAGTAAGAGAACTGTGAGAATTTGTATCTTTCCTTTTCATACGAATTTGTTAAACAGTAAAAGGACTCTGTGAATTAGTAATCTGATTTGAACATCAAACCAAAAGTAAAATTCTTCCTAATCCATCTTGTGGATCTCTCACCAGCAGTAGAGTTTTCTTCCATATCTCAGGTCAAGAGTGAAATTTCAGGCTCAGGTCTTGATACTTCCTGGATTGACGAGACTTCAATAAGGAATTATTTTTCCAGTTCCGCCTGGAGGGTCAGTAAAAACTCCACTTTGCAGTGAAGAAAATTATAAGCATCGGTCAAACCCAAATTGCTCACCCAAATCAGTAGAGTTGAACCAGGCAATTTGCACTGATTTTGGGAGGGAGCTCTGCTTTAGAAACTCCTGCGATTTTCTTGCCATTTAACAGAGTAACATTAGTTCAGTCATTTGAATGTTTTTCTTCAGTAAATGTGCATGATAATGATAACTTTTTGTACTTTGTGAATTTAATTCACTCTTGCAAGATCTTTTCAATTGTGAAGTGTAAGATAGTATTACATTGTGATTTGTTAATTTTTTTGCTTCCAAAATGTGAATTTCTGGAGAAACAGATATTGCTAATTTTAATAGAGGGTGTATAGCACAAAAGCTAGTGAAGGATTCTGTCTTGGCTTCATGATTTGAGACAAATTGCAACTAAAAAATCTTTTTTTCCCTCTCCAATTTCCAGTCCCAGGGTGAAGGGAGTTACAGATATTTGGTGAAAATCATTGAGGAATTTTAAAACTTCTCAGTGATGGACTACACCAAGATGTGGGGAGTGGAGACAGGCTTCTGATGAGCTGGGAGAGGAAAGGCAAAATCCCAGCTGCTTAGGGAGAAATTCCAGAAGTCAGGATCTCTCCAGCTTGATGCTGATTTCAGCTGCAGATAGATATTTGATTTTATGCAGCCGTAGGATGAGGGGCTGAAACAAGCAGCCAGAACATCATTCCAGAGTCCTCATCCTCAGTTTCCTGCATCTGAGACCTTGAGGTGGCAATGCAACCCCTAATCTCCTGTCAGCAATGGGATATTTCTCTGGCATTGACACTCAGAAAGGGTTTATTTGTACGTTTGCCATGCTGTGAAGTTCTTTTTTTTTTTTATTTTAAAATAATTTCCTCTTTGTGCTGTGGTGAAATGTTCTGGATGGAGGCACCTCTGTCTCATCTTTTTAACAGAAATGAAAGTCCTTGGTAGTCACTGGAGTAGCTCATCTGCCAGTCAGTTCGGTGTTTAAGTAATTAAAGAGGTCAGGCACAAAAATATCAAGTACCTGGAGCTTTGCCAGCCTCCTTCTCCCATCTCTTATCATGCCAGTCCATTTGGGATTCTCCCATAAGCTTTGTTATATTCATCGTGTAGATTAGTGGTCTGCAACTATTAACAACAAACTTTGATGCTACAGAGTGGGAATTGCTTGAATAAACAATTTCACAAGTAAATGGAGTCACAGCTCTGAACCAAGAGAGCTCCAAACTTGTTTTAATTTACAGAGGTCAAAAAGTAAATGGGATTGTTGCTTGGGGAGGTAACTTGAGGAGAACATGCAGTGTTCCCTCACAACAAAGGGATGAAGGGCAAAAAATTTGATTGACTTCTGGAGTTTGGTTTTAATTGGTTTTATTTCTACCATCACCAGCACAGCAAGCACCCGTGTGAGGAGAGGGCTGCTGGTAGGTAAAGGTGCATTTTTTGCATTTTTTAACCTTTTCATAGCTGTTCAGTACAAATTCCCCACAGGGGATAAGCGGGAGAGTTTGCTCCAGAAAACAGGAGACAGGCAGTGGGGTCGGAACTGCCAAGAGGAGCGAGTCTGGGTCACTGGTAGTTTCTACTTGGGTTTCCTGAGCATCTTTTTTCCGGATGCCCCACAGCTGCTTCCGACAAAGCAATTTTATTTTGTTTATTTTCTTGTAGTCTGGATTATTTGTGCAGAGGAGTGGAGTGCCATTTCTAGGCATTTTTAATTGCAGAAGACTGTCACTTCCAGTGCACAGGCAGTCGGGTTTACTGAGCATTTCCTGAGAGATTTAGCAGGATCTTGGGAGATCGGCTGAGTGTCTGTAAAACATCTGACGTAGCACTGCTCACTCTGGATTGACTCACAGCCGTCCTCGGTTGCCAGTGGTGACTGCCAGGGTATTCCTGCCTGTTGGCCAGCCCCTTCCCTCCTGCCCCAGCTGCCCCTGGGTGGTGGGATGGGGTGAGCGGACACTGCTGCTCCTCTGCCAGCCCGTGTCAGTGCGGGCACGAGATGAGGGACTAGGGAATGATGTGGAGAAGGCCCGATTTTATGGAAGTGTCACAGAGCAGTTGGGATTGCTGGAGGGGCACGGGGAGGTACAGCAAGCACAGAACAAGCTTCCTTAGAGCTCAGCTGCTGGTGGAAGCATTTAATCCCAGGATTATTTTTGCTTTGATCTGTTGGGAATAATGGGGAAGTCTATCACGGACTTTCCTCCTAACCCAGCCAGCTTCCCACCAATTAATCCAAGCTCAACACGAGTCAGTGATCAGAAACTTTTCTCCAGCAGAATTCCTGTCAGTATCACTGCAGAAAGCTTCTCTTCCTCCATGCTTTGTGTTCACTGATAAAGAGAGTTTGGTTCTGAATCCTGATCTGCATCCTCCCCTCCTTATCCTCGCATAGCTCAGCAGCTGAGCAGGAGCCACCACCTGACCCGGGGTGTTAATAAGTGTCACCATCGGCGGGTCCTGGAGCAGGTGCAGACGTCAGGCACGGAGCCTCAGCTCCCCCTGCCCAAGGAGAGGCCGTGCCTGTCCCCGCCGTGCAGCCTGACCCCTCCTGCTGTGCCTCCTGGGGACCACACGTGGCCCTGACCCCGGGCACAGGACAAGCTCCGAGGACAGGTGCCCTGCCCTGGCGGCATCTCCTGATTCCGGAATGAGCTGTGAAATATCGTGTGTGCGCTCCCCGTGGATAATTAAAGGCGACACAGGTGGCGGTGCCTGCGATGCTTCCCGTAAGTCACAGCACGTAACAGAAAATGAAGTGATAGTTTTAGGTGGTGGCACATGTAGCTTCAGGTGTTTGTTTAATATTCAGCGTTCATGCTCGGTGAGAGCTGGGATGTGAGCTTTCAAATGTTGCTCCATGGCTGTGCATCACTGCACATTTTTTTCTTGTTTTTCCTTTTCAGGGCCTGACAGATGGTGATGTTTAGATTAAAAGTAATTTCTTTATTAAGCCAACACCCGTGTTGTCAGTGATTTTTAACAGGAGCTTCATTTGTTGAAACAAGACGGTTGTGGAGCTGAAGTGTCTGAAAAGGATGGGGAGCTTTAGAAAGACACCTAAGAGAAATTCAGTGTCTGAAGAGCAAATAGTGATAGCCACACCCTGGGGCTGGCAGATCCAGCTTCTGTGTTTTTGGTGTTTGAGAGAGACCTCAAGGGCACCACAAAGCCTTCCTTTCCAAAGCGCTCTGATTTTTGCATTCCTGAATGAGGAAAAAGATCCAGAAATTGGCAATGGGAGTTCTGGACAGACTAAAACCAGGCTGTTTTCCTAGACTGTTTTCCAGCCAGGTGTTTTGCTGTATGGACCGTGGATGTAGTGTATGAGATAGGTGCTAGAGGCTGCCTGTGCAAGGAGGAAAGGCCAGACCACTCGAGTATCCAACTTCTGTCTAAGAGATGGACCAGCTTCTGACTTGTGGGCCTCCCGAGGAGGGACTAGAGCTTAAATCACGTCCCTCAGCAAACAGAGGTCCCTGGTGGGGTTGTGGTGGGCAGGAGGTGGGGAATCAGAGACAGGAGAGGAGGTTTGCTGTCGGTCAGAGTGCAATCCAAGGGCTGTGGAGTAGATGCCAGCCCGTATGGAGCTGTGGAGATGGTCCTGTGGGTCACTTCTGCCACTGGCTGGTTCCCTGCATTCCCACGTTCATATCTAATAGTTCTCAGGTAGGTCCTGGGGGAAATCAAAGTTCCCTGCAGGTCCTGTGGGCAGTGACCAGTGGTTCCCTGTCACAGGCAGTCTCCTGCCACAGCCTGGTCGATGGCACAGGCTGTGGCTCTGGGCTGCCTCTGGGTTTTTTACGAGGGAGATGGGTTCTGGGAGACTCTTCAGACTATTTGTGACATCAGACCCATTTTATGGACCAAAACCACAGTACCTAGTCAGTTAGCTTGAAGTTTTCCACTTGGCACTGTGCTGTAACATGGTCTGCTTGGGAATAAAAATGTCAGTCAAAGAAAACCAAATTTTAATTCTGCCATTGAAAACCATATTTTTTTTTTTCTTCTAAGTTCCTATGGGAAGGTAGATAAACCTTCAAAAAATGAAAATGCATTCTCACTAAAATTATTCTGCTTTTGGGGTCACATTTTAATCAAAACCATACCTGCCTTCAGGAAAAAAAAAAGAGAAGTAAAACTGATTGAATTTAATAACTAAAGGAACATAAACTGTCTGCTTTGAAATGTATAATCTCACATGACATTTATTTCATAATGTGATCAAATCATATATGTTGTTATGGGGACAGTCTTTATTAAAAATGCCATTTATTTTAACAAGTGCAATAAAAAGAAACCCATTTTTTTATTGTGGTAGAGGAAAAAATTGCTATTAGTCTGCTTTCAGCTAAATGAAAACATCTTTCAAGATTTGTTCAAAAATATTTAAATAAAGTGCTATGGAATTTATTCATTTGCCGCCTTCCAGCATGAATTAAATTATCTTAAATACAATAAATGATATAGAAGAATTTGTTTTGGTTAGGGATACCCTTTGCTGATGAAGAATGAGATCATTTAAATATAACATTTTAATATAGAGCTGTAATTATGTCATTGAAAGCCCAGTCTGATCTTGGTGAAGCACAGTGCGAGCTCTGCAGCTGCAGCCAGAGCTTCCAGAAGGCACCAGAGGGGAGCTGCAGGGACATGTCCCCGTTAAAAAGGGAGTGACTGGGAGCCCATGGAGCACATCTGGCTTCTGTGAGGTGAAATTCATGGTCTGACCTCGTACAGGGAGTCAGGACAGGGATGGATTCCTTACCCCATGGTGGTGAGGAGGAGGATGAGCACAGCTCTTGTTCTTCACAGGAGTTCATGGAGCAGGTGCCTCAGTGACAGGAGCACATTGTGCAGCCAGATGTGGCCAGAGCATGGGGGTGATGCCTTAGGATTTCAGACCCTGTACTGGTTTAGTGTAACTCTAAACCGCCACATAACCTCTTAGCTCCTTTTAGACATAACAAATCCTCTCTGGGCCTGGACTAAAGGACGCCTTGTTGTCCTAGGCCCCAAAATATGTAAACTGCGCCTCTGGAAAGGTGGAACGAAGTTTGGGTAATGACATCATTACCTGAAATTGTAATTGGAGAATTAACCCTGATATGCAAACGGACTAAACTTATAAAAGTGTGAAAAATCCGTGACTCGGCATCCATTTGGTGTATAGCCCGAGGGCTCTGTAGCCATTGTGTACCTTTATTGAAGGCCCTTCAATAAATACCTGCTTTTATTCTCTTAATCTTGCCTAGCCTCTGTTTTCAGGCAGCCATTCCAAGGCATCCGGGGTGCTGCTTTGCTTGTGCTTCCCTCCACACTTCCCTGGAGCAGAGTGTTTCCACCACGGCTCCAGCCTGGCGGCTCTGTGCCACGGCCTCCCTGCAGTCTGAATCCCTTGATTTCCCAGTCCCATGGTCCAAAGCCCACATCACAGTGTCTGGAACATCTGATCTGGCAGGTGAGGAAGGATGGGGCGTGGTTAGCCCTCAGGCTGGGAGAGCTCCTGGGAGTGCTGGGGCTGGCATGCCTCCCCCTTGCCATATCCAGCTGGCAGCCCCAGGTCTCTGCCCTACAGACTGCCTCTCCTCTCCTCTTACCCCAACCTGAATGACACCAGAACCAGGGGAAATGTCCAATACTGCTTTATTACAGCTGTCAGACTTGCAGAAAAAAGTTAGGGGGAGATGGACTTCTATTAATTTAAATTCCAGAAGCCAGACTAAAAGATAATAAATATAACTTTGGTTCTCTTTGGGAACAATACTCACCTGAAAACATTGAAGATACTCCTGTTCCCAACCTTGCTGGACTTTATTAGGGAGTGGGGCAGCACCATAATGGAATTAGACTTCATTCTCCACCTCACAAGTAAGACTTGGGGCCCTAAAGAGTCGATAATTAGCCTAAAGCCATGAGAAGCACTGAGAAGCTAAAATGTGTGTGGCAACTTAATGGGAGGAAGGGCCTTTGTTATAAGCTGGACAATGCAGCCTAATGGTTCCTTCTGCTTTTCAAATTCTGTGGGAAAAAAAGCCCATCTCTATTAGTCATTATTTCTGCAGATTTTTGGTGCTTTTCCCTTAAGAAGCAATGGCAAGACCTGGAAAAAGACGGTCAGTTCAGTTTCAAACGAAAATTCCTTTATAGGATATGGAAAGTGGAAGATAATTTGTGGATGTGCTCTATCTGTGATGTTTTCTTGCAGAAGTATTTGAAGTTTCTAGCCATGGAACTTGTAGCTATACAGCTTGAAGCTGTCTAGGTGTTAAAGAAAGGACCTCTCTACCCTTCCTGCTGATCCCTTCTAGGTCATGTTATTTGGCCATTATTAAACCTAAAGCACCCACAGACAACAGGCTGTTTCCCCCACCAAGGCTTCCCTGGAAATATATGCTCATGTCTTGTTTGTTTATGTGGTTTTTTTTGCTTGTTTGGGGTTGTTTTTCATTTGTTTTGTGGCTGCTTTATCCACTGTGGTGTTTATGCTGTCCCAAAGGCAATAGAGCTCAGCTTGGCTTTCCACTGACTTCCTGGGACTTCTCTAGCCATGCCCTGTGAGGTTTGCTCTGACAGTCCCTGCAGTCTCCTGGAGCACAGAGGGACATGGACTGACTTGATTCTTGGCAGAGAAATTAATTGTGGATGGCGTTAGAGTCTTCAGGATGAAATGCTACAACCAAGCTTCTTTCTGAAGTACGTAAGAAAATGCTGAAGTGTAGTTTGGGTCTGAAAGCCAAGGAATGGTTAATACAGTTCCATGACAGGAAGTGATGTTTCGGTCAACAGTGTTCAACCACACAAAAATGTGACTCTTTCACCTGAAAATCCAGAGCTTTAAGGATCAGTCTTAGCTGAGTACAGCTCCCAGTGTTGTTTATTCCATACCTAAGTAGCATCGATCTGTTATAGGTGGAGAACTAGGTCTAGGTATGGTAAACAAATTGGTGGTTACATCCATACCAGAGCTTTTCCTGTTTCTCATAAGGAAGTAAGATTACTGATCATCAAAGGGGCTGTATTTGCCATATTTTATCTATATAATTCTGTTTCAAGAAATAAAAAGCATGGCAGAAATACTCTTTGAAAGTATAAAAGTACCAGCGATGCAGAGTGATGCCCTGGAGTGGAAGTGTTTTAAAGTGAATCACGGTTGTGGAACTGGTTTACCTAAACTCATTTGAAATCAGCAGAGTGACAGACCCAGCACATTAAGTGATGAAGGATTGCTCCGTGACGCCGTTCGAGGCACCGGGTTGGACTCTGTGCAATCATTTCCTTCTAAATTGGTTGTAGTCCCCTTTCAAATTGTCAGAGTAGTTTTCTTCTGCTTCGTTGCACTTGAGAAGCAGGTGGACAGCAAGCTGCTCGGGCTCGTTTGATCCACACGCTGCTGTTCAATGGAGAGAGCAAATCAGACTGGAAGGGATTTCTGGTGTGGCTGTTCCGTGGCTGGATTAACAACGGGGAGCTGCTGCAACCCAGGCAGGAGGACATCTCTAATTCTGTGTTTCCTAGGGCATATTAAAGAAGACAGTGATAAATTTAGCTCCTCAGTGCCAAGAATGGCAAGTGTCAGTGTGACACTTGAATGCAAAATGTATAAAGTCAGCCATCACTGCATGAAACATCAATTTATTGGTTTTGGAGCACAGAGTGGTCTAGTTCTTGAAGTACAAGAGATTTCATTTGATCTAGATCCCAAATCACTTTGGGAGTTTCCACAGGCCTGCTGTCTTGTCAGCCATCCCTCAGGTTCCCCCATCTGAGAAAGAGGGGGAAAGAACAACTTGGTAAGGCTGTGGGGCACAGTTCACAGAAATCTGCAAAATCGTTTTGGTTTTTTGCATGCAGAAATGAGGGGCACACGTGGCTTTTGTCAAGGTGTTCCAATGCTGCCTTGCTGCACCGGGCAATAACACCAAAGATGCCAACGTGCTCTCTGTGTTTGTTCCCTACAGAGGTTCCTCTGCAAGGACGAGCGCTGGCTTATTTGAAAATTCACCTGAGGTTTAGGCCATGGGTTGTGAAACAAAATGAGAATGGAAAGAGAACATTTCTTGTCAAATGGATTTGTGTTCTCTCATAATGAGAAATCAGCATCCTGCAAAATGAATTTGCAGATAAATTCCTTGGAGCTGTTCCCTACCGTGATCCTAGTGAAAGCTTAGCCTGATCTAAGGAAAGGGCACCCAAGCAGTAATTTGAATAGCACCTCTGCAAAGCTTCTTTCATCACTGAGTCTTACAGGGCGCCTCAAAGTTATGACACGAGCTGTACAAAGCATCCAGGCGCATCAAGTGTGGTCATGCAGAGTGAGTGGTGATATCTTTGGGGCTTTTCACTTGTCACTTGTCTCAGTGACAGCCTCGGTGGAGAGTAAACCCTCCCTGCCCTTGAAGGAACCTTACAGAAGCCATGGCTCCTGATGCAGCCAGATGCTGGAAAAGATGCACACATCAGTGATGGTCCTGTTTATCTCCTCTTTCTGTGCAGCAACTTGGCACAAAATGTTCCTTGAACGTCTCTGTCCTTCATGAGACCATCAGACTGGGTTAACTTAAGTGCATATACACAATATTTGGATTTTTTTTGGCATACTCTGGATTTGTGCTGGTTTTTTCTCCCACATGTGGTTTGCCTGAGTAAGGCACGCTCAGTTAAGAAAAGTTCAGGCATTGCAAGGAACCCAGTGTGTTTGTACTCCCCAGCTCGAGTGCAAACTGTGTAATCATCTAATTCGGAATGTGCTTTCCTTAACGGTGTGCTTGGAGATGGATGTGTCTGCTGGAGGGCCGGGGTGCAGCATCTGGGGGAGCAGGGAGGGCAGCTCCATCAGCAGGAACTGACACAGTGACGGAGGAGGGAGAAATGATGTGGCAGTGTGGGGACAGGAAGCGGAGGCCAGGAGACTGGCACAGCACCTGCTCTGTTTGGAGATGAGAGGGAAGCATTTGCCTGTGTCAGGGGGGATCTTGTGCTTTCAGAGCAGACTGAGAGTTGCTCCTTGCTGGCTGCCTCACTGCCCAGCACTGGTGGCTCAGAGGCTGCCCTGAGACTGGAGAATGGAAAGAGGGGTGAAGAGAGGGTGGGCAGGATGCAGCCCAAGTGCTCTTGGCAGGGAGGGAGTCTCCAGCTCTTCTACCACATTTTCTCCCAAGAGCCACATGCTGGGGACACAGCTCTGGAGGAGAACCAGCAGCAGATCCATCCCTGGGCGAAGAGGTGACTGCAGGGAGCACATCCCAGGCAAAGAAAAGGAGTGTGGTGAAAGGAAGGAGGAGGAGGAGTCTCCACAAACAGGGCTTATTGCTGGATTTTACTGACGTGGATTTGGAGAGTGTCCTGAGTACACGTGGAGCACAGTCCTGCCATGCTGCTGTTCCTCGACTCTGGCCTCTGTGAATTCCCCTTCCCTGCACGTGGACATCCCGCTGCTGCTGCTGTGCCTGAGAGGCAGCACAGTGAGACTTGCAAACCCCGCGCCCAGGAGAGGCAGAGCTGGGCTGAGCCCCAGCCTCAGGGCACGTCCTCTGTCCCTGTGCCCACAGCCCCAAGTGCCACTGGACACCATCACCACTTCCCCAGGTGCAGCAGGTTGGACAGCCCAGCTGGAAACAGGCTCAGGAGCTTGGGGTTTGAGAAAGGATGCTCCAGCCCAGTTAATCTGACTCCTGGCAGTGCCAGGTTAGGAACCTTCCACTGCTCTGCAGCACCAGGATTTTCTTATGCTGTTTCCTGCTGGTGGCCTGCCCCGGTGAGGCTTCCTTTCTCTGACACTTTATACAAATATAAAATGTGGGAAAGAAACAAAATGACACATAATTCTTGACTCAGAATAGAATAGGGCTGGATTTTCCTTTAAAATCCCTCTACTCACAGATCCTGTGAATTGCAGTGGCACAAAACTGTTAAATTGCTTTACATTTGGGAAAACTCAGTTCATAAAAAATTGCTAACAATTTATTTTTGTACTACATGGTTGACATCCTTCTCTCTCTCTCTTTCTCTCTTTTTCTCTTCTCCTCTCACTCACTTTGCTGGTTATATGCTGGGTTTTTTTCTCTGCATGTCTGCAGAGATTCCAAGAAAAACCCAAGTGTGTCATACAACATTGCTTTCTGATTTGCAAGTTAAATAGTTTACATAGGCAAAAATGTGGAGCAATTGGAATATTCCCTACTCAAACACTTAGGGACTCAAACCGCACATTTTAGCCTGGCAGGCCTCCACTGATATTTTTAGCTTAAAAAAAACCATTCTGAAGTAACAAGGAAAGACAGATCAGATCTAGGAAAAAAAAGAAAGTTAAAGCACTGTTGGACATGTTCTGAGAATGTTGCAGATTTGGTGTTAGTTTACACCTTGCCCTGTGTGTTCAGGAGTGCAGCACACGTAGACTCTGAAAGTTGAGGCCCTTCTGAAATGCCTGTTCCCAAGATGGGGTTAGCCTTCTTGCTGATTGATTTAGTCTTTTGGAAACAGGCAAGCCATCAGGAGCTTTCTGCTCAGAGAGATTAGCATTCATAGCCTGCTGTTTTTTAATTAAAAAAGCCATTTAAATACAAGGGTTGGGGTTTCTGCCAGCAACCATTAAAAATACTTGTTTTGTAATTATCCCCCAACCCCTTTTTCTATTTAATTCTTTCCTTTTTTTTTTTTTTCCCTTTTGTTTCTCTGAAGTCCTTGACAGATTGTCCCTGTTCCATCTACCTGCTCTCGTGACATTGTACCTCCCACCAAAGTTAGCAGCTGGCTGCAAATCTCATGCCAGCCCTGCTGCAAGCAGCTGGCAGGAGGTGTGGGAAGGATGTGTTCAACATCCGTTTTCCACTGACTGAGTTTATCCTCTGCCTCCTGCTTGGAGAATTAGGGGCACAAGCCCAGCTTTGTCACCGCTGCAGGACCTCCGGGGCACCGTCCCACCGGGGATTCGCCCAGTGTAAACGTGGCACAGTTTGCACAGTCAGGAAGGGGACGTGCTGGGGGTGGGACAGACCCTGCGTGGAAACTTAAATAGGTCTTAGCTCATCTGCCAGGGAGTAAATGTGGTTTAGCTGTGCCGTGTGTACCTCTGCTTGTGTCTCGTGTGGAGATTGGTGTGTAGGAGCTGTCCAGATAACCTAACTGAGCCTGGGCTTCTGTTCAAGGTGGTTTTCAGTTGATGATCTTGGAGGTCTTTTCCAAACTTAATGATTCTCTGCAGGGTTTGGCTGAATATTCTGTATCTCCAGGTACAGAGATGTACAACCACCCTGGGTTCCTCCAGGCATTATGCCTGTGTTTTATTTGTAGCTGTAGATGTATTGTTGTTTGGGCATCTGTATTCTCACTAAAAAGGTGGTGACCAAAGGCATTTGGTCACCTGAGTGGTGGCTGCCTTTTGATTGCTTCTGAGGAGTTTACATCTAACGATTTTTTGTCTTCTCAAGTCTTGTTGGACTATGGCCTTGGGCTAGTGCAGAAACCCTGACCCCACAATAGGAGGATCATCATTCAGCAGCCTTGTTTGCACAGAACCTCTTATATTTTGACTGCTCTGGAGCAGTGTGTGGGGCCATATAAATCGATGAGGGGAAGAGACAGTTCCTGTTTTGGCCTCTGACAGGTGACTGTCAAGTTCTCAGTTCATTTTCATTTACAGTAAGAATCTCACTTGTGAAGTTTCAGTCTGTCCTGATCCTGTTTTGTCCCCTCTGCTCCCTCAGCCCAATGCCATCTTCAGCTCCACCTCCTCCCCCTGCCTCTGCAACCTCCTCAGAGGGTGTTTCATTGCTGATAGCCCCATGCATGTGCTTCAAACTGCTCAAACCTTAGAGGCGAGATTGTTTGTGGCTGGCTTGCCTTGGTGCTGCAAGATGGGGAGGAGAAGTTCACGTTTGGTCACCCCTGATATAAACAAAAGGTGCCCCTCTTTGCTCCTGCCTTGGTCTCCTGGCTGCTGCAAGCTCCCTTTTCCTTCTGCTTTTTGCAACCTTTTCGCTGCCTTTTCCTCCTCCCCAGCTGCAGTCCTCTGGTTTAGTGTTTCTGGTTTGAAAATTGTGTGTGATGATAGTGCTTTTGACAAAATATTCTGCAGTTAGGAACAATTCCTTGGGGCAGCCTGCTGGTATTAGGTTGAAGGCCTAACCTCCTCCAGCAAATATTTAACACCAGGATGATCTCGATTTCATCTGGCTGAAAACATCCCACTGTGGTCCTCGAATCACAAGAAATCTTTCCCCCGGTAAATTCAGACAGTTGTATTCTACACAAATTGATAGCCAAATAAAGGATCAGCCCCTCACCTGCTTTTAAAGGCATACTTCTAGATTTTCCTTTGATTTCTGATGGCAGTTTTCAGTTGTATTCTCCAGATAAAAATGATCCACATGTTATTTTACAACAAATATGCAAATACCACTCTCATCTGACTTACAGACTGCACAAAACCTTAGTAAAAACTGTTGGAGAAATATTAAGGCTCGTAAACATCTATATCCAAATCAGTGCTTAAAATTATCTTCAATTTGTGTTGGAAATGCAGTAAGACTAGAGCAGAATACTTTTGAAATCCCACTTGAGGTGATTATGTAAGTGATGAGATATCTACTATCCAGTATAAAGTCCATGGAGATCTTTTCATCCCGGGGGCGCTTTTTTTGAACCAGTATTTCCCTTGCCCTGGTAGGCCAGTGGTATCAAACACCACCTTGCACTTGCAGCATAAATGTCAATAAAATAACTCGTTAAAAAAAACCCCAAACATTGATTTTCTTGTTTGCATTTTCATTTTCTTTGACAGACACTACGTGAAGGAGTGCAAACTCTTATCCTGAGGGCTACAGAGGCATTAGAGCAGTGGCAGGGAGGACTAAGCAAAGCAGGTGGCATTTACTTGGTCCCTGCTTGGTGCCAGGCTGGCAGGGAGCACTTGAGGGGAGCAGTGTGAGCAGACAGCTCTGCCTCCAGTGACTTCTTACAGTGGTCACAGGACAAGCTGCAGAGCAGGGGGAGGGATTCATCTCAGTCTCAGAGCAAAAGTGTTCATGGAAACGCATCCTTCTTACTGAGGCTGAGTGCATCACGCAGAGCCAGCAGGGCTGCTGGGCCTCTTGGTAATTTGGGACCCTCAAGGTCCCGTGAAGGTTTCCCGGGAAAGGTGTCTTCCCACAGCACTCTCCAGCTCTCTCTGCAAAGCCAAGGATACCAGCAACCTCCTTCCTCCCTCGATTTCCTTCTGCCTCCATGCAGACCCCTCTGAGAGGGCAGCTGGCCCGTGGCAGGTCACCACATCGGCCTGTGCCTGCCCACCCAGCCCAGAAGTGACAGTCTGTGCTTGGCTGGTGGCATCCAAACCACCAAACTATGACACATGGGGCCCTCTGGCAGTGTCCTGGGCTCTCCTCCCATCTACAGAGAGTGGCCATTCCCACATTAACCCAAAAGGCCACGTGCTGGTCGTGGACCTGCAAAATGCAATATAAACATGTGCAACACTTGCTTCTTCAATACCCAGTGAGCAGATTTTCTAAGCGACTCACTCCTGTGCCAGGCCAGGCTTTCTTGTGCCAAAGAGACACAGAGCAAAAGTTTGCTCCTGTCCTAGCAGAGGTTAGTCCTGCTCTTGGCATTATTGAAACGAGGACTGAGATCTGCGTTCGGACAGCACAAGCCAGAAGTAACCAGACCATGAAGTGGAGATTTTGACTCACGATTCAGAGTTTACAGAAGTAGCTGTGCCTGCCAGATCATACCTGTTTAAAGCAGCTGGAATGGGTCTTAAGGTTCTTTATTCTTAGTACTATTTTGCTGTCAGGAAACAGCCATGAAAGCCAATAGCAAAGCATGTGTCTGATCTCATCTCCTTTCAGAGCTGATTCTCAGATAGGATGAAGGCTTTTTGCTGCTTTTGGTTACTAGATAAGCTCACATGCTGAGAGCTCTAGGTGGATCTGAAGGATCAAACCCTGTTTATAATTCATCTGTGCTCAAGGTGAGGCTATGTGATAGAATTTCCATTTTTATAAGTTTGCTTTAAAAAAAAAAAAAGGAAAGAGAAGAAGAAATGGAAATACACCAAAGAACTTTGTTCAAAGAGCCCCACCTTAGGAAATGGCAGAATGAAGTTGGTTTTGGTCTCTTTTCTGAACTCTTGCAGGATGGTGTTAATAACCTTCTTTTAATGTAGATTTTGAGCGTGCAATACATGCAGAGAGGGGAGTGTACTGTTTTTAACATGTCTGTAAATGCCAGATCTTGCAAAGCACAAAAATCAGACTTATGTGGGCTGACAATGGCTAAAAATCCTCTTATTTCTTTGTGTCATTTATATTTTGAGTCAGGGAGTTTGTACCGAATTCCAGACGTTTGTTGAAGATGTCCCTGCTCATTGCAGGGGGCTGGACAAGATGACCTTTAAAGGTCCCTTCCAACCCAAACTAGTCTATGATTCTATGATTCCATGTTTACAGAAGTACTTATTAATTTTGTCATGCAAAATGCAAAGTTGATCGTTATATGAAAAGCGCCATTTGAAGGGGATGTCTGGTTGGACCAAGAGAAGGAGCAGTTTGTGAGGTATTGCCACTGTTTCCTCTCTTAGTCCGGGGATACCCCAGACCCAAAAATATTGTGGGATTCCCATTTAGGTCTGGAGGAATCCCCCATGGCCTGTAAGAAGTGAGAGGTGGTGCAGCTTGCTGTTTTGCTACGAAGAACAGAAGATGCTCATGGAAAATAATGCACTGGTGCCAGATCTTGGCACCTTTGGAAGATCCTGTCACCACCCGAGTGATTTTCCTGTACAACAAAAGTCTGGGGAAAGTTGCCAATGTCTGTTATATTGAACAATGTAATATATGCACTTTTTTTTTCTCACTGCAAACATTTCTGTGTAATGCGAGATGCCGATCTGGCTGAAAGCTATTGATGGGTTCTGAGCTGTCTCATGGGAGCACAGGGGGAAGAGTGAAGCAGTATTTTTAAAGTGATATAGTCATATAATATCTTTGTTTAAAAACATAAAAATCTAACTGCCTTAACACTGCACCACATAATTCCGCAGGACATGTGAAACGCGGCACGCTGCAGCACTTAGTCTGTGAAGGATTCCCTTGTCACTGTCAAAATTGTTTTAGAAGTCTAAATTAATGCATAGCACTGCATTTATTAAAATGTGAAATAATCATAAATTTTTCATTCTTCGTACACTTAAGCTAATTTTCACATAAATGAAGCACTTGGCAGTTGAAATTCCACATATGGCTGACAGTGATGTTTGATGTCAGAACAATGCCCTGAGCTCCATGCAAATTAAACATATTTTAATTATTCGGGATATCCATTCTTCTTTTATAGTGTGTCTAAGCAGAATATTAAAAGGAATTTTAAGTGTAATGTATTGTCAGCAGCTGACTCCATCAGCCAGGGTGAATCCTCTTGCCTCTTCTGCTGCTGAAAGGGAAGTGACCCAAAGTAAAAATTTTAAAAAGCACAAGAGAAAGTAAAACTTTCCTTAAGCTTCAGACATTGTCTGGCTTAAGGGGAACAGACTGAGCTTCCCCTTCCAGCAGTGACCTTTACGGCCACAGGACAGAGCAGAGGAGGCTCTCCAGGGTGGGGAGCTGAGCCAGAGGCACATGTTGCTTTTGGAATGGGAACTCTGGAATGGGAACTCTGGAATGGGAACTCGAGCTTTCACTGTTGCTTCCCAGGCACCAGGTTTCAGTTGCCTGTGACAAAACCACTGGGTTTCCATGACAGTGATGATGTCATTGCTCGGGCAATTCCATGGTTGGCAGTCATTGCAATTCCAACCACGCTCCTGGCATGCTGGGCAAGGGGCTGGGGTGATCTGGGGTGATCTGGGGCCATGCATTTTTCTCACTGTTTTACAGAGATGCTTAAGAGACAAAGATCTGGCCACCCCTGAGTTTCGGTTTCTCCTTTGGCACTGTCTTGTTGTGTGATCAGCGTCTTTACGCCAAATCATTTTACAGATGACTAAAGGCAGGTAACTGGACCACAAATTTCATGGGTGTGTTTAGGCATCTTTAGTTTCCTTTAAGAAAAAGAAAGGAATTCTTAAAAAGCATCTTAAAAATGCCTCTTTCCATGTCAGTTTAAAAATGTTTAAATATTAACTGAAAAAAAAAAACCCAACAGAAATCCAGCCTGGTATCTCTAGAGCATTGAAGGGTATCCCAGCCCTTCTCTCCCCCTGAAACTGAGGGGTGTTGGCCTGAGCTCCCAGTTAAATATCAGATTTCTAAATAACAGAGGCACTTTTAGGAGACAAAAATAAACAAAGCCTAGTAGGCTCCAGTTTAGACAAAAGAAAAGTTTTTCTTAGCTTTGGCTCAGTACTACTGACAAACTGGAGTGGAGAGACTTTCTCAAAAGTGGGGTCATGCACATCCCAGGGTCTTGTGCAGATGATTTGGGTCTACTCTGTGTAGTGATCTCAAGTCCTGAGACAGTACAAGCAACAGTCAATTCTTTGTCACATCTGTTGTCGTAGGATTGCTTATGAACATTGACTATTGTTTAGAAACTTTGCTTTGCTAGGCTGCTCAGAATTTATTTGCACTTTTAGTAGCACTTGTGATTATTTTTAAACATAAATACATTGATCTTAAGAAGCTGTAAGCAAACAAACATGTAGTAAGTGAGGAATTATGGTCTTTGATTATCAATTCTTCAAAAAAGAGAAAAATTTTAGTTTGAAAGAGAAAAAAAAATCACCCCCAGTGGAAATTAAAAGGGATGTTCCAAAATGCCAAGGAAGTTTTGCTGAATTTCAGCAGAAGCCATTGATTGTGCCCTGTATTTATTTAATAGTGGATGACTTGAAAAATTAATCAGGCTTCTACTTTCCTTAGGTTTACTTTTCCTTTTGTGTAAAAGCAAGACCCTTTTGCTGATTATAACCTGTGTAAAACTTTACCATCGTGTTCAGGTCTTTGTTTTTCTGAAGGGGGCAGGATCCTGTGGTCATGATCACAGGCATTTCTTAGTTCTTGTTCTCGAAATGAAGACAAAGCCTTGAATCCCACTTGTTGCTTCTGGGTGGGGCTTTTTTTTTTTTTGGTTATCATCTGTCCTCTGGGTAAATTTAAATCTCTGACCCCCTCTAGCTGCTGTAGGAAAGAGCTCCTTGACTCCTTGCCTTCCTTGCCTCCACTTCAGAGATGAAGGGTGAAGTTCTGAGGAGGCTGGAGCAGGAGAACTAAGGAAGGTTTTTGGCCCAGAGGAAGAGGAGATGAGAATGAAGGCATGGACCCAGTAAACCCTAATGGCTCAAGAGTCAGAAAGTAGCTAATGAGCTTCTAGGTTATATGGGGGAGAGACTTCACACAGTTTTTCGATCATCTTATTTTCTGTGGAAAGGCTTTGGGTTTTGAAATGTGGATGTAAGCACTCCAGTAAGTTCTAGCTCCGTAAATCTTGCTCCCAAGGGTTTCATGTGGAGGATCAGCTACTAAAGATGTACAGAGGAGCTGTTAAAGATGAGAAGTAAAAAGTTCTGACACTTTAAAAGTTTTTTTTTTTCTCCTCTTAACTTCTCCTGTTTCAGCTTGAGGAATGAAAGCTTCAGTGCACTTATTAGCTTCCCAGTTAATGAGATCTTGAAATAGGGGTTTTGCTTTGCTTTCCCCTGGCTCATCACACTGCCTTCTCTTTGGAGAGTGGCCACAGAGTGAAGATGAGGAAAGAAGAGTGCAAGACTCATTTATGTGCTTGTTGGTTGTTGTGAGCAGAGAGATACTGAATTGGCTCTTTTTCAACTCAGTCCTTCCCCTGTGTGTGTTCCAAGCTCGCTTTTTTGGCACCTTCAGACGTGGTGGGTAGTGTGCTGTTCACAGGCAAAAAATGCTTGCAAACTTTTGTCAGGCACCTCGAAATGCAGATATAAAACTCTCAGAGATTGTATTTGTTCCCTTTCTTGTTAAGACCCTCTACCACCTTCTCTATCCATACAATAAAGCAGAGCTAGGAAATAATGGGCCATCAGATCAGGTTCCAGCAAGAAGTTTGCAGTTAAATAATTTTGACAAGTACCACATACAGGACATGAAAACTATGGCTAAAGGCAAATACTTATTTCTTGTTTCTCCTTGTGGGATTTCCAGTAGGTGATGAGACTGGATTAGAAGGCATGGGAAGAGTAGGCCTCTGTTTTGGGAGGAAGGTGAGAGGTAAAGGCATTCAGACAGAGAAACTGGTCTTGCTTAAACTGTCAAAAGACAGAAGTACTTCAGAATACCTGAGCATTGGACAAAGCTGCAGAAATAGTGAGTAGCCCTCTCAGTTGAGTATTTCATATATTCTCATTTATAAAGTGAACTGTTCCTCAAGTAGTCATCAGCTTCTTAGAATTAGATGTGGATTAGCTTGGTTTGTGTGTGTGTGTATGTGTATTCTTCTTTTCAAGCTGCCGAGTGTGAATCTGGTTTCAGAGACAAGCGGATCCAAGTCACTGTGGGAACGACAGGGACAGCTTCATAAAAGAGGTGGCAGGAAGACTACCAAAGAATTGTGAGTTTGGCTAAGTTTTAGGAGAAGTTAAAGACACGGGCTGAGTTTGGCTGCTGTGTTAGCCCTGGGTACGCATAAATGCAGAACTCTGAAGGAGAGGGAGGTGAGTTGGTCTATTTGTAGATAAAAGAGCAAAGTGAAGCCAAATAGAACATCTGCACAGAGCAGCAGGACCCATGGAAAGAGAAACACCTCCATCCATCTCCTCTGAATAAGCCCAGCTAAACCTGGCACTTCCTCAGGTCATGAGACAGAGCCTGCTCGGGCTCTTCTCACAGGGCTGGTGGACCTGTGCCCTGTCAGCAGCCTGGGACAGGCCAGGCCAGCACTGCTGAGAGATGTCTCTCCCTTTTCCACACGCTCCTACCACACTTCTTATCGCTTCAATCCAAAGCAGGTGTTTCAGCAAATAAACAACCCTTTTGCTGTGCCTAAAGGTTAATAAAGTTCGTGCTGGGAAGCAATGAAGCCTGAGGAAAGTGGTTCTGCTCTGACTTGTAAGGGTTTAACAAGCTGCTTTGTGGAGGCAGTCGGGACGGGCTGGGGCTCTTACTGAAGAGATTGCAGCAGTCTAATGAATTGGTGCTCACAGCAGATATTGTTGGGGATGTGGCATCTAAAGATGGATGGGATTGCATCTCTAGGCTTTCCTGGCTTCAGTTGTATTCCTCCTCTTGCTGCTGCTGCTGCACATCACTAGTCATTCCATTAAAGTTCAGGAACACTGTCCTGAAATTAAAGAAAGGCCTATAAATGTGGCAGGATAACTCATAGTCCCCCTTAGCTCCTCACTCACAGTAAGAACTACTCAAGTGATTTGGAGAAGGCTGGGGGATAGACTTCAAGTGTTGAGGGGGGAATTCCTCTTTTTCTGTTGCTTTTCTTACGTCCAGGAGGGGTAACAAGGAATAACAGGGAGGTCAGGATATGTAGGAATAGCACACACAAGTTTTCATAGCATATTCTCATCAGCTGAAATGTGACCTCCTGTGCTAACGGGTTGAAAAGCTGGGTGAAAAAGAACCTTTAACTGTTCCCTTGTGAACATTTGCACAGGAAGGGAAGGATTTTTTCTTACCTAGGAGAAAAAAAAAAAAACAGAATAGGAAAAAAATAAGGCATCAGGAGCTAAAAGGACCATTTATCATCTTTAAAAATAAATTTTAATTTTTACACAAAACTAAGCGAAGCACTTTTGTTGCCTTAATAGGAAAACAAGCAAGGTCCTGGATGTTGCATTCTTTGGAGTAGGCAGTGGCAGTGCCAGGGACTGCCTCAGTGACACTTACCCTTGAAAAACAGATAAAGGCATCCTGCCTTTTGGTTTTGTCAAACCCACCACGGTTTGGCCGTTTTGCCTAAATGAGTGGAATTCCTCCCTTGGTGGGCTTCTGCCTGCTGCTCAATAGGATTAAATTAGAACTGGGATTCTTCTAAGAAAAGGCCTGGAATCAATTGCAGTATTGACGCCATTCCAGAAAAGAGAGAGCCAGCATGAATTCAATAAGCCTCGAATAATGCCCAGTGCCTTTCATTGCTAAATGGTTTCTGAAAAAAAAGGGGTTTTTTCCTTGTCTAGGTCTTTAATTAATCTTTCTTCTCGTAGTCTTCTGTCATCTCCGGAACGGTGAAATGTATTGCATGACTGACTCATCCTGTCCTGTGCGTGTGGATTAAGAGTTTGGGTTGGCATATGCAGACAGTGTTTGCAAATATGGGGGCTGGAGGTCTGAGCCAGGTAAAGCAATCCAACTGTCTAAAAAAACTTGTGAGTGCTTTGTCAAACTTTCAAAGGCTCTAGCATGGCTGAGTTAATTAGTAGGAATTAGATGACTTGAAAAATCTCCCTTGGTCCCTTGTCTGTATCCTTAGGTCTGTGAGAAGCATTAAATGTTTTAAGATCTGGACCAAAAGGTCTGTGGAAGTCTAAAGAAAATATGCATTGACTTCTGTGTCTTGGATGAGACTCTGATAACTGGAGGAGGAGCTGGGAAGCACACGTGTGTTGGAAAGGATGTGCCGTGGGCTCTGTACATCCATCGTTCGGGTTAATGGAGATTGAACCAGAGCATGGGGCAAAACCAGAACTTGAATCCAGCATATGAATGTGAAAACTTTAATGTTTGGTGTACAAGGCTAGGATGAGTTGGCTGAGAGAGGGGATTAAACGGGGTGAGAGCATTCCAAGACCTTGTTGTTTCCCCACTGTATTAACACTGAAATTCCTTGCACCACTCTGGTTTTCTTGCCATCACTAATGTTGATGTAGGACAATTTACAGTGCCTTTCAGGATGGCAATTAAAGAAGCCAACAGCCACACAGTCAATTAGTGGGGAAACAACAATCAATAGAACATACAATGAGCCCTAACTAGCAGGAAGACAATTAAGACACTGGAGATAAAACAGTGACCAGTGACAAGTGCTACATCTCTTGCCAGGCGTGTAGGTGAGAGGAATAAACCTGGTCCCCAGGGACAGCTAGGTTCTTCCCTCAGCCTTGCTACTGACACACCCCATCGCCTTTGCCATATCTATCAAGTCCTAAATTATTTGTGCCACAGTATAAGTCTTCAGTTCCTTCAGGAACCGAAGTAACAATGGGAGTTTGATTCTTCACATTTCTGCCAGCTCCGTTTTGATGTTGTAGGTGCTGCCTGGTCATCCATAACCTCCTGGTGCCAGTGATTGTTCTCACCCGCCCTCAGGGCCATTCAAAACCTTGGAGGTGAACTTCACAAACCATGGAGCTGATTTTTCAGGGTGTGAAGCTTTTTGGACTCTTTGCTTTGGCCCAGTTTATCAGCATCTGTTTACTGTGAGTTGTATTGTGGCACTTTTAAGGAAGGCCATTGCTCCAAATTCCACTGGGTTTGTGAAGAGCAAGGGAAATGCCTTTGGGCTGGCACTGGGCCTCCATGGCCATGGGGAGAGGTTCTGCCTGTTGAGTCTGACAATGCTCATAAATGTTTGCTGAAACAGGAGTCATACAGCAAGTTGTGCAAGTATTGCCAAGATGAAAAGATTTAATGCGCTGTGTATCTGCCAAAGGCATCCCAGGCCCAGCAGGGGTAGTGATGCTCTGAGGGCCGATCTTTTAACAGCAGTATCCATGTCTGCTTGACTGATCTGCTGTGGTCTTGAAGAGCAATATATAGGTTTAATGTGCAACAGCAGCAGAGCTGTGCTTCCTTTCTCTTTGGTGCATTAGTAGTGTCATTCATAAGTGTTCCCGAGTTACCCTGCCATACTGTACGAGTGAAAAGTGCAGAAGTTCATGAATAAGTTATAAGCTGAACCCTATTAATAGTCCCACTGATGATATGTTATGGCAATCCTCTGGCTTCTCCCCCACCCTCCAGTTTAACTCTTACTCTGCCTGTCAGGAACTGGGCTGTGAAACGCCTTCCCAACAGCGCTGTGAGAGCTGATTGCCCTTCTGTGGATGTTGGTGGCTGCAGACCACACATGTGAGACTGCTTTGTTCTCCTTCAAAGGAAAGTATCCCTAGATGTTGTCAGAGTCACTGGTTTCCATTCAGAGTCGGTGAAGGTGGGATTTTCCAGGGCAGAACCCCCATGTTTCATTCCTGCTACTGCTGGGAGACAGCTGGTGCCAGGTTTGCTCCCTCTCAGCCAGGATGGCAGTGGTGCTTGCTGAGGCTGATGTTTAAAAGCCATTAGGATAAACAGGAGGTGTCAGGGGGTGTTGGTGGAGCATGGCTGAGACAACTTCGTTTAAGAGACAGGAGAACATGTCACTTCCACAGAACCATTAATCTTCTGGCTTCAAAATATTTGTTATTAAGGACAAGATAGGTTGGAAAAATGCTACCTGGGCTTATAGAAGTGTTTTCCTTGAGATTATAGGGGGGCTTTCACTCTGTGAGGCCAGTGACATGTACAAGCTATTCTTTGCTCCTGACTTGAGCTTCTGAGCTGAGCAAGTCTCTGCCTTTCTCCAGACTGTGACAAACACCTCCCCACTCCTGCTCCAGCAAAGTACCTCCTCATTCCGTCTGCAGGCAAAGGCTTTACTCCTTCCATCTGCCCCATTTATTTCCTGCATTCCATCTCCAAGAGCAAACTCTCGGCACGGGTCAAGAATAAGGCTTTTTAAATGATTGTTAACTTGATCTTCGTATTTACCCACATCAGGGTAATTCCATGGGGCTGGAGTGTAAATTTGTCAGACGCTACTTTATCCTTGCCAACCTCAGCCTAAATGCATGGCCAGGCCAGCAGAACTGTGCTTGAGCTGGTCACAGCCATGATGTAATTCAGCAAAATAAGCACATATTTGTATTATTGGTTTTGAGCTTGAAGAGCTTTGCAAACTTTTAGAGACAATATTTTTGAAGGCCACTCTCAGAGGTGGGGACTGAAGTTTTTCATATACCACATGCACCTGTGCAACCCAGAAATCTTCAGCAGTTGAAAAATGATCCTTAATGCCATTACTGAAGAGAACACCTGCACTGAGGTGAGCCTGTGCCATGCTGGAGCCTGCTGAGAACAACGGATAGATTTACAAATAGGGGACCAGTAAACTGATATGTGATAAGAAATTGTTCATGGAAGAGTTTATGAAAGTGTGATGATCCCAAACTATCACAACCCTCTAAAAAATCAGGTTAGAATAACTTTCAAAGTGCTTCCTATATGTAACCTCAGACTTCCCAACTGTATGTGTTGTGTGAACAAAATTGAACTTTGTTCCTTCCTTATTAACATAAAAAAGGATTAATTCTAATTTTATGGGAGAACAAGAGATTGTTCATTACTGATAAAGGTTTCATTAAAGCTCTATCTAGACTTACAGAAGGGAAAGTGGGTAGTTTATCCAGTATTTTAAAACACATGCCCCACAGATTTTCCAGCACGATGGAGAAAAGCTTTATAAACCAGCTCAGATAGATGGAAGGCTGTGATAGGTCTTCAGCTGAAGGCATTGCTGAGATATTACAGTGATAGTCATGTTAGAAAAGATGATAGATTAGATGCAGCCCCACTGGAGGGGGCATGTGTGCACTGACTGCTGAATGCTCTGTGCACGTGGAGATACAGCTCTGGAGCCATCACTTAGCAGCTCTGAAATGTCTGTACAATTTTTTATGCTGTAATTTTGTATTGTTCATAAATATTCATAGATACTGCCGCTTTTCTTGATCTCATTTTAGTGAAGCAGCACAGTCTGTTGGTTAGGAAAGGAAGCCTGGAGCCAGTCAGAGCTCCAGACTTCTGCCCAAATGCCACTGGATTCCTGGGTGCCTGTAAACCAGGCACTTAACCTCATCATGCTCCAGTTTTCCTATCTGCAGATTAGCTCTCACACAAATAAGTGTCCTCCTTGCAGGGGAGTGAGAGGCATTAATTAATGCCTGCAGAATGACTTCAGCCCCTCTGCTGAAAGGTGCTCCAGAAGTGCAAATGGATTATTGTTATTATGATGCTTTTCCATACTGAGCCATATTGAAGTGAAATGCTCTGCTTTTATTACCTACCCTGGGGCTGGATCAGCATCAGTGGGGACACATCTCTGCATTGGGGGAGTGTTTCTCCCATTCACTGCATTTCAGACAGGTCCCACCTTGTCAAGCCCAGCAAAGGTGGGGACCAGAGCATCAGCTGGTTAAAGTGATGGGGGGAAGGGCAGGAAGAGTGGAAGTCCCATGCTTTTGAGGAAAATCGGCATTGAAGTCCTGGGGACATTATGTTAATGGCATTACTCAATTTCTGGAAGCAATGCTGATTAAATATTCATTGACTTTGATTATACTGAAATTAGGACTAAAGCGTGAACTCAAATTGAGTGGAATAATGGCAGTGTAAATAATGCATACTTTCTAAATTGAAAACACCAGCTTGTGCTCTGCTCCCCCTCTCCCCGCCCCCTCGGTTTGTCATTGTGCCATTTGTTTAGGAGACGATTATACTGATGTGTGCATATCCAGCTATCATTTTTACCAGCTGGGAAAAAATGTGAAATTAAAGGTTTTCTACATTGTTTGCTTTTCCCCACTCTTGGAAAACAGAAGTAAATACAGTGCAACAAAGACTAAGCTTGTTTCAGGAGAAGGGGTTAGAGGCTGCTGCTCAGCCTTAGTCCTCTGCATCTCTCCTAAAGGATGAGAAATGCTGATGGCAATTGGGCCCCTGGAGAAAGAGGCCAGGAAGAAATCCCTGTGGGAGATGCAGGGCACAAGGGGAATAGGGTTGGTCTAGCTGTAAAGGTGACAGATGGTGACTTGGCCCAGTGCTCTGGTCCACTGGAGACTCCACGTGTGACCTGGGGGACAACATCTGTCCTGTCCTAGGTGTGTGCTGGAGCCTGAACCGTGACTGCTCATGAAGAGCAGGTTCTGAGGGGGCTGTGGGCAGCGGTGACAGACAGTGGGAAGTCTCCTCCCTGCACAGCACACCCAGCTGCTGCCCTTTTCTCTGGCTGAAGCTGGGTCCTGCAGAGCTCCCCAGTTCCTGCTGCAGTGGAGACCTGGAGAACGTTCAGCACTGCCCTGAAAGCAGCTGTGCAAGGTCACCCTGAGGAACTCCCTGCCCTCCTGTCCTCTCTCTGCACAGGGCTAAGAACAAGGCCAGGCCTGATCCTTCACTCCCACTGGCCCCAAAGGATCCTTCTCTCCTACCCTGAGTCCCTCTGGTTTCAGAGGAACCTGTCTGACTCTGGGTCTGCAGTGCTCATGGGGGCCAAAGTGCCCTGTTCCACACTTCTTTTCTCATATTTCTGTTACTAAAAATGCATCTTTTTTTAGCTTTTAGCAAGGTGATGTTCCAATGGCATATTTGTAAAAACTCTTTTTAAAATCAGAAGCATATTGTTTTTAATACAATACATAATGTAGGAATTGCAGGGAGGCTCCTTTGGCAGGGTTGCCAATTGGGGCAGGGAACAGGGAGCTGCGTGGGTTCCGTGGGCTCAGGACTGCACACTCTGGAAACCAAACCGGTAGTTTTTCAAAGTTCACATGCTGATTGCAAAGAAAAAGCCCGTTAAAGAGCAAATCGTTTAAGGCACAGCCTTCCTTCAAGCCCCAGGGAACTTGCTTTCTGTGACAGCGTGATGGAAGGGTTTCTCAGTCACACTCAGCTTTTCCCTGAGCAGCAGGGCTCATTGCTACCTGAGATTTACTCTATTGTGAAGTCCTCACAGGAAAATAGCGGGGGCAGGAGCTGTGTCTAGATCTGCCTTTTCTCCTTGAAGGCAGAGGTGCTGGCTCCCGCCCTGTCCCACTCCAGGAGAGCACTCGGTGGCCGAGGGAGCAGGGCTGCCTGGCACAAGGAAGATGCTGCTGCAGTGCCCACAAGGCTGCAGCATGACTGCAAGCACCATGGGCACTTGGACCCGTTCAAGAATGTTTCTGCTTTCCATGCATGAGTATTTGTGCTTTCCCTTTGGTGTGTGTCCCCTTCCCCAGCGCCCAGGGCTGTGAAGGTACTGAGGCTGTTACTTGCAGTTCCCAGATGCATGAATCTGCTCCGTGCTTGCTCCTTTCCCAGAGTGTCTGATTTCCCTTTAGATCTTGGAGAAGAAGAGGTTCATCCTTGGTCCATGTTTCTGCAGCGTTTGGTGTGGATCAAGGCTCTTTCTGTGGCTGTGGAATAACTCCACAGCTAAGCCATGACCTTTATGAGTTCTGTGATACAGGCACATTTCTGTTCCTGAATCTCTTCCTCTTCTGGAGCTATCACCCTCTGTGTTTCCTGTCTGGGAGCTGAAAGGGTGGCACATCTCTATTCCAGTGGCAGGGATTAGGATTTTAGAGTCACT
Organism: Dryoscopus gambensis; assembly: GCA_013389985.1. Taxonomy (NCBI): domain Eukaryota; kingdom Metazoa; phylum Chordata; class Aves; order Passeriformes; family Malaconotidae; genus Dryoscopus; species Dryoscopus gambensis. The sequence goes on along the minus strand of WEIT01026517.1, from coordinate 112,540 downwards.
TTAATTAGATTTTTTCTTTTCCAGCCCTTTTTTCCAAGGACTCGCTTTTTTTCCCCTCTCCTCTGACCTCTCACTCACACTTTCATAGCTGCAGATGAGGTAGGAAGTGATAGTTCTGCTTTTGGTTTGGCTTTTTTTAATGACCAAAAATTACCAGTCAGAGGAGGAGGCTGTGGGGCATTTTGCACTAGAGATTCTTCTGTTCTGTGAAATATCCTTTATTAAAACTGTTATTCACAAATCAAAGCAAAGTCACCACCTGATTAAAACTTGATAGGATTAATTTCTTTCCAGCCCAAATTAATTTAATGACATAAGCATAAAGATTTGTCTTTTTCCTCCTCAGGAGTTTCCTCTCATTAATTTTACCATGGCACCACAACATCATTTCATAGAGACATCTGGATTTGCAGAAAGTTAGCAAAGTGCTTTTTGATATGCAGAATGATAAACAAATGTGGAGGAATTTGCACAGATGTTAAACAGCAATTTGTGTTTCAAGTTGAAGTGTTGTGCAGTGGCCACGGTTTTCAGATTTCTACAAAGGGCAGAATTTTATCCATAGCCTTAAGAGTGTCTTAAGTTAATTTGAATTTTTTTAAAACGAAATACTGAAAATGAGATCATTCCACCTGAATAGCTGGCCAGGCCCAATGTTGCCATTTAGCAATAATCATCCGACTCGTCTGTTAAAGTATATTGGGGCAAATCTCCAAGAATTACTTGATCTTAGGAAAATATGATAAATTTTAGGCAGCTGTTGGAGGATTTTTACTAAAAAGAAGGAAAATGTGTGCTTCCAACAGAATACAGTGTAGCTGAAGAATTTGTGGATGTGCTTTGAAATGGGTTGGGTAGATGACACACGTCTCTCTCTGACATCTTGGTTGTTCCTAAATTTTCTCCTGATTTCAGTTAGCACCTTGGGGACATGTTACATGGGGGGCAGGTGAACAGTCACTGAAAAACAACGTAAATTTGATGATGTTTCTCAGTGCCACGTACTCCTCTGAGGCATTTGGTTAGCCTTATGGCTAAACACAGCTTTCCTGGATCAGTGTTTTCTGTCCCTACTGTAGCTTGCTAGCAGACTGGGAAGTCACGACATTACCTGGGGTGTCCTGGATCAAGTCTGCTCTGAGCCAATGCACCAGGAGCCTAGATGCAAATTGCTGGGTCACAGGATATCAAAGCACTTGGATGATTGTTTCCAAAAAAGTTGAGAGTCTGTTTCTTCTCCTCTCTTTTTAAAAAATCTCTTTGCAGCCTGGCATAGCGCACACGTACTTAATAATCTATGCTTGTCTCTATGTAAATAATTAATCAGAAAAGGAAAATAATACAAATCCTAGCTATCATATTGCTATTAAAATTGCAGAAGCATTAGTGCACCCAATAAGTATTGTTTCTGTAATTAGATAACCTTTCTGGGCTGTATCAGCACTCAGAATAGGGAACACACGAACATCTGCCTGGAGGCACCATGGAAGGAAGGAGGAAGCTTTGTTTCATTCAGAGATGTGGATTTCCTTGCAGAGGGAAGGAGTTAGCCTAGCACAGGAGATAATTTATGCCTCTCTCATTTCCCTGACAGCTGCCTGAGCACAGCGGTTGAGGTCTGCCTTAGCTAATCCAAGGTCAGGATCAGCAGGATCCATGTCAGCCCTGGCCACACATCCCTGTGTGTCGCTCCGGGTGTGACATCCCAGCCTGTCCCACTGCTGTGCCCTGCAGGCTTGTGCTCGGTCTGGAATAGCCATTCCTGCAGCCTGATGAGGTGAGACAGAGGGGATGAATAGTTGAGCTGAACAACTGGGGACCTGCCAAATCTTTTCCCTGGATTTCTGGGGGTTTTTGCCTTGATTGCAGAGCTTTCAGTCTGTGAGGAAACGGGGAGGAGAGGGAGAATGCTCTGCTGTCACTGGACTCTTGCCTGTGACTTAGACCCAAGTTCTGTTGGGCAAAGGCAGGCAAATACTCCCTCTGTCCCCACTGTGTCACCTGCATCACTCCTGTCAGACCGAAGATGCCTATTAGCAGCACCTTAACATTGGAAGGACACAAATTCATAACCATGAAGGGTTTTTTTCACATAAATGATACATTCTTTTTTTAAGAATTTAAAAGCCCATCAACACACCGCTGAATTTCTGTAAGAGTGGCATTCTCAGTAATAGCAAATAATCAGGTTTTTGCTTGCAGTTTGAAGTCTTAGTACTCATGGCAGACAACCAAGCTTTTGTATCCGGGTACAACTATAAAATAATTATGCAGATAATTCATCCTTTTGAAGACTCTTTGTGAGAGTTTTTTACAATGTGTTTGCTAGGCAACTTGGGCTCTCCCTGCAGGATGTACACGGGCTGTACCTGGCTTTTTCTCCTCTGGAGAGGCTGTCATGCTCTAGATTACATATGGGAAGAAATCTGGCTCTGTCACCACTCTCATTACTGCATATTCTTTTCCATATGGCAAAGCTAACATATGGTTAGTGGAAATTAGGGGATTTCTGTTGCCCAAGTCCAGAACTGGATTAGAATGGATGGTGTTGTCCAGGACAGAGACATATGGACAGATGCCTCCAGAGCATCTTATTTAGCGCTCATCAGATTTAAGTAGTGCAAGAGTAAATTCTCCTAACTCATAGTCTCAAAAGTGCAAAGCTTCTCCACAGATTGATTTAAACTGGATTTTTCCAAGGAGCCTGAACAGATTAGGTATCAATCCCATTACATTTTAATGGGAACTGGACTCTTTTCATTATTAGGTCCTTTTGAAAATCTATCACTTAGAGATCAATCAGTAGAATAATTGAAATTGGGCCATATCTTAGTTAACAATTAGTTGAGGTTTGGGGGCTTTTTTCCCCCAGTATCTAAATCACTCTTAAATGATTTGGAAAAACCCTCTGTGTGTGCTGGCCCAGTGGGCGAGTTTCACAGCCTCTGTTCTCATTACACATTACTGCTGGACACAATCAAATCCCAAATAAATTAAACTCCAGCAGGACGATGATTGCAAAATTCTACAGTGCTTTGATGGACATTCCTAAACCAGCCAAACCCCCAGTGCTGGTGGAGAGGATGGTCCATATCTTCCTTCCCCTCTTCCTTCACTGCTGTGTCCAAGTCTGGGACCTGTAGTTCTGTAGGGCTGCTGGACAGATGTCCTGTGTCCATGCCCAGCCCTTTGCAAGGCTTCATCCATGTGCATGTGCATTTTTGCTGTTGCAAATGAAGACTGAAAAAAGTATTTCCTCTCCTGTAGGCAAAAAAAAAAGGCAAAGGGGGAAAAATCTGCCTGTAGTAATTTTTCCAGAGAGGCTTCGTTTTCCTTTGAAACGTCTGATGGCTGAAGCTGGTCAATCATCAAGAAGCTAGTTAATGTTATTATACAGGATGAGGACTCCAAATCAAAAATAAATTATCCTGCAGCTGCTCCTGGGTTCTCCAGCATGTCCTGCCACAAGGATGCTCCTTGTACAAATGTTTCTATGGGCAACATGTGCTGTTCTGATAACACTCATTAGCTCTGCAAGATCAGAGCTTCTGCCAGTCAGGTTAATGCTGAGTTATGGAGAATCTCCTTTCCTGCAGGGGCACTGCACTGGGTAGCCTGGCCCATGGGGGTGCAGATTTCCTGCTCGTGAACCCCTCCATCTCTGCCACATTAGGTGCAGTCACATGTGCACTGTGAAGGAATATGTGCTGGATATGAGCTATTGGAATTATTTAGTCATCCGTTCACATTAGCTGATGAGCTAATTTTCAGCACAGAAATCCATATATACGTGGGATTTTATTTGCTGTTGGTAAATGTTTCCTCTATATTGATGTTTAAAATAAAATTAATACTAATATTGGATGGAGGTGATAATGATTTAATTGCTCCTTGATTGAATTGTTACAAGAGGAAATGAACTGTGGTGTGTAATGTGTTGAAGTTAAAATAGAGTAGTATGAGTTAATTTTATATTGCTATCAATTTTGTAACTGTAATGCGCCTTTCCAAATTGCTGTTTTCAATGACTCTTGATTCCCAACCTGAAAAATTTCACTTGTTCGTCTCTTGATCTTGTGTCTACTGTCTTTTTGGCTTCTGAGGCTGTGGCACTACACTTTTCCTTATTTTCCCCAGTCCTAATCTGAAAGTGGTTTTTTTTTGTTTGTTTGTTTGTTTGTTTTTGTTGTTTTTTTTTTTTTTACTGATTACAAGGAGCTAATTATAAAACATACATTTAAAAATATTCTTAAAAATTGTAGTTCATATACGTCAAGAGTAAAGGAGGCTATAAGCAAAAAACTGTGCAGGGAAGAAGGTGCTGGTTTGCCACGTGTGTGACTCAGCAGCACGTGTTGCCAATTTCCATTTTGCTCTGCCAATTTACTCGATGACTTAAACGTGTAGCTGGAGGCTGTCTCTCTAAAGAAGGGTAGGAAGAGGGTAAGGGGGTTGATTAGGGTGTGAGGGATGTGTTTGCAGTTGGAATACAACATCATCTTTGTGGTCCTTTTAACTGTGAAATTGTAGAGTTTGTTCAGGGGAAAACTTGGCTCTTCGCTGTTGAGCTGCGAAGGTGGGACCGCGCCCTGCAACCAGAGACATCTTTGCAGCCCCGGGGCTTAATCCTGGCCCTGGAAAACCTGCAAGGTCTTCTGGTGGCAGAAAATATCCCCTGCGCAGGGCTGGCGTGTTCGTGTCACCCTTGGTTAAGCAGGGAGGGCAGCGCATCCTGCAGGCAGGTGCGGGACCCCAGCGCGGCTCGGAGCTGCTGCCGCCCTGCTGATGCGTGAACGGGAGCTGGGGTCTTGCTGATGAGCAAATCTGCATTTTCCTAACTCGAATTCCCTGATAAGTCTATTAGCCTTGATCCTCTCTCTCCCTCACCCCTCCCCTTTCCTGCTGTACAATGCAGGCAGTCCTTCATCATGGCACTGAGAATTATTTTCTTGTTTTAAATCTCAGTTTGAAAATGTCAAAGTTCAGGTTTTGGAGAGAGAAGTCCGGGTGCTAAAAGCAAGAATGTTCTTTTTAATTAGAGTTATGCCCTCGAGCAGTGAGAAACCATTATGTTTTTATTCTTCCTCTGTACTTGTTCCAAAACCTTTTACATGATCAGACTAAAAGGTAAGTGCAAATGAGTAAGCAGCTAAAGGAGTAAAGCAGATTCATAAAAAAAAAAAAAAAAACAAACAAACAACAGAGAGAACTGCAAGTCTTGCTAGTTTGTATTTATGAAATACTGACAATTTAGATTATGCTGCTGTTTCTGGAGACAAGGTATCTGAAAAGACCATTTCCCTACCAGAAGGTTGTACTTTGGGGGTGTGTGTGGAGCTAAGCAGCGTTTGTATGATGCGTTTTTAAGCACTTTCAGTTACTTGGAATGAGAGGTGATGTGATGCTTCAGCCGGCGAGGCTGAGGAGGATGCAGCTGTGCTTTTCCAGGCCCTGATGCAGCCGTGTGTGCACCAGTGGGTGGGTGGGATGCCCCTGTGGGTGTCCAGGGCTTCTCCCTCCCCCTTGCAGCATGACCAGAGAGAGAAATCATTTACTCCTTGTCTTGGTTTACTGCTGAGTGGGCTTTAAACCTTAATGATCATAATGAATTTTGGGGCTGAAGAATTGTATTTCTAGTGTAAATTACTGGAATACAAAAGAAAAAGGAGGCATTGGGGAGGGGGAGCAATGGATATTGAAAGCAAGAAGCAGACCAACCCCAAACTCCGAGGCTTTTTTTCTTTTTCTTCCTTCCTTCTTTTTTTTCTTTTTCCTTCTAAAGAATGGATGGAAAATGTATTTGTGCTTACGGATTTTACCACGGGTCTGTATCCCCTTTGGCACGTGTCTGACCTGGAGGTGCCAGGACTATCTTGTGCTTGGAGCTCCTGAGCTGCAGCTGAGGGTGGCAATCACCACGTGTGAGCTCCTGTCCCAAAGCCCAGCTCATGTCACACAGTCGTGGGGTTCCTGCCCAAATTGTATGGGCTCTGCCTGAGCACCAAGAGCCTGGCTCTGGAGAAGCACCAGTCTAGAAAACTAACTGAGCTTTTCCTCATAATCATCAAATCTGACTATTCACAGGGCTCTGTGTGTGCTGTTCACTCGCAGAGGTGCCCGTATGCATGAACATGATAGATCCCCCTAACACATGCACTTGCAGATACATTCCTGCATAAATTATATTCATGTATTACATGAAAGACACATCAGCCAATGTGTGAAGCCCTGACAGGCAGGAAACTTTGAGATAAGAGAGGAAAAAAAGAAATCTCACCTTTTCTGTCCTACGTTTTTTCCTGATAAATTTTCTTGCAGTGACTGTTATAAAGGAGGATGCTACTTGATACAAGATATGAAAATAGGAAGGTGTTATCGAGGAGAGGAAGGCACTTTGTTTGCCCTGTTCTGGCTTTGCCACAAGGTTGTTGTCTGTCTGGAAGAGTGTGGGGGAAAAGGCCTTATTTCAGAGGTATCTGGGGCTTTATTTCCTTTCTGAGGTGAATATTATACATGGAACAGTGCGAGGCTCTACGTGGAGCTGCCGTGTGGGGCTGTAACCCTCAGGCTGGGAGTGGTGCCCACTGCTAAATTATTCTGCAAATCCCGAAATAGAGGAGGAGGTGGAAGCTGCAGCTGTGTGTTTATCCCTCAGTGCATTGGATGGTGAGAATCCAAGTCCAGGGCTGGATATCCTTGAATGTGGTTCAAATGTGTGGTGGAGCCCACTGACCCAAGAGCCAAGTGCTGCCCGTGCAGGCAGCACAAGTGCTGGGACACCTGAGGGGCAGCAGGAGTGTGTGGCTGGCCCTGGCGCCTGGAGCCTGACTGGGACTGGGGCCTCTGGACCGCACTGTGGATGCAGTGTGGTGGGAATAGGGGGAATTCTTGCTGGAATGCCTGTTTGCAGAGCCAAACTGACTGGCGGCTGCCAGCATATTCCAGCCATAAAGCAAAATATTGCTTTTGGGGATTACCCCTGACATTCAGGTGACCCGCAGGCAGTCCCTGGTGAAGAGAGGCTGCATTTACAGTGACCTTTAGGCTCCCTCTGTGCCCGTGGGAGGGTGGTGGTGGCATAGGAAGGGATGGACCCAGCCCTGGCAGTACCTCTGGCTGCCCTGGCTTGGGCAGCAAACAGCTGAGATGAGGCTGCTGGGTTGTGGTAGCTGCTTTTGAACTAAATCATCTCATTAGAGGGATGCCTGGAAAAGAAGCATTGTGGCTGTAGTTCTGCTTTGGACCTGAGGTCTGAACAACAGATGTGCCTTGTATCCAGAAGCCTGCATGTGTCCAAGAGCAGATTTTCTGTTATGGGAGAGAACTTGGGAGGATGAAGGGGACCAGGAGGAGAGTGATTTAATGGAGCACTGATAAAGTCTGACTAAAGAAAACAGACTTCTGTTAAGTTTTGTTTTTCTTGTTGCTTTTGCTGGTTCATTAAAAAGTGTTTTATTTACTTAAAAGGTTTTATATTTATTCCCACCACAAGGGATGGAGTGAGGGAGGGCAGAGAAATCAAAAAGAAACATTTTGATAGCAGTTGCTGTCTGTCTAGATGCCAGCTTTCTTCAGGGAAAATCTTAACTGGCATGCCAGCTTGTTGAGTATTGAATAATAAATAATGAGGTGCAAGGTGGACAGATGGGTGATGGATGAGTTTTGCAAGGCTTAAAGAGAGGAGAGTTTTCTTTTACTGTTTTTGTTTCTTTTTAAGCCTGATTCAAACAAAACAGAAATGGATTATCAGCTGAAAAAAAAAAATCTACATTCTCCCATTTTAATGGAGTTTCATTTCAAATATGGTGATGAAAACAAAGTTTGTTGTGTTTAATGTAACTGTGTCTTCACGTGCAGGATGCCAGGGATCCTTGAGCTGCTCTAGTGGGCCAGGTTTGTGTTATTCTCCCAGATGTTAAAACATGAAGCAGAGGATGTTGACTCAAGGCGCTCTCCCTTAGCAACTTGGTCTTCATTTCCTTTTTTTTTATTCTCCTCAGTAATGAACCATTTGAGTCTGGAAATAAGTCCTGGGCTGTGCATGGCAGTGCAGTAATAAGTGGGAGTGTGCATCTGTTTATTTTGATAGGCACCATTTCTCGTGACGGTGTTTATGGTTCCTGTTTCCCAGGTGCTGGCAGATGCCTCTGCTATCTGTGATGCAGAGGAGATATCAGGACCTTATGGCCTGGATTTTTGCATACCCGATCTTGGAAGCGATTGAAAACTTACTCCAAATCAGTCTGTGGAGGGCTGTGGGGTGTTTTCTGCGACTCAGAAAACTGAGAAGGTGTTTTGCACCTGTGCTGGGCTGGGTGCGTGTCCCTGCATCCCACTCCCAGCTGTTTCCCAGCTGTGGTGCGCCAGGAGCAGCTGAGAGGGGGATGCAGCAGGATGAAGCTCCTCTGCCTCTCTTGTTCTGCTGGGAGATGTCTCCTGGCTCTTTTCCACTGGGCAGCGGTGCTGGAGTGTTCGCTGTTTCCCTGGGGGATTACAGGAGTCAAAGATCAGTTAAATGAATGAAATGTGATGGCCTAAATTGGAGCTCAAGGTGTACAGTTGAAATCCCACTAATGCTGCTGCCAAGGTGTCCTCTCCCCTGTCTCCTGAGTGAGGTCCGTTCCCTTCCTTGGGCAGGAACTGCAGCTCTCAGCAGGAGATGCAGCTGCTGCCTCATGGAAGAGTCTCCCTGGAGGAGGGAGCAGCCCTGGTCCCCAGTCCCAGGCTGGGCTGCTCTAATCTGTGCTCTCTGCACACGTCTGTGGGCTGGTCCCACTGCACTGACCCCAGAGAGCCCAAGCCACCCAGGAGATGAAGGGGAAAAACTCTGTTACTGGGGGTTTTGTGCAGCCCACTGCCCCCGAGCCTGAGGGGCACTGAATTGGAATGGGGGTGCTTGATCAAACTCTTTACTGGGGGGAGCTGACCTGCTGGTGAGAGCCCCCAGCCTGTCCTCTCCCCGTGCTGCTGGCACCTGCCAATTCCACCCCCGGAGTTATCAGAACGCCCGGACCGTGGGTGACCTCTCTGAAATGCTGCGTCTCGTGCAAACTGTGTAAGAGAACTTCTAATCTTTCAATTAAAAAGCCAACTATAGAAGAGGCTGTCTCAGCTGCTCTGCCTTGATAAGGAAGGAAAGCTTTACAACTTGCTGTCAAGTCATAACTCCTTCGTGCACACACAGGTCTGCTCTGCCAAAAGGAGAAAGAAAACCTCCCATCAGTTTCATCTCTTTATTGAAAATGATCTTGTCTGACAGTGGGTCTTTTGAAGATAGCTGTTTTCTACCTGTAGAACTCACCCAGGACTGTCAGCATCCCATCCCTGTTGCCTGAGGACTTTCCTGCATTCCCTGATTGAGTTTTGCAGCCTGAGATTCCCCCTCTGCTTCTGCCTATTGAAATATGAAAAATAAAATAAAAACCAGGCCTTAAGAACGCAGGTCTGGCTGTTAATCACAAACATATTGGTGTTTAGGCATCAACAGCTTAATCATCCACTATTTATCCACTGCTGGGAGAACTCAGTGTTTAAGTTGATGGCAACAGAAGAATTCCCACAACTGTTTCTCCACTTGTGAACATTTAGGATGAAGGGAAGTGACTGCCTTAGGCTACAGTACAAAACTTGCCTTGGACTCATGGGTTACTGATCAGGAATTTCTATTATTTGAACAATGCTTCTAATCAGCTGAAATAGCAAGTGCTGTGTCAGAGGATTATTCTAGGAAATGAGTATTATGTTTGATTATAACATTGATTTCGCACTTATTAAGTCCTAGCCAAAGAAGGTGTTAAAGAATATTATTTCTGCCTGAAAGTGTTTTGTTACAGTTAGCATTCGTGCTTGCTAAGCCTTCTCTTAAGCTGGTGGTTATCCATTAAGAACAGTGCTCATTGCCTGGAGGGAGGACACTAGTATGTTTTGCTGAGAAAAGGGAAGCCCAGACATTTAAAAGAGCTTTTCTGTGCTTCCTGGAGGGGCCTGTGCAGAGGTACACAGAATCACAGGGTCATGCAGGTTGGGAAAGACCTTTAAGTCCAGCTGCTAATTCAGTGCAGCCAATTCTACCACTAAATCATGACCTAAGCACCACATCTACATGTCTGTTAAATCTCTGCAGTGATGGTGACTCCACCACTTTCCTGATCCAATGCTTGACGACCCTTTTGTTGGAGATGTTTTCCTATTATCCAACCTCAACCTTCTCTGGCACAACTTGAGGCCCTTTCCTCTTGTCCTTATTACTTGTCACTTGAGAAAAGAGACTGAGCCCCTCCTTTCAGGGAGTTGTAGAGACTGATGAGGTCCTCCCTGAGCCTCCTCTTTTCCACACTAAGCCCCCCCAGCTCCCTCAGTCACTCCTCACAGGATGTGTGCTCCCCACCTCACCAGCTTTGTTGCTCTTCATGCCACATCTGCCTGTGGTGGGGATGGTGCTCCTGCCTGCCCAGGGGCAAGGGACACATTTTTTTCAGTGGTTTGGAGCTTTGGAAAACTTCTGTAATTATTTACTTGGAGAGTTTGGTCTCTTGATGTGTTGGAGCCTGGGGGCCTGAGTCAGGCTCAGGGGATGGGAGGGGATGAGTGCTCACAAAGGAACAGGGAAAAGCAATTAGTAATCCTAGATCCAAAAAGTATGTAGACACTGTTTCTTTGATATCATTTGTAGAAATGTAGGATGGTTAATCCTGAGGTTATTTATTTAAGTTGTGAGTCTCCTTTTTAGCACCCCTGTGAGTCACTTGGTACCTTATGATTCCCTATACCACCAAACCTGTGAAATCCTGGACACTAAGAGGTTAACTGGCTCCTTCCTATCCACCAGCTAAAGGCTATGTGCTGCAAAAAAGGGACACCAGGAACCTGGAATGTGGTGGTCTCTTTCTGAGTCAGCTAATCAATAAGCATTAATCTATTATGCCAATTAAATGCTTAGAGAAGGTGAAGCACTATGTAAGTGCCAGGTGTTGTGGGAAGCCTGGGGTCACTGCAATGCCAAAGGTGCTGTCTGATGGATGGGATATTAAACAGAAGTCTCCACTACAACCGCTCATTAATGATTCTGTAGCATTTTTCATGACAGAAATCTTCCCTGGGAATTAAAGGTGAACTGATCAAAATCTGAACTTTTTTTTTTTTTGCTTCTGGTCAGTTAAAATTGGATGCAATACTGAAAAGCAGTATGAGCTATGAAAAACACTAACCTGAAGGTAACAGATGGTAAAAGAATAATGATGGATCCAGTCAACAATAATTTCCTGTCCTATAATTTTTTCTGGCTGGGGCACTACACTGCGTGCTGGAAGGCTGAGCTAATTTCCGGACTGTACCGTGGGCTTTCTGTATGATGAGATCAGATCGTATAGGCCCATGCTCCTCACTTGGGATGCCTGGCTTGATTCTCCTGGGATCATTTTGAGCTGCTCGTTCTTCCAGCACTTGCACTGGCTGTGCCTGGGGCTGGACCTGGTCCCCAGGCTTCACAGAGAGCTTGCAGCTCCGTGTGCCAGCAGCCAGCTCAGCAGTGCTGAGCAGCACCCAAGTGCTCTGGAGGTTGGATCCTGTGTGATTTGGCCATCGCACAGAAGGGAGCCTGAGCCAAATCCCCTTCCAGGTCTAGCCTAGGCCGTAGCCAGAGAGGGATACTTCCAACCAAACCAGTGCCTAGCCCCTGAAAGTGAAGTCACCCAGAGTTAATGCTCTTTGTAGGCTGGAGAAGGAATGAAACACCCTCTCCTTTGCAGCTGCAGAATACAGCCAAGTTCATTAGCATTTATTAGGTAATGATGAGCTGTACCATTGGAAGGCCTGTAAATAAGCAAACCATCTACAGATGGCTGCTTAATAGGCTCTGCTTCCAGGTTGTAGTACCTGACCCCACACACAGATGTTGCTTTCCTTGAGCAGCTGGGCCATGCAGCTCTGCTTCCTGCCAAGGAAACCTTCCCTACCTGCTCCAGCTCCATTTCGGGCTCTCCAAACCTGTATGCTTCCTCCCCTCCCCACCTCACCCCTGTTCCCAAGGTATTCTCATTTCCACGGTGTGCTGTTTGGAGGAGCAGGCGGTGGTGCCTGTCATGCTTTGTGTGCGCTTTGTCTTTGTGCCAGCTCGCATCCCGAGGAACTGCAAAGTGGCACCCGCGCTCCCTGTCTCACAGCAGGCATGTTTTGCATTTACTGACACATGGGGAGTGACTGACTAATACTAACATGAAAACAATTCTGACAGAACAAGGCTTGATGCAGGGGGGTGGAAAAAAAATATATCCAGGAAAACAGAGCGTGTTCAGCATATGCTATTGCCTTCACCAGTTCAATAAATATTTATTGTATTTCTTATAATTGAGCTTCTCCACTGTAAACCTAAATGGGAGAGAGTGTAAGAAGTTTAGGCAGATGGCCTTTAGGAAAAAAAAAAACAAAACAACAAGGAAAGAAATAAAACTAGATTCCCTACCCAAGCACACCAGCAGAGGTTTCTTACAATATAAATGAGAAAATATTCCAAAAGAAATTTCTCCCAGGAGTGAAGAGAAGGGGAGGGAGAAAAACAACAATAGAAAAAGCAGAGGAAATGCAGCCCCCCAGCCTTCTCTCTGCCTTGGCTTGGGACTTGGGGTATGCATGTACATGGGAGCCTTCACTGAGCAAATCTTGATATCAGATGAATCATTTCATCACCAGAGCTTTTAAACACTTAGAAAAAAATAAATCTGTGGTTAGGAAAAGGCAGCAACCAAGGTCATAGTAACAGACGTTCTGAATCCATTAAAGATGAGATGGTAGAAAAACTACTTGATGTGGTGGGAATAAATCTGAAAATCCATAGGTCTCATGTTGGCTCGTTGTTCTGCAGGATGGCTTTTCCCTGGTCACCTCTCCTTCATTTCCACAGCTGACTGTTAGACACGATTTTTTTTTTTTTTTTTGTCTACCCACTCTGCTTGCCTTGGTTGATCTGTTAAAGCTTTGGATTTAACGAGAATCTCCAGGCTGTTTGGAATTTGTCATTTTTAATGCTACTTTTTGGCAGAAGCATCCATGTTCTGTGACATTTCCCTTTAATTTAGAGCCACTTTGGAGCATCTGTAAATGGTCATGAGATAGGAATTTTAATTGTTTTAATTATATTTCTATCTTCCCCAGCCCCCTCTCTCCAACAGACCTTTTTTACATTGCATCAGAGAGAATTTTCTTCCCCCCAATACATTTTTCAGATACTGACATCTGGAGACATTCATCAAAGAGTAACTTCTACTAGAAACCAAAAAATCCATTAATGAAGCTGGAACTATTTGCATAGCAGAAATTATACTTAATAACCTTTAAGGGGAAAACTCCCGTGATTGATGTAGAATACAATTATAGTTAATGGTCAGGGTGCAGGGGTGTTCAAGCCTGTTGTTTTTCAGATCTGCTCTCCATCTGTGGCACGCTGGGGCCAGTGCCCCTCTGCAGGGCAGGGGAACTGGAGGAGGGGGCTGTTCCCAGTGACCCCAGTGAAGGGCATCCTCTGGGGTGCGCATCCCACCTCAAAGCTGTCCTGACGAGGAGGGAAAGGCGCTGAACGTGCAGCGGAGAGCTGGGCTGGTTTGTAGCAGCTCTGCTGCTCACCAAGGCCTGGATTTGGGGACACAATAGCATTTCTTTAGGGTCTGTTGGGAAAAAAGCCAGCAGTAGGGACAGCTGCGCTAGGAAAGGAAAAGGTTTAAGGTTTGCTTCAGGTGTGAGCATCTAAAACCAGCTGCTTTTGCCTCCCTCTGTGTGTAGGACGCAGGGAGACTCCAGAGGGAAAATGTTGCCTGTAGTGGCCACGGATATGAGAGGCTTCTTGGAAGGGTCAGGTGTTTTGTGTGTTCTGCAAAGATGGGTTTTAGAGCTGGCAGACAAAGAGCCCAGGAGGTCCCTGGGAAGAGGAACACGTGAAGGTGACACGGATGCTGAAGGTGCCCAGAGCGAGTCAGGGCCGGCTCTGTGAAGAGATTTTGCACCAGCGTGGAGGAGGTAGCTGGGAATGGGACCTGTGTCCCTTCCTCCTACCCTTGTGCCTCAGCAAGGGGCTTGGCTTGCTCCCCTTTGGCCGTGCTGGTGCCCCATCCCACCTGGAGAGGGTCAGCTCACCCGGCTCAGCTCCCGGCTGGGGAAGGGCAGCATCCAGCACGGAGCCAAGTGGCAAGGGGATAACTTGGACAGTCTCCAGTTGCACTGGTGTGCCTGTGTGATCAAGTGAGCATCTGGGTTTGTAGCAGATTTTGATCCTTTTTGATGAAGTAGGCGGCATTTCTGCAATTTGGAGTTTATTACATCCAGTGCCGAGCGTTAGTGCTGGGGCTGTGGTGCCCGTGTGCAAGAAAGGTTAATGCTGAGGTCTTTCAGTCCTTTGAAGAACTATCTCAGGATATCTAATTATGCTGCTACCGAGCTGCCCCTTTACAATCTCAACTCTTTCTGCCCTTCAGTACTGCCCATTGTGTTTTCATTTTCCAGCACTTGGGTCCTGGCCTTTGGCCAAAGAAACAAAAATAATTTTATTCTAATTCAACATGAAGGTAAAGGTGTAGTGTTATCTCCTGTGTTTGAGGTGAAGGCAAAGGGCTGAGCTCCGGGGAAGCAGATGGATATTTCAGAGGCTGTGTGTACTAGGAGCAAAACAGAGCACGGAGGAAAACAAGGCTGTATAAAGGAATCTGAACTATTTAGGGGACCTCTTGTTTGGTACAGCTGGCCACTCAATCATCTCCATTTCTGCCTGACAAATATCATTCCTGAATTCTGCTTTTTTAAAATATGCAAAGTGGCAAGCAAGTCATGAGGGTGGGTGAAGAACAATTTCCTCTCTCTCTCTCTCACACTGGGCCCAGAAGGGAGCAGAGACATCTGTGTTTCATTGCCTGCCCGTGCTGGACCCTGGGCTGCTTGGTCTGAGGCACAATCCTGCTGAGGCAGGTGTGGAGGCCAGACCCCTTCTCCCCACAGTTGCAGCAAATGTGCTGTGTAGGGGGATGCTAGAGTCCTATATTCCTCTAAGGATTTCCGGATTACAGAGTTTGTTTTTCTGTTTTTAAAGGGATCAAAGTTTCTAAGCTGATTTTTCATTCAGATGTCTAACTGATAGCAGTGACAGTAGAGGAAATCAAAGGAAGGAATTATTGTCTGTGCATCTCAGTTAGTCATTCTGGTGGCTGCCTTTATCTGCCAGAACATTTCTGTTCCTTAAAGCCACACTTAACATAAACATAAAACCTTTTTGGCAGGTGGGCTCTGTGCTGGTACTTGGATTTTTGGATTTCTCTGTGACAGATGGAGTCTTTGTCCCTTTCAGATCTGGGGCTTTGCACTTACATTCTGTTTTCAACTGTTTTTTTTATTTATTACTCATCAAAGGGAAACAGCATAAAGGAAGCAGGAAAAAAAGAATATGTAGTATTTTTTGAGGGAAAAAAAAACCATTAAGACCTTCTATCAATACTTCATGAGCTTGGGACAGTATTAGTATGTTTTTGCAAGCTGATTTCCTTGAACCAAAGCATGATTCACTTCACAGGTAGTCTTGCAGCTTAGAGCTGCAGGATTCTGTGTACTGAAGAATTTGCCCTGAGAAACTACTGGCAATGATAGAGGCAAGTGGCTTTGCGTCCTCATAGATGGTGACCACCATATTTAATATTTTAGCAATGCCATCTCTTATCTATCCATAATATAACCTGATAAGATGTCCTGGTACAGACTTGCCCAAGCTGAAAAGTGTTTCAAAGAGAAAGGGCTTCTTGCTGTACGGTCTGTTTGCCACTGTCTGCTCTTTAGTCATTGAACTGTGAGCGCTCTCTGTGCTGGTCTTGCCAACCTTGGATGAATGTGAGGCCTGGAGGGGCCACTTGACATCCAGACTCTTCATAACTATGGAAATTCAGACTTGACATTTAGGGCATGGCCTGGGCTTCTGTGGGAGGCAGCTGCGAAGAGCCAGGCGATGCCTGTAGCTCTGGCTGAATCAAAAGGTGTGAAAAAGGCAGAGCACAGATCTTCCTTCTGCTCTCTCTCCTTCCCTCCCTCTCTGCTTCAGACCCAATTTCATATTCCAGACTCCCCTGCACCTGGTGCCTCCACAGTGTGAGTGGGAGTTCAGCAAGGAGGGTGTGGAGCAGCCTTGTCCAGGAGGCAGGGCGAGCCCAGCTTGGACAGGAGAGCAGCCCCCCCTTTCCCAGGCACCTGCTGTGTTGTTTTCACTGGCCACCCCCCCAGAAAATAAACACAGCTTAGGTTGCTGGCCAGTGCAGCCAGATCTCCCTGGGAAAGCAAATCAGCTCACCTGCTGAAAGCTGATCGAAGATAGGAGACAAGATGCTGGAATCAAGATCCTATTCAGAACAGAGCCTGTGCATGATTATTCTTTGTCTTACTGCTCTTTGAGGATGTTTAGAGGACGTTAATGACTTGTCTTTCACTCGGAGAGATCCCAGAGCAAATTGTACATTGCACAAGGTGTGATAAACCTATTCTGCAGTCAGAGGCATGCCTGGGCCAGTCTGAGGCATGTTTCATTTGTACTACAGTGCCATTAGGTGGCACGGAAAATAATAATTCGTCAAGCTCCCGCTTTAGCACTGTGCCTGAGCTAACCCATGAGCCCAGGGCAGCCGCTGCCCTGCCCCTGCTCAGCTGGGGCTGGGGGCCCGTGTAGACCTCGGGAACCCCCACACCCAGGGGTGGGTCTGTGCCAGCGAGAGTTAAATCTGGATTTGTGGTGCAGCTATCTAAGGAGCAGTTGCTCCACCCAACACTGAAAGGCAGCCATCTCCAGGGAAAATGTACAAGTTTGCTTTTAACCAAACTGCTTAGGATTAGTGGCAAACAAGTTGAGATTTGGTAGACATTAGCAAAGATAAATTAGAATTGCTCAGCAGTTATTCTCTGGAGTTAGCTTCTTCCTGGAAATAACTGATTAATGCTTCAGTCCTGAGTTTTCTCTAAAATCCTATCCTTTCTTCTCTCCCTTTTCACTTCCAATCTGATCAGAGGAGTGGGCTGTGAAGTGGTGCTGCTGAAGAGAACCAGCAGCACTGTTTTCCTGAGTCCAAGTGTGAATTTCATTGACTGTCTCCAGTTGTGAGACTGATCCTGCCACAGGGCCCAGCCTAGGGGCTCTGGTGGGATCACAGGCAGAGACCGTGAGAGGAAGAAGTCAATTGAGTATTAAGGGTTTCCTCAAAACATATCTCACTACTACAGATAATTGAATAGATCTTAGCTGTGCCTATTCCAGTTTTGTGAACTCAAGAGACACACTTTACCGTGCTTCATTTTACCCCCAGCTAACTTTAATTCATCTTTTCTTGAGCTCTCAAGAATGGAAACTATGCCAGATTGGTTGTCTTAATTTCTTTAAAAAAAAAAGAGACAAAAAAATGTGAGGTTCACACTGATTGCACCAAATAAGAGCATTCAAGTGAACTATTAGATGTTCACCTCTGTGGAAACAAGGCTCTATGCGCAAAGTGGAGAGCCTGACAAGTGATTATTACTTTCTGTGCAACGTAATTGCCTTGAAGTAACTTAGGAAAAAAAAAATCCAAAACCCTCTCACTTTAAGTCATTCATTTGGAAGGGTCTAATAAGTAATATTAAATGGTCCTGCCAGAAAAACACATTTTGAGGGTAAGCCACCACCATTCCATTTTGCATTGAGACAAGGATGCATTAGATATGACTGTAGTTCTTGTTGTCCACAGAGGCATAAAACTCATTTTGTAGTGAAAAGAGTGGAAGGAAATAGTGATTTCTGTGGCTCTGAAGTTGGCCCAAGTGATGCCATTTAGCACAGACACTCTGTTTTGGAGAAAGGAATAGTTTGCATGCAGCATTTTCTTTTTCTTGCTCCTCCCACTTTTCAAGACGCAGGGATGCCCATTGGCTCAGAGCTTTGACTGCTGCACTGGGTTCTGTGGGCAAGGCAGGCTGGCACATAAGGGAATAATGCTGAATAAAAACATGAAACAGAGTGCTGAGGTACAGAGCTTCTCAGGGAAGCAGTTAAAATAGACAGAAACCTGTTGGACTTGGATTCTTCCAACGTGAGAACATTTAAGTATAATCAGCTGAGCAGTATTGCAGTCTGGGAGTAAAGTGTGGCAAAGCACTGAGCATAAGCAAGGTGGAAACTGGAGAACCAGAAGTGTCCCTTGTCTTTGGCTGAAGTTGTTTCACCAGCAAAAAGTTATTCTTATTGCTTTGTAACTCTTTAACCTGGCAATAAAGTCTCCCATCTAACAAGAACACTTCTTATTACTGCCTGATCACCTAAAATTGCTGTGCAACAGGAGAACACCTAATAGCCAGAGCGTCGTCCCCACAGAAGGAAATGATCCATTAGCAAAATGCTATAAAGTGGCAGGCAGGAGGGCAGCTAAGCATTTTGACCCTATTAGCCTGGAGATAGCAAACCTAGTAATCCTATATGTGATTGCCTCAGAGATAAGTTTAATTACTGAAAATGCTAGAACTGCAGAAAGCCTGCAAAAATCCATCTTTCTTTGGGAGCAAAAGGAAGCAATGAGTTAGTCTAGCAGCTAGAAAAGGGGACAAAGAGCCCAATAGTTAGTCTATTTTATCCTTATGTAATGCTAGCACATAAAATATGCCAACTCTCTGCAAGGGGTTATGGGATGCCCTCTTGAATAAGTTATTTCTGCTGCATTTTTCTTTCCTATTCCCTCTATCATCTGAGTGAGGCCCTCAGTTCTGAATCTGTGAGATATGTTGTGTCCCATCCTTCCTGTTAGAGGGTGCAGAGAAAATGTAATGACAGAACCATGGCTGCAGGAAAGTGAATTCCATGGGCAAAACTCCACAGTGCTATTAATTGTGGCTGTGACAGGAGATGATGGAGGTGACATTGTGTGAGGTGGGAAACTTCCTGGAAACCAAAGTATTGTCCTTCAAATGGTTTTAGTATCGAGCACAATAACTATTAATTTAATCAAGTATCCAAGTGAGGATGTGAAATATGATATGGGTGGTTCGTGACATTCCATGACAGTTGATCCTTCTGGGAATGAAGGCCTAAGAAGGCAATTCATGCTGCAGCTGAGGTCTGGAGGCAGCAGTTCTGAGGGACAGGCAGTTTGCTGTCCAAGTCTTGTGTCCTCAGATCTGGTTCAAAGCCTCAGGGGCAGTGAAGGGTGGTTCAACCATTTGACTGTAGAAATCATAAATAACTATGCTTATACCCTGTAGTAGACTTACAGAATGTTTTTTCCACAGCACTGTCTCTCTTTCTGTGAAAGCAGAAGCAGTACTATTCCAGGTTATCATTAATTTAGGTCCTTGCTGGTGGTAGTTGACAGGTAGCTGTTGGCTATTTTAAATAAAAAGGCTATTTACATTGCATGAACTTGTTACAAAAAATTCCACTATCAACAGCTAACAGCAATGCCAGGAAAGTCAAAAGCTTTGCTAGGTGGCAGTCCAAGCAGTGATACATCTTGTATTTATGGTGACAATACACCTTTGGCATGACTGCCTGCCTTTAGCGTGTGGCTGATTAAGTGACTGTATTATAGAACAGTCAGAATTATCTCAGTGAAGTCTTAGCAATCTCCACCATGTCTCCAAAGAGAAGTCTCATTCTGGGAGCATAGCCATGGATAGGGGTAGAAAGAAACTGTTGGCATCAAGTGGAGCTGAAGTGATTCCTGATTGTAGTGATTCCTGCCTTTTTTCCTGCATCTTTCTGAGGAATGAAATTAAGACCTAAACTTCAGAAGTCAGATGCATCAAATAATGTCCTGTTCAGTGCCAGTTGCACTGTGGTGTGCTTTGGGAAATAACAATCTCTTTCCTGGAAGGGTTTGGCACATTCAGTGTGGGCCCCATGTGTTCACCTGCTGGTATGAAGAGAGATGGTTATCAGCTTTCTGAGAGTACCTGTGGTGTGAGATGTTGAGAGCCCTGAGTGGAGACGTTTGTATCTATTGTGGTACATCAGAGTGTCAGTCCAGGGCAGCAGCTCAGTAGAAGTTCCTCATATGTGTCCTCGGAGCCTTGTTAGTTTAATGCTTAAAACCTTTCCAGGTAATCCATGGGAAACAAAGCACAACTGAACCCACAAGTGGGGACTCGGGCAGCCCAAGCCAGGAAAAGACAATGTTCCCTCCGTGGGGGAAGATGTAGAGAGAGCCTGGAAGCCTCCTCTGCAGTCTCAGGGGCTGGAAACAAACCCAGCTCCCCTGCTTAGCTGAAAGCCAGTGAGGACCTTGCAGTTGTTATTTCAAACATGATCAGATGGGCAGGAAAGGTGAAACTTCAGGGTGCTGTTGTGCGTGTTATCTGACCCAGATGGTTTGCAAAACAATCTCTATGACTGAGGAGAAATAATTGTGCTCTTTAGCAGCTCAATAGCAGAGTATATCAATCATGTGAAAAAAACCCCTACCCTACCCACTAATTGAAGCAGGAGTTGATTAGCAGCGGGCGCAGCACCCGCTGTCGTGGCAGGGAAACTGTTTGTTAAGGAATCACTTGGAAAGGACTGGCATTGCTGATGAGCTTAAGGAAGGGCCGTGCCCTGATGTCACTGCAGGAGATGGACTGATGAACTGAGACTAAAAGGGATGACCCCCACTGCTGGTGGAGAGGCAGCAGCCTCCACCAGTGGTTTGATTTCTCCTTCCCAGGCTTTTGAGTGCTGTTGCATGGGCTACTTGGGAAAAGCCTCCAGCAAGTCTGAGACTTCAAAAGACCGGATGTGAGAATTTCATTTTAATGCACTGACACTAAGCTCAGGGTCATTGGTAATATCTTGAAGAAATAACAAGTGATTGTGTAAATATGTGTCCTCCAGCCGTCTGCTTCTGTTAGACAGTGCTGGGTATTTTATCACAAATTAATCATGCATTCTGACAGTAGTTGGAGTGGCATTTTCTGCTAAACTTATCCCTTTAATTAAATGTAGATGCTCCATCTTCAGGCTGACAGTCTCAGGACACCTGTTTAATTTTTTAATTGGGGCCAGTGCTTTGCCTGTTCATTGTGCTTTTCCTTTTTGCATCTTCTCTTCCCCACACACGCTCACAAAATGTACCAGGCAGAGCTACAGATATTGAACAGGACAGGCTGGGCTGACAGCTAAGGTCACTCCAGCAAAGAACCAGAGTGCTCGTGTGCTTGAACTGAGAGGGCTGCTGTGTCTGTTAAATGCAGACTGACAGAAGTGTCCAAGGGACAACCTTTCTTTTCCATAGGAAGCATTTAATTACTGCTTTGCATTCTGTGGAAACGCTCACAAGTTTCTGCACTCAGATCTCCCTGAATCATGATGTGTCTGATCACAATTTCTTTCTCTTCCATCCAGCCTGCTTGAAATGTGTTTGAGAGAGATTTTTGTGAGGGATTTGGAGAATTAAAATGGCCTTTTTGATCCTCTTAGAATACCAAAACAACGAGTGGGTGAGCTGCTCTTTTCTTGTGAGAATCTAGATGTATGTGCCTTTGCTCTGTGCAATTTCAAAAGGCTGGTTTGGAAATATTGTCTTGTTTAGTGATTACGATCTGAAGTGTTTCATGCCTCATTCCTCCAAATGGAGGATTTGGCATTTTCTTTACTTTTCTTTGGATTCACAGTGCTTTTCTGAAGTCTAGAAATATGTGGGGTTTTATTATTGTTTTTAAAGAACACGCTTTGCATTTTTAGCACCTTTCCAGCTATGGATTTTGAAGACCTCACAAATGAGCAACCTGGTAGTGGGAGGTGTCCCTGACCATGGAGGGGGTTTGGAACAAGATGATCTTTAAAGCCCCTTCCAACCCAAACCATTCTATGAATCCATGATTGTAATTAAGCTATACATCACTTCAGCCCTGGTTCGCCGCAGGGCTGCCTTGCTTTGTGGAAGAAACTGAAGCATCTTCATATCATTCCTGCCCTCTGAAAACACCATTCTTAGTAAACATCTTTTCGGGGTGCTCCAGTTCAGCAAGGAAGGGAAGCGTAGCTCTTTCTGCTCATTTTGCACCTGTTTTTACAGAGCAATTTGCGAGGTAACAGCTGTCAGATGGCTTCTTGTGGAAATGAGGCCTGGAATAATACACCACTTATGCAATTGACTTGGGTCAGCGTGCACCAGGGCTGCTTGTACAGCTAATTCCCACCGCTGTACCTTGCACCCCACTCGTGTCGCTGATGTTTCAGGCTTTGGCAGGAGATCCTTTCTGGAACAAAGGAACTTCACAGTGCTGGTGTTTTGTATGATAGAAGAGTTGCTCAGAATCCTTCCCCGTTACCTCATTCGTGGCCGTCTGCCAGCCTGCAATCCCATCTATATTGCATCATGTCTGGTTCCCCTGCTCCCGTGCACCTGGGCTGCCCAGAGGCACCTTAATATGATGACACTTCTGTCCTGATGCTGGCACTAAGGCAGAGGGGTCACACTACTTATTATTTGTGACAAATAGCTGTGAACTGCAGGAATACCTGTATTTTATAAGTCTCTGATGTGGGCTTACTGTGCTGAAGCACTTTGACTCACCTGGGCTGGACTCACTGGTAGAGCAGGATTTCTCCAAAGTCAGAAGTCCATCCCTAAAATTGTGCACAAAAGGTGCATTTCAGGCGCATGCAGCCCTAACTCAGGATCCTAACTCGGGCTGGAGGGATGGGAAATCTTTCAGTGCCTGTCAGAGGACAGGACTGGG
This sequence comes from Dryoscopus gambensis, assembly GCA_013389985.1. Taxonomy (NCBI): domain Eukaryota; kingdom Metazoa; phylum Chordata; class Aves; order Passeriformes; family Malaconotidae; genus Dryoscopus; species Dryoscopus gambensis. Next base: position 89,848 of record WEIT01026517.1, on the reverse strand, counting down.
GAGGGCTGTTGCAGAGGAGATGTATCATGCTGCAGGGAGGGACAGACTTCCAGGCACTTTATTGTTAGATGGAAGTTGGGAAGGGGGGGGCTAAGGGCCTGCTTGGGCTTATTCCCAGTTTTGGGAAACATTCTGCTTCCTAAATACGGCAGTTGGTGAAGGGCTCTCCCTCACTGCTCCTCTGTTGTCCCCATGGTCTTTTAAATGGCACTCTCAGGAGCAAAGGGTTGCTATTAGCACAGCAGCACAGTGCCTGGAGACAGTTTTCCCAATGTACTTGAGCTCTGTGTGCTTCCTGGGGGAGCAGACTTTGTGATCAATGCCCTGCTATGTTCAGAAACTCATTTGTTTACAGCAAGCTTATTATATTATTATTATTATTATTATTTTGCTGTTTTAGATTGTTTTGAAACAGCTATACTCGAGGACGTTTTAGCTTTTTCTCTTTGTATTAATGTCCTCCCTTCCAGAAAAAGGCTTGACAAGAAAGAGAAACTTGGCTTCTTTCACAGAAACACACATTAACAAATAGCAGTGGGACACTAATCCTGTCTTTGGTTCCTTTCTGGATTGTTTTTGTAGCTTTATTTGTTCCTGGAACATTCAGCACAGAGCAAACTCGGTGGGGACTTAGAGAGGGGACCAAAAGAGGCAGTGGGTGCTGCTTACCGACCGAGCAAGGCTCAGAGCACTGCACTGAGTATCTGAGTGTGAAGAGTTAGGAACCAGAATGAAGTCCTGAAGGTGAAATACAAAACCTGACAAATTGTGATACTTGTTTAAAGCGCTGACAACCACCTCCAGGTGCTGTGCTGACAGGGCTCCAAAGCAAAGCAAACTCGTTAGGTATGGTTGTCTGGGTCTTGCTCATGCACCTTCCTCTCCAGGGCTGGGCTCTTTGCTGGTGTAGACACATCACGGCAATTAAAAGGAGTCTTGCTCTGGCTCTGGGTCTTTCTACCCTGATTCAGATCACTGAACCAGTGCAGAGCTCTGCATGAGCAGTGTATGGGGCTGCTCCCCAGTCTGGCACTCACAGCAAGATTCAATGTGGAAGTTCATACAAAACCCCTGCTGTTTAGGAAATACTTTCCCTTTTCCCCCTCTCTTCTGGGATTTGCCCAGAAATGGCTGGTGTCTGATAGCCCGATAGCATTTGTGAATGAGTTGGTCACAGTCCAATCCTTAATAGCCATCTGTATTTCCCTGCATCAGACCATGATCCAGCTCGGTTGGTCTGATTAGCAAAGCCCCAGAGAGGCCCCTGGCTAAATATCACAGTGAGCAAACCTCAGCCTCCAGCCCTGGGCTGGGTCCATCACACCGAGAGGCAAAGGGATGATTTATTTTTTTTTAGCCACTGATGATGCTGTTTTGGCAGAATCTCTGTTTCTCACCCAAATTGTTTTGGGCCAGGTTCCGATTCCCTTAAGTCTGGCTTCACTGTAGCTTAGTTTGCCTGCAGCCATACTAGTGAAAATAATTAAAGAGTAAAGGATTACTTGGTGTGAAGAAAGGTGGAAGAACTGGGCCCTTGATTAAAGCACTAAAAATAGCAAAATAGAGTTTCAAAGAAGATGTAATTACTTCTTTTATCTGTCCAGCTCTTATCATTTGTGACAGTTACTGGATGTTTCTTGGTGTGTTTTCAGACCTGTGACTTGATTGCATATTGCAGAGTCTTTTATGCAGCTCCTGAACATTGCAGCAATCTCTGCTTAAACAAATGTAACAATGGCAGTCAGGTACCCATTGCATTTGCTATTTTTGCCCTGTCAACTCATCCTTTCAAAAGACACAATTTGAAATCAGTTTCTTCCATATTTATTCTCCATCAGTGAACTCCCAGATCAGATTTGCTCAGGTTTAAAGCCAAAACAAGGTTTCTGTGCTGAATGCTCAGCCTGGCATCTAAAACTCAAGCTGTGTTCTTCCTGCTGTGCACGTCACCGTGTCAGCAGTCATGGTGCTGGAACCAGCCCTTCACTGGCAATTTTGCTGGAGGTGCAGGACGTGGAAAAAAACCAAATTTGCTTTCCGGTCTACGCAAATTTTGTTATCAGAAAACTGAATATGTATTAAGCCAAAGATCTTTTTCTTTTGCAATGGGCAAACTCCGAAGTTTTCGGAGATGCTTCAGGATTGCACAGGTGCTGTAGAGGGGAGAGTGGGACCATGGACATGGGACAGGCTTTGAAGGCAGCAGTGGGTGGTACCACAGCATCCTTTAGCTGACGTTGCCCTTCTGTTTAAGAGCAAACAAGGAAATACTTCCTTCAGTATTTAGTCTGTATTGTTTCCTGGTGCAGCCCATTATAGAGACAAATGGGTGCACAGTAGCCCCCAGTACTGTCCCATGTGCTGTGGTTGAGAGACAAATGACAGCTTGACAATTTCCTGTGTGTTTTCTCAGCAAGGCTCTTTTTAATTGTTTGAAGGTTTTCTCTTCTTCCATTAGTGTGATGTCATTAGACTGCAGCTCATGGGATTTTACACTAAATTTTTCATGCTGGAAAGCAGAAGTGGTTCTATGTTTTTTTAAATTTTTTTTTTCCCCGCTTGTCATGGTTTTGATTAGGAATTCAACTGATCCCTGTCCAGAAGAGCCTTTATCAAAATGCAGCTAGGGAATTAATAAGTAAAAAGTACACGAAAACTTTTTGTCAGAGTTAGAACAATAAGCATTCCTAAAGCTTCTTAGTCTTCTGTCTGTCTCTCAGCCCTCTTAGCTTGAACAGGGAGATAAATTAATATTCTATTAAGAAAGTTTTGCTTTCTTCTTGTTGAGTTGATCTTGGCTTGAATGACCTGCTGTGTGCCTGGGAAGTTGTTAGGGATCTTGTGAGGAAAAAACTGTGCTTTGGATACCCGCGAATGTTCTCTGTTCATTACAGTACCTTTGTTTCTCTCCAAGTTTCAGTATTTTGGATCTAGTTGGAAGACCTTTGGCAGAGGCAGGATGACACTTAGTTAGAAAGTCAGTTCTATTTTCTGAAAATATAAAAAGTCCAAATGTCATTGTAGTTTCTGTGTGTTCTTACAATTGAGCCAGTTGGGTAATCTAATTTTTCCCCCCTAAGGTTAAATCAAACTATGCTTATTTATTTTGAAGGACAAACGTTCCCCCCAGTTCCTTTCTCTGGGGCTAGACTCGAAGTGTGCAATCTATGGGAGGCCATCTGCCAGTGCAAGGGACGTGAGCAGAAATCTCTTTCCCTTAATGAATGAGTTTACTTGCCATTAATATTGTTGATTGGTTTCCTGACAAAATATTGCCGTGCTAAACAGAGAGCTGCCTTGTCTTCCATCCAGGAGCTGCTTATCAGCGCTGACAAAACAAGCCACTTCATTGTACGTTTCCAGAGGATTGTGAAATTTCTTAAAGCAAGTGGCAAAAGGTGATTTTTTTTCTTTTTTTTTTGGTTTCTTCAAGTCTGTGCATGCCAAAGTCTTGACAGGGTGAAGCCCTGCGCAGTGTATTTGTTGGCATATTTCCTTGCCCTTCTGGAAGTCTGTTTTGATTGTGTTGGTTTTCTGCTTTGTACCTTCGAGCAACAACTCAACTTTAACAATGCATGTGAAAAACTCCACAAAGAGTTACTTTTATGTGATGGCTGGCTTGGAAACAACTCTTTTCTGTGACTTACATCCCTGCTTCCAGCTGCCAGCTGAGATATATAGTGCTTACTCCACTGGATAGCAGTTATACAAATTGTACTTGTGTGGGCAGCACCTGTCAAATCCTCAACCTAAGTACTCAACTTGGAGCCCTAAAGACTTTATTCCCATGATTTGTTTTTATTCCTCCTTTCTGTAGCATGTCATCATAACTTCTGGAGCCACTGATTGCTATCAGCTAACCAAATCTGACAGGAAAATGGTAGCCCCAACAGTGAACCTCTGAAATCTTTGTGGAAGATGGTTGATGAGGCACTTCTGTGACAGTGTCCTCCGCCCAGATTGAAAATACCAGTGTGGACTTAACTGCTCTTCGATAAAAAGCAGCTTTCTCTTAGAGAAAAGACTTGCGTGGGAGAGCTTTTGGGCAGGCTTGGCAGCAGGAGGGATTTTGGAGAAAGGTTATGGCCTCTTGGTTGCCTGTTTCAGTCAGTGATGAGGTGGGAGTCTGCTGGGAAGGAGGCTTCATCCTCTGCCTTGCAGAGGTTCCAGTGTGACCTGCAGGCTGCAGACTTTGCCCTGTGCAGGTTTAAGTCGAGGTGCTGAGGTCCTCCTGTGAGGGTGGCGGGCTTACTCAGGCCTTTCATGGGGCTTTAAGTTGGCTCTTCTCTCCTCAAGTGCCTCAGTCAAAGTTTCCCAGGCAGGGTTTGTTGGGAGCAGCAGGCAAAGGCTGACAGCCTTGAAGGGCTGGTTCAGCTCCACTCAGTCCTAATTAAAGCCACATTCTGCTTTTCCATGAGCAGAATTGGGCTGGGAGCTGTGGGGTTGACAGGCTCTTTCGTGTGTGTTCCCAGGCCCCAAAGCTGTACCCAAAAACATGGAGCAAGGACTGCTGAGCCAAGGACTTGAGAAGGGCAAGAGGACAGCAGAGATTTTCCCAGATCCCTAAAATTTCCATTCAGGGTTGGTTCTCAACTGTTTGCCTGTCTTTCTCCTTGCACTTAAGATTTAAAATATTGGTTAATGGTGGTGTTTTGCTTTTGGAATGGCAATTTAACTTTCCTGTAATCCTCAGCTGTTCTGTCTCAGTGACAGGAAATCTGGAAGAAGCTCTGATTTGATGCCAGGGCGAGAGGTGTTTGTCTTGCCTTCCCAAGGAATTTAGGAATTGCTGTACTACATCATCTCTCCTGATTACAAAAGCTGTTGCTGTCCTTCAAAATAAGCCTCGTTCTCTTCTCCCTGTCACCCCAATCTCCACCTTCTCTGTGCTGGACTGTGCCCAGATCAGTATTCTCCAAACCCTTTGATTCTCACATGTGCTACAAAATCTGTAGGCTCTGCACTCTTTGGGTGTAATTAGAGAGACCTCATGTGATGGCTCACCTGCTTGTGGCTATTACAGAGCAGATTTCCTTGCTATCTGTTCTTGGCATGTCCCATACTTTGCTGGATACTCTGAGATTAAATCTGGTTTTCACTTCATTAAGTGACTCTGAAACATGGACACAAACCAAAGCCCAGGCAGATGACAGTCTTGATTGTACTATGTGTATTTTTTCATTTCTTTGAGTAGATGAGTTTGTAGCTTTCATAATGATGTTTGGCTGGAGTCTGAATGGTGCTGAGGTGGCAGATTGCCCAAAGCGTTGTGACTGGTCTAGAATGAGCTGGGAGCCTCCACATCCTGGGGAAAGAGGGACTTGGCAGGCACCATGTCCCGTCTCCTAATGTCCTTGGCTCCAGGAATTTCTCATTTCTTTAGCAGAGAAGCCCAGTCAGGCCCAGCATGTTGTGAAATAAATCTGCTGCAGATGAAAATGGCATTCTTGTTTCTTAGCAGATCCCATTTAAATGGCAGCATGAGCTTGGAGATCATCTGCTGTGTGTGCTCTTGTTCTGAGCTTGTACAGACGGGCGATTTGCATGGCCATCATTTCCAAAAGTGTCATCTGCCTCAGACCAGATGTTCACCCTTCCTCCACTGAGGCTCTGCACTTTCCTTCTTGTTCCTCACTCCTGAAATAAATCTCCTACAGCCATTATCATCCAGACTGAAACTAGACAGTCTCCCTTTGAGTGACACACATCCAGGTAATATCAGGGTAGTTAATCTTGCTGAACCCTCCCTGTGACAACTGCTGCTGTTCTGGCCACCAGTCCCTCCCAACATCCTTTTTTCAGGTCCCTACACACCCAGGTGTGAGAGGTAAGGGCTGGAGGTAAGGGCTACTATAACCTATTGGCCCCCAACTAGAGGAGCATTTAAAGCCTCGATGTGAAGGTTGGAATTGTCCTTTCCTGCTGTCAAATCAGCATGGTCAGCTGCAGATTGACTAGAGGGGCTGGGGACTGCAGCAGCCCTCATAAAGGGGATGGGTGTGGTGTTATGGGATCATGTGAACACTTGTATGACCATCCTCCACGAGGATGAGACTAGGATATGGTCTATTTTGTATCATAACATACAAAAATAAGTTCCTGGCAATGTAATATCTTTTTACCAGCTGTCCTGGTACCATGAAAGCATCTCCAGTTTGTTTTGTTGCTTATATTTCTTTTCCTTCATTTAATTCTGCCTCTGGAGTTCCTAACTCTTCCTGCAAAAAGTGAAACCAGCAATCACTCACTGGGAAAAGACTCTGAGATCTTGAGTTGCTAAAAATGTACAAAGTGATGCACAGTAACAGGAAAACTTTCTGTTCTTTCTGTTTCCCTCTTCTTCCTCCTCTTATGCCCACCAAGTATTTCTAGAATGTAAAGATAATTTGGACAGAAATTTCTATTCTAAATTCTCTTTCTCTTTGACTGAATAGGGCACATAATCCCTACAGGAGGATTACTTTCACTTATGATGCTGTCTTTGAAGATTTATTGTTCTTTAAACACTTCTTGGATGCTGCATTTGAATTTGATCCATTTTTTTTCTGCAACTAGCAAGAATCCTGTGCATTGCTTTTGTGCCTTTCTTTCGGTAACATGAGTCAAATGATGCAACTAATTATAAGGAAATGAAAGGTCGCCTGGTGTTTATTAGGCCCTGACAGTGTGGTCTGTGCCTCGTGGAACAGGAAATCACAGTCCTTGCTTCAGTGCTCTCTTGAGCTGAGCAGGGCAGTGGGTATTACATCCAAGACAAGCAAGGTCTGGTGAGTCAGATCACCAAAGCTTGGTCTTAAAGCTCTTTGTTACGATTTGTTGGTGAGTTTGTTTGAGAGGTCTCACCAAAGCGACGTCTCTGCAGAGACACAAACAGAAGGAGTGTGGTCAGGCACGTAAGAAATCACAGATTTTATGCATGGGTGGAAGGTGAGACTTCCACAAGAATGAGCAAAAGAGAGAAGCCGGTTAGGAGCCTGGAAGGGCAGCACAGGGAGTAAAGGGGGAGGATGACCGGTTGAGGAGATGCGAGTGGGAAGCAGGAAGCTTGGATTTAGAGTGGTAGGTGAAATTAAGCCAGTGGTGTGATTAAAAAATGGGATTGGGCACAACTGAATGCAGGAAAAGAGCAGAATTGCAGAGAAAGTGCATTGGGCAGACTGAAAGCAAGCGAAAAGCAAAAAGCACCAGGGTTGGACTGTGGATGGGCAGTGAACATGAGTTAGATCAGTCCTGGATTCCTGAAAACAAAGCTTGAGGTAAGACTGAGCAAATAAGAAGCGAGCAAAAGCAGATGGCAGGGTGGTTTGAGTCCCTGAAGATAAACAGGATAGTTCAGTGCTTAGCAACTTCAGTATTCCAACAAAACATTAAATAAGTTTTTCAAACTGGTTTGGTTTTTCCCCCCTCTTTATTTTCTTTATTTTTGGAGAGCAAAGCATGGCTGGATGTACAGTGGTGGACTTAGACCTGACCCGGGAGGTGGAGCTGGGCCAGGATGGTTGGCACAGTTTAAGGTGCTGGGCAGAGTGTGCTGTTCCAGAGCACGGACTGGGTGTTGGACTCTCCCTTAGATCCTCTTCCCTCAGTCCTCAGGGACCTACCCTTGATGCAGGTAATGCAGAGGAAATAAAACAGCAGGAGAGGTAGATGGAGAGCCAGTGCAAAGCCTGCAGCCTGCTTTGCAGGAACTTGGATGTAACTCCTGCATGGAGCTGGCAGCTGGGGCTGCACTTGACAGAGCAGTCCCTGCCAAGATTATAGTTTCTTCTTTCCTAGTTGTACTTTTCTCAGAGGTAGATTTACATAATGTAATGCAGTAATGGGGTGCTGACATGTGGCGTGGTGGAGTTCGACTCTGGGATGGCTTATTTGCATCAGTGTCCATCAGCTGGTGCTGGCAACTGCCCTTTTTATTTCAAAAGGGTATCTCCCATGTCTCCTTGCTACACCTCCCAGCTAATCAGCAGGAGATGGGACAGCAGATCCCTGTCTCTTCTTGTAGTGTCTCTGGATTAAGACTTGGAGATGATAATGCTCAGGAGAGACAGGCACTGCAACCCAGCTGGATAATTTCCCTGATCTGCTTGTTGATGTGTTTTCCAAATGGCTGCAGCGTCAATGAAGTGAGCTGATGCATGTGCCAAATTCCTGTTGAACTGGTCCTGCTCCTTGCTTCCCACCCCCCTCCTGTGTGTGATGAGTCCCTTTGCTAACACAGTTCCCTGCAGTGCTTACACACTTCTGCTTGCTGGGATGGTTCCATGGGCTTCCCAGACCCCCTGCAGCTGAAGAAGTTGGTGGCCTGGCCCTGCTGCCACCTGCAGGGAGGGTCTCCAGAGGTTGAGTGCGTGGTGGCATTCCCTGGATGGGCAACAGTGACTGGTACGTTCATCTGTAGCTATGAAATCGGGGAGCAGTGCTCACTGCCAAGCCTAGAGAGGGGAGGTTTTTGAACAACTGGACGGTAGAGCTTAGGCTTGCAGAGCTGAGCGTGCCAGGTGAACTATGAATTAATGTGTAAAAAGCCCTGGGAAAGTTCACAATTGTGTACGTTGTTATGAAGTCGATACCCAAGTTATGTTGGGTCTATTGAGCTGGATACATTTTGTGATCCTTTAACTGCCCTTTAAGCTTTCCTTCCCCTCTAGCGTGACTTTCTGGTTTTTCTCTATCCCCTCATTCTCCAGCCCAGTAACCACACCTTGGTGTATTTCTTTGCTCACTGCAAGTTAAATAGGGACAAGTTTTACAAATGCTGAGATTAAATGGGGTCTTTTTGAGTGTTATAAGAGGGACCAGGCCCCTTGAGCAGACTGGAAAGGGTTCAGGATTGCATATGGGCAGCAGACTGAGGGCTGATGCGAGGGGTGAGCAGCGCCTCCATGTATCAGCTGCCTGCAAGTGGTTATAAAACAATCCACCACAGACTGGGAAAAGGTTGCAAACATATGGAATCATTCACTTGGCTACCTTTGAGCTAGAAAAGAAAATAAAGCTGTGTAATTTACCCAAAGTATGTGTAGGATACAGTGTCATTTTCTGGAGAGCTCTTTTAGTGTTTGGTGTTAAGGAACTATGTGTTTACTAGGGGCTTTTTTGGAGCAGGCAGGAGGCACTATCAGATGAAGCTCCAGCTAGTTTCTATACCCCCAAGGTGACTGGGATGAGGTAAATAATCTGCTGCTTGGAACTCAAATATTGTGGGTTGTTTGGCTTTGCTCTGAGAAAGAAGGACAGGAAAAAAATTTAGAAGATGTAGTAGGTAATTATAGGCAAACAGTCACACTTTGATCATTTGCTAGCCAAGGACTGTCTTGAATCCTGGCTGCATTAGGTTGGGATTATCCATGGTAAATCTACTTGGCTTTATTGCCTAAAAAGTGGGACTGTGGCAGTCTGTGTCTCTGAAGGTGACACTCTTTCCTCTTGGGCTGAATCGCCCAGAGCCAAGACCATAGGTGAGGGCTTTCTCTTTCAGTATTGGAGCTGGAAGATGAAACATCCTTTGAGAAGGTCACAGGAAGGGCTAGAGAGGAAAGTAGGAAAGCAGACATCATTAAGAGCCTCTTTGATCCTGACTTTTCTTACGTGATTGTCTGGCGTGGGAGGGAACTGATCCAAGCCATCCTTTCCAGTCCTTGACCAATGCTTGCTAACTTGCAATTGCTTTTTACAATCGCCACTTTAAAATGAATATTTACATAAATAGGCATGAGCTGGACCAAAACAATCACAAAAGAAAAGCTGGTTGGAAGCTGTTTCTAGTAGCACTGTCTGCAAACAAAACAAGATGTGCAGTACAAAACCCATTAACTCGATTTGCTGTATTTATGCTTTGTGTGTTCAGGAACAGCATGTTGCTATGGGCCATCGTGTAATCCAAATTGCCTTGCAGGGGCTCAGGGGTTTAAACCATTCCAGAAGTTTCACAGCACTTTCTTCCCTCCAGAGGCCACCTGGCAGCACTGCAGATTTCTACATGTGATTTTCATCTAAGGTCTTCCCCAGCTATATATAAATCATGGCAGTGAAATCATCTGAGGATGCTAGGAACTTTGAAAAAAGCCCTTTGGGGCTGGGATGTAAACAGGCCTTTCCTGATGGGATTTCATTTATGTTTCATTGAGGCTAAATTCTTCCCTTGGCTACACTAGGCTGTTCTTAAAATAAATGGTTTAAAACTGTTTTTGGGACTGTTGGTGGTTGTTGTTTGGTTTGGTTTTTTTTTGTTTTTTTTATAAATACTCTTTCATGTCAGAGCTACACTGGGTCAGTTCTGCCTGAAATGTTGAGGCTTTGTTTCAGGTATTACGCAGAAAGTATCTATTCGTGTTTTGTCCATGACATGAGTGCCTGGGAAGTCTTTGTGTGGTTGCTCTGAGAGGGGGGAAATAGTAGCTTGTCTGGCTAAAGACACAAAAGGGGGAACTTGTTTTGTAGGACAGGACAAGACTTTGGAGTCACCCAGCACACTGATAAAAGTGTCCAGCAGTGAGGTGGTGCGTACAATTGCTTTTGAGTACATTTGGATTAGCAGGAAAATAATGGAAGTGTGGTGTTGCTCTTATTTATTATTTTTTCTATCTGGAAGTTGAACTCAGCAATTTCTCCTGCCATGGCAAACCATGTGCTACTACCCCAGCTGACAGAATAGGTGCATGTGCAATTAGTCCTGAGGTAAAACATGAGAGAACTGCTTTGTTAGCATTGGCTCAGATGTTGTAGACCAGGAACTCACACACATCCAGCAGAATTTGGCAAAACTGCAGGTGTTTTGGCTGAAACCTTGTCATCCATTACCTCAGGGCTCCGGAGAAATCTTTCAGTAGTCACCTATTCCTAACACCCGGCACCTAAGACTGGTTGCTGATCAAAGTTATGGGGCGTTTTGTTTTTCCTTCAAATACTAAAACCTAGTTTTATTTTTGGTGCCTGATATCAGTGGGGGGTAGAAGGGATTAATTCCTTCTGAACTAAGTGGGCCTTAAAAAAAAAAATGCAGCAGGTGGACGATGTAGTGCTGCTACAGCTTTCCTTTAGTGTAGGAGAGTGGAGCGTAATTGCATCAAGTAGTGGTTTTGAAATATCAGATGCCCATTAGTGCATAATTAGGAAGTTAATGATGTGTTGCCAAACATGTGGTGACCTCTTTTTCTCCGCCAAACTTGGAGGCACTGTTGCTTATTGCATTAGTTTATTGGAAAACGTGCCCCACTGGCGGTATCTACTGGGCCTGTCTCCGAGAATTACTGGAAGGGGACTGAAGGTCTTTGTAATGCTGAACATGCCTGAAAATGTTATCCCGAGTACATCTGGGCCCAGCAAGTCTGGGGTACCTTGAAACACAAAGAGTAGAAAAGCAAAATGTCAAAGTGGAAGAGCACTCCATGGAAAGACGTAAGTGAAATTCTTACACAACTGGCTCCAGTGGGATGTAAGGACCTATCACCCAGTCCTTCTAATTCTTTTCTGTGGTACATACAGAGTACATGATTGTCTGATGGAATAGTTACAGATTTGCCTTGATCTTTTATTCACTCAGGACTGACCAGCTTAGGAAAACCAGATTATTCACCAAAGTAAGTCTCTTGCAATAAGCTTGAGTCCAAATGCGGACATTTTAATTGAAAATGGTGGTTGATAAGAAAGGAATGATCTTTTGTTCATTTCTGACATAGTATATTATGTTGGGTCAAGTTCCTTTTTGGTTTGTATTAACAAGATGTCTGCACTGGTGATTAAAAATAATAATTAAAAGATTGCTCTCTTTAGCTACAAAATCTCTATCTGTTTGGACAGCAAGTGTTGTCCGGGGTGAGCAATTGCATGTTCTGTCAGAACCAATTTTGGTGTTTGGTTATGGGCTGACAAATAGCTTTGTGCAAATTGTAATATTATTCCAGGAATGATACTGGCCTTGGAAATGCTTCATGCTAAATGGAAGATGCAGTACAGATCTCAGTGGGTACAGTAAAACACCTAAAAATTTCCTTATGATTTGGCAGCTACAGTTTAGGGGTTTTTTTAGGATAACCAGGTGGATGAAAGGGTTTTTGTCCCAAATAAAGCTTGGATTACCTTGACCTGTAAGTGTCTGGCATATCTTTGTACTGCTGAATTCCTTTTCTTTGTCATGTTCAAGTGTTCTGCTTGTAACTTCTCCCTTTGTTTTTATCACCATCTCTCATTGTCCTGCTTTCTTCCACGCCAGCTTTTACACAGATCTGCCTCCATCTCCTGAAAGATTAAGTGATATATGGCTTCTTTTCCTGTTCTTTTTGGATATGCTATGTTTCCCCCATGAAAAATGAAGCTTGTCTCCTCATAAAGATGAGTTGTGTTATGTCTTGCTCCGGATGGTCTTATGGTGTTACTTTTAAAAAAGTTGCATTTGCTAGAGTTGAGTTAAGGTTTACAACTGTACAAGAAATATGTCTTGCTTTGCTCAGTCTGAAAGGACCTGAGTTGTAGCATGCTGCAAAGGCTACTGCTCATGTTAAATATCTACTGGGCCAAATTCTTGGCTTGCGTAATTATGCAAACTCTGTGTTCATGCTTGCTTGGACCATGTTCTTATTTAACTTATTACTGGCAATATCAAACTGTAAGTCAAGTTTTAGCGTGACTCAGAATTCTTCAGTTTTCTGAGGAAGTTAGGATTATAGCTGATTTCCACCTCTGAAATTCACTCTTTGTGCCGAGCACAATATAATCATAGAAAAATACAAGATAAAGCTTTGCCAATTCTCCTTCACTTGAGGTTTGAGGGGCAGGGGGAAGATTTATAAAAAATTAGAGGTTCTAAAGCAAAATGGTACCCCATTCCAGAGGAACGCAGAAGTACTTGGGCATTAGAAAGTGAGATCTTCTTTGCAATGGCAACAATAAATGTCTGATAAACATAGGGGAAAGAGAAGAAAATCATCTTGTCCCAAGTATAAGAAAATCTTGCTGGATGCTTGTCTGCTGAAGAATTTATTCAAGAAAATTGTGATTGGTTTGTGTGGGGAAAAAATGGCTGTTGTGAGGTTGTCAATGTTCTCGTGACCTGTTGAGCCTTGCAGGGGGAAGTGCAAGTCCCACAGTTTAGCTCTGCCTGGGGATCAGCTGTGCTGTGCAGGGGAATGAAACACCTTGACTTAACTGCATCCAATTTTGAGGTTCGTCCTTCTGAAGTAGTGCGTTGGATTAGGAAATCCAGAAGATGTTTTTCTGTCTGAATTTTTCTGTGATTCCTCTACCAGTTTGAGAAGAAAATGTAAGTTTTCTCCAATAATGTTGGCCTGCGTGATTTCTGTTCCATTCTGAAAAAATGTCTTTGCTGCGAGAGCGGATTTTTGTATGGTCTCCTTTTGTTTTGATATTTATTTGAGGTGGTAGAGAGGGCAGACAGAATGTCAGGAACTGATGAATTTAAAGAATGCTAAAAGAATAATCATTTAAAGTAGGCAGAAAGTGGTGTCACTATTTGACAATTTAGGACCTTAAAAGTCTTTCCCATTTTGAGCTGGGCGAATGTGTGAAATGATAAACAATCAGGCTTGTTTTGGTTGAGCTGGGTGAGGGAGGATTTTCTGTATCTTTGTTTGAGAATGAGTCAACTAAAATATGCCCTTTTTTTATTTCTAACCCTATCTCCCTTTCCCCACTTTAACTGTAAACCAGTCAAATAGAAAATGCAGATAAGGTAGGCATGAACAACAGGTATGAGAAGGCTGGTATTGGGAAGGCTGCCGTAACTTTGAAATTCAAATTGTGTTAAAATTAATCCTTTCCAGCAAAATGCTCATTTGAATTAATTGGTGTGTTATTTTATTTTATTTTCCCACATAATACAATTTATTTTAAGCCTTCTATTTGTTTAAAGACCTTATCTTTGATTGATGGCTGGGATATTCCATAAGTAAGAAGGGTTTTTTTCTGAGATGAAAGTGTAGTAAAGGAAGTCAAGGAATCATACCATCATAACTTTGCTTACTCTTTAAAAGACTATTTTTAATCTTGACATCCTAAATAACTGTTTAAATCATCTACAAGAAGAAATATATCAATAGCATGATCTTATATTAAAAAAACTCACCAGATGTGTCTGGCAGAGTATGTGTATTTATAGCTTCTCTATTGCTGCTGTAATCTACATTCATTTCTCTGTGACTCCAGAGTTGTACAAGCAAGACTGCATCTCTTAAAAGCATTTGAATGATTATTTGTTCATGTCAGTGTGTGTAGTGATGCAAAGGAAAATTCTTTTCCTTGTCTCTATTAATATACCCTGTAAATAAATGCTTGTTTGTTCTTCATTATGCATATTAATTCTGTAGAAGATCTGTGATCTCTTATGGCCTTGGATGAACTGTCTTTTTTTATTATTTTTTTTCCTAGATGCCTTTTTAGAGATGGAAAAAGCACTTTAAGATTTTCTGTAGCAAAAGATGCTGCCAAGTGTTATGAGCAGTTCAATTAGAATATGCTTATTTTGGAAGGCTGCTTAAAAGAGGCTTAACAGTAGGAAAAATTGGTGCAAACTCTGCTTTTTAGAAGTGGTGCACCTGGGTTCTGATACATTATGCTCATGTGAAGAGGACAGGACTGGGTCTTTTTGGAGCACCCATTTAGCTGTCGGCAAGTGATTAAGTGGCACTTGAATAGGTTCTGCAATATGTGGAAAAGTCTGATCTTTGGCTTCTTAAACTAGAAACTACAAAGTAATAATGAAGAAAAGAAATATGTGGAATGCAGTTAATAATATTTTGGGATTGCAATTTTCTCACTCGCTTTATTTTAGACTGAAAACAAACTGTGTCTGTAGTGAATCGGAATGATCAGCTACCTAGAGATATTTCCATTAAAGGTTTCTACTGCAGTATCTTTTTACAAACTCTTTTTTAGTTTTCTTTAGAACAAAAATATGCTGACAGTCATGGTGTTTAAAAAAAAATCCTTTCCCCATTATATTTTTCCCAGAGGATTATTTTTATTACTGCTGTGCATGAATTACAGTAGGATGCAGTAGCTAGATCAGGCATTAATACAACCCTTCAGTGTAACATTTCAGCCCTAAGATTAATCTAAATCTACTCAGGCATCTAAAAGCAAATGAGAGGAAGTAGGAAATGAAGGAAGGAGAAAACCAAAAAAAAAGGAAGAGGAGATCTATCTTGGGACCGTGATTTATATAGTTTTCCGGGATTATACTGCAATCTGTGAGCACTGAAATAGTCTCTGGACTCTTTGGAAATACAACCCAAAACATTACTTTAAGTGCCAAGAAAGCCTTTTCAGCCAGCCCAGTGGGGCCTGTGTTCCACAAAAGCGGGACAATGACCTGTTTGTTCTTTATCCCCTTTTCCACAGCACATAGATTGGTTTGGTTTTTTTTTGGGGCATTGCAATTTTTCTTGGGGCAGGAAGATTTGGGGAGCTCTTGTTGAAGTCCTCATGTCTGCAGAGAATGGGGAAGGGCGAGATGTCAAGGTCACTAAAACTTGACTTCTCTCCTCGTCTTATTGTCAGAGCCCAAATCACTGTCTCTCAATTTCCCCCTTCTCCGTCATCCCTGTGCCTTTGAAAATATCTGGAAAACTAGAACTAATTTTGGGGGGTTTTGGTGGTTTAGAGAGCTATTCTGGTCTGGGCCCTGGGAGCCCTGCGGCAGACTCCTACTGCTCTGAGCTCTTTCTTTCCCCTGCTTACGCTGGTGTGGCGAGATGGCAGGGAGTGCTGTCACTGCCTGTTCCCACACAAATGTGCAGTGCTTAATGTGACGGTGTCCCACCCGCACTGGGGGCCTCCAGACAGAAATTAATAAAGAATGAAGGTGATAACAATTTTTTTGAACAGTCACAGCTGATCAAATAAACTCTTACCATGCTTAAAAATTAACAACAACAACAACAACAAAAATCCATTTGAAAGGCAAAATTGGGCACGCAGCACCTGCCCTGATTTTTTTTTATTTTCTAAAGTAGCACATCTCTTTGCTGACGCTTGACTGCAGTGACTCATCATAGGAGGCTAAATCAGCCATGTAGAGTAATGCAGCGTGACTGATTTAGCCAGCTCTGATGCAGCATGATGAGAGTAACTTTAACCAGGAATTTCAGCTCTTTCCCCCTCCTCTCCCAGCCTAAGAACAAAGGGAAAGTTAAACATCTTTCCAGCAGTCAAGTATCTTGCTTCAGGGCAAAGCTTTTTGTTTGTTTTCTGTCAACTAAGAATCTTGCGTGTAAGAAATAAACATTAAGATCTTGTACCAGAACTATGGAGGGATGTGCAGGCAGAGCTTGTTAAAGGCATCTGAGTAGAACAAGTCTTTAGCGCCTTCTTCATCTACGACTCTTATCCAAAAGTGTGGTGAGGATTTTTGAGGGCAAGTCCTTAAAATATTGCCTTGTGGGGTGTAACACACATAGAATATACCCAGGTTTCACATGCTCACACAGGAGGAGCACTGGCAAAGTATGCCTGACCTTATGAGACCTGACCAAATTCCATCTGCCCGTCCAGTTATCCAGCATCAGCTGAGCCCTGCTGGCTGCCTCTGGCCACTTCTTGCGCCCTTCTGGTCAGAAGCAGTAACATCATTCTGCCCAAATGCCTTTCACTGAGATTTAAGCACAGAGAATTTGTTTCACACGGTGACCATGCTGAACCACAGGGATTGTCCCAGGTGAGAAGCTTCTCAGGACCAAGCAATTTGATTGTGTCAGAGCTTTTGTTCTTGGATGCTCTGCACATTTTTGCTGAGGCAAGGGAAGTTGGCTTTATACCCCAGCCACTGAAATTCAGACCAGAAAATAGTGCAGAATGTCAACCAAATGGTGCATTTTGAGATGAAATGGAGGAGGGGTAGGCTTAGAGGGGAAATGAGAGTGTGTGTTCTCATTTTTGGGAAAATCAAGTGGATTCAAGTTCTGCTGAACAGGAGTGGCCATATTTTGCAAAGGGGAAATAATCCTGTTCAAGAATATAATTGAGCTGTTTGAAATAACCAGCATCACTTGAAAGTGGATCCTAAAATGGAAGAACAGAAAATAGAAAGGTAGGAAGAAGGAGCTTTTCTAAACACTTGTTTCTCCAGATGTTTGGCTGAATCACGTCAGAGAAGCAACTGTGAGTGGCTTTTACTGTTCTTTCCAAATTTAGATATTAGGGTAATGATGAGGAACGCTGCTTACACAGTCTTTTCTCCCTTGAATATGGTTCCTTGCATCTTTTCTTACTGAGTATCAGTGATTTACGAGTCTTGCAACACAGATTTTTTGTGCAGGTACTCTTTCAATCAGCTTGAGGTGCTGGCCCGTGTATGCATACATATATATATACAGGTATAAAAACAGATATTCTTATTGTTGTAAGACAAGAGGTGCACTGAAGAAAATGGGTTTAACTTCACAATTGCCTTAAATCCTACCTGGGATCAGCTGCTGAGCCCAGAAAAAAATCAATTGTCAACCTTTAGTTCAATGGAACATCTTGAGAAATGACATCTGGTTTTACTTTTTTTACTATTTCCAAGAGTCTTGATTGAAAAGAATATATTTCAGCCTTGGAGTTCAACAAATAACCTCCTCCAGCTTCACATGAAGTGGAAAAATTCATTATAATATATACAGATACTTTTTTCCCCCCTTGTTACTGTTCTGTGGGGTGTAGATGAGTGGTGACACCTGTTTCTGCACAACAAATGCTGGTTCCAGTCCCTCTCGTGTGCTGGCTCCCATATGTTGGTTTTGAAATACTTACTGATTGCATCTTTTCTCAGTGTTTGCTTCACAACACCACCTCAAGATTTTAGATATTAATGAAATAATGATTGTGAGCTACACGTTGCTCTGCAGCCTGAAGAATGTCAAACCAGAAACTCCTCAGCTGAACTTCATCTTGTTAGACACACTGGTTGTCAGCACAGCTCATTGCAGAGTCTTTTGTGGGGGCCAAAATTTAGTTGTCGTTTTTCTGATAATTTTGTATAAGACATATGATGTTAGTTCCTTAAGAAAAAAAAATAACATCAGAAATTCTGGTTTTTTGCTCTTATATGATCAAAGTAAGCGGGAAGCAGAGTTGCGTAGTGAACAGTGAGGAATGCAGGCATCTTCTCCCTTCACTTGGAGTCGGTCTTTGTTAGGCTTACTGAGGAACCACCACAGATATCTACACTGAGTCTGAAAGAAATACCTGAAAGTGCCTCTTGGTGCTGAAGGGTAGAGAGCAATTACTGTGTTTAATAGCAAGGTATGAACTGAAGGCAGGAAAACAGGATGCCATAACCAATGTATGGCAGAGAGGGCAGGAGAGGTGAGGGATTCGTGTGTGGGTTGGAGCTCTGCTCATGGGAGAGGGGGGTTTGGTGGACACAGGATGAGAAAAATCTCACATATAGCAGGGCAGATGTTCAGGAACTGCATAACCAGAAAGTGCAAGACTTCAGCAATTTGTTTATTAAACATAATATTCGAATGAGCTGCACTGATTTTTTTAAATCCAAGTAATATTTTCTATATTCTCTTCAATTTGTATTTCTTAATACAATACTTAAAATGTTACTCCCCTGTATAGCTTCCTTAAAATCTGGTTTATCTCAGATTTAAGGTGTTTTACTCCCCTTTAGTTTTACTTCCATTTTGTTTTAAAGTTTAAACAGCATTTTTTAAGCAAATCAATTGTCTCCATCACCTTCTACAAAAATATGAAATATTTTTACATATTTATGTAGTATTTCTGCCAATATTTGCTGGCTACTTTACAAGCATACTTAGTTCATGAGAATTAAATGAAATATTAAGCATGGTTTTAAGAAATGGTTGTTCTGTGCAAGTTTAGTGATGGTTCTGTGCTATTTTTTTCTAGTGTCAAGCTCAATTGTTTTGCCTCAGTCATAGACTGCAGCCCACAAACACTGAGTTCATGTTTCCACTTCAGTCCTTTCACTACTGAGAAGTTAATAGTGAGTGGTGCTCTTCATTGTTTTCCTCCTCAGTGGAAATCCTGTTATTTATGCTTGTTCCCAGGGGCCTGGGGTTAGATCTGGGGTTTAACTCTGTTGGGAGGTGATAGATGATCTGTTGTTGTCTTCAGCAAGAACCAATTTAAGCCTGAAATTCTTGTCAGGCCCACTTTTTCCAGCCTACTCCAACACAATGTCTTTCCAGCCCGAGGCCATCTTCCTGCCCACTGCTGCTCCTGTAGGACGTATGAGTTTTATTTTGAAACCCATGATGATTTTCTCTAATAACTGAAGGTGTTTATAAAGCTTTTTAAAGCGAGGGGTGACATGTTTGTGCAGCAGTGCAAAGAGTATCGTGGGTTGCAGGTGTACTCTGGAGATCACATCCCCTGCGCCCCAGCCAAGGCTGGGTTTGGTTTCCAGCTCCACAGCTCATGAACTCTGTGTCCTTGGATAAGCTGTTGAACACTCTGTGTGCTCCTGTGTGTATGAGAATGCTTATCTGGCAGGTAGGGATTAATCAGTGTTTGAAAAGTAATTTGAGATCCTTGATGAAAAGCACTGTGTAGGAAGAAAATATGTGACCGCACAGGAGCGTCTCGGAGATTGCGATCACCCCCATTTCCTTTCCTGAGCTAAAGGGAACAAGTGGTGAGAGGGTTTTTAAAGCAGGGGGAAACATGCTTGTGTGTGTGTTTCTTTCCAGCACAAAGCACCAGCTACCCCTGAACCGCGGGTGTGTTTATCTGGCACGTGTCGTTCTGTGGTTTCAGTTATCTTCTCAAGAAAATGACTGCTCTGGCTCCCGAGACCTCTTTAAGCAATTATGACCTAAGGTAGCTGAGAACCACCATCCTTTACAGTGCTTAATCAATAAGCCCTGAAAGCAAACTAATCTTCATTTACTTTTGGAGGCCACTGCAGGAAAAGAAGAACTGTCAGATAAAGCTGGGGATCAGCGTTCCTACCTCAAGGCCAAGGGTCAGATATCAGTACCCAGGGAGACTGTAAATACAGCTTGGTCCAACAGATGCTAAAATGAGTATGGTGGAAAATTATACCTCCAGGGGACAACACTTTAACACATGCAATAACTGATAAGATAAGCTTCTTTATTACCAAAAGAATGAATTTTAAAACCATATATAATTTGTCTTCGTGCTTAAGGAAGGGGGGGAAGAGAGTGGACTATTAGGTGGAGATAAGTGGCTCACTGGAATATTGTGTTCATATTGGGCTATTTCCTGAGGATTTCAGATTCATTTACTGAGGCACTGGAGGCAGGGTGTCCCAGGGAAAACACAAATCTGATGGAGGTTTAGCATGGTCTTCTTCCTGTTAAGGAAAGTTTTCTCTTTACAAAGAGATTCCCAGCATGGAGTTGTTAGCAGCTAAATGTGGAAGGGGGAGTGGATTCTATAGAGGATTCTGCATCATAGATTACTACATTGTGTGATGTAAATGAGCAAAACTCTGTAGGTGCCTTCCCAGCTTCACTGTAGAGTATGTGTCCTAGCTTTAGAAATGTGATTTTTGAAGCACGCACATCATCTCCACATGAGCAAACAGGCTTGGCGTGCTAGAGGAACTGCCTTGAAAAATAAACTTTTTGCATGTTTACGAGAAACAGAGGGCTAATGGTACTGGCAGGATTTTATGTGGTAATCAATCCTAACCCCACTGTGTTTGATGACTCCTCTTACACCTCAGCTTTTCTTAATTTCGTTTTTCTTCTCACTTCTTTTAAATTGTGAAGTGTTCGAATGAAGAGACAATATTGTAACTGTATCTGTTCTCAAATGCCTGCCTCTAGGATAATAAATATAGGGTTTCCTATTTAAGGAAAAAAGAAAAAAGCCCATTTAGTAGTTTCTTCCCTATTTTTTTTATTTTTGGTTTTAAATCAGTGAACCTGATGGTGGATATGCATTGCCTTCAGTATTGGCAAAGAGAAGATGCTGCTCATCTGGCCAGAAATCAGGTGAATGTTGGAATGGATGTTTGCTACATGCGTTTCTAAAAGTAGAATCGGAATTTCTTTGCTGTACTCAGCATGTGCCTGCTGTGTGTTTATGTTGAAGGAAATGCTAAAACTTTGAATAATTGAGCTTGAATGTTACAACTTCTTGGCAATCTTAAGAGGCAAAACCTTCTGATTTTGTCTGAAACAGCTGTGTATGGTCTTGCATTGCACATATTACTTTTGAAAATTGAGAATAGCCTCCTCATTAATTATGAGAAAAGTCGACATAGTGAAATTGATGATTCAATAGTAATTTAATTTTGTCCATGTATAATTTTGAATGTGCTGCCTGCAAATGTCCCATTTGCCCACCATCTTGTTTGACTGGAACATCACTTCATTAGGAATCCCTGCCAGGAAAAATCACTATATGGAGGGCCTTCATGTAGCTTTTCATTGGGTGAATAATCAAGTTCCTAGAGGACCTATCTGATCTGAAGGCCAAAACTTTCTTGTAATATAGACTATATAAAAGTAGTATAAATCACAGTGAGAGATGAAAAGGTGGATTTAAATACACTCTAAGAAAGAAAGAAGCCGCAGTTTAGTCAAGTCTTTTGATTGTTCACCAGCCAATTACCCATGTTATTTAGTAATCATCCTGATATTAATCTTTTGGAAACCCTTTTGTGCATTGATCTCATCCTACTTCTTAAATTCACCTTTCAAAAATATACATCTTAAAAACTGTGCCTGATTTGTTGAGTTTAAATGTGTTTCACCTTATCAATTTCTTTTGCTGTGCCAACTTTATTTCCTCTTCTCATCCCAATGCTGTGCATAATTGACAATTGATGATAAGCTTTACAGAGGAGATTAGGATAACATTATGTTTCATTAGTTTGGAGTAATACAGAAATGCCTAACTATGGATAAAAGACAATGGTACAGCTCTTGTCCTGCAGGATGTGCAGCGTGTGAGGTGAACAAAAGGTTACACATAAAAGCAGAATTATAGCTATATTTATGTAGGATTACAGAAATATAAATTACTTGCAACTTCTTCTCCATCAGTTTTTCCAACCTGATAAAACTTGTCTTTTGCTGATGTACAGTAACTTATCCCTATACTCTTCTTATTTTCCTTTCCTATCTCCTCTGCCATGAGCACATTATTCTACCAGCAGACTAGAAGGATCTTGGTGTTTATGCGCACTTATTTCAGGAAAAATTGTCTTGAAAATGAAAAAGACTTTTTAAGAAATAGTGAGAGATGAAGAGTTGAGCAGCAAAAATCTTCCTCAGACAGAGATGTGCTAGTAGGTCTTAGAAGCCTTTGATTCTGGAAGTTTACTGTCTCTATAATCTACCTAAATTGATCAGATTTTAGGTTTAGATTATTAAGAGCTAGTTTTAGTCTTTGCATCCTGTAATCTCTTAAAACCCAATAATATTAAGGCCATTCTGTTTCATTAAAAACAGTTCAAAGGAGAAAACAGTTGTTTGTGCTTAACTCTTGATTTTCTGGAGACTTTGACTGCTGTTGCAAGTTCTGTAAATATTTGCTGTGACTTTTTTATGTTGCTCTAACAATTCACAATTGGTAATTATGTATTCTGTCATTCTGAGACATTCTAAGCAATTCATCCTTAAAAACAAACAAACAAAACACATCAAAAACCCCACCCAAGCCCCTAAAAACAAACCCCAACAACCTGAAAAGAAATATGAAACATAAGAGATGAAATAAGCAAAGGCTTTTTAAGTATAGCAGTTGAGGCAGTGAAAGAATGAAAACATGTCATGAGCAGGCAGATGTATCTAAAAGCCCTCTAGTCATTGTCATGGGAACTTCCACGGGTTTTGGCCTTAAAAGCTAAAGATGGTTTGCATTTATCTCATTTCTCTGGATGCAAATTGAGTTTCTGACAGTTTGAAATCTCTGCAAAAAGCCTTGAAGAGCAAAAGTGGTTTTATCACAGTAAATGTGAGAAACCTTTGGGTTTCTGCTGGTGCAGATCCTGAAAATGGGTGTGAGTTCTTGAGTCAAGAGCCCTTTGCCTGTAGGCTTTGGGTTGGGGCTGTTCATTTGGATTTTTGGTGGAGTTTTGTAATTACTATTTTATTTTTGAGCTGGTATCAAGGCTGCCACGGGTGGTTGATCTCTTGGAGCCAGTTACTTTGGAACTCCCGTGTAACTGGAAGAATTTCTCCCTCCTGAATCTGTCCTGAAAATAAAGCTTTTTTTTCCTGTGACCCGCTTCAGAAAGTTGATTATCCAGGTTCTGCCACTGTGGAATCAACCTTGGGAAGAGCTTATGAAGTTATAATTAGGTTTCTGTCTGCTAAGCTTCAAAATGTACAACTTCCATGAATATATTTGCAGTACTTTTTGCCTGGTTTCAAACTCCTGCCAAGTTCTTGCCTTGAATTTAAGACATCTGTAGGTAGAAAGAGACAGCAGAGCACTTAACTTAGATGGACAGAAACGTATTATGGGAGACATAGTTCTGCTGTCAGAAGCTCAGCCACCAGTCATCTGTAAACAGATTCCCCTTGGTCACCACTGAACAAGGTCAGCGCACCTTACTAATGGAGATAGGCATGGAGAGGGTTTTTTTGTTGTTACTTTTATTCTTAGTGGTGTTTTCATCATAATTTTAGTCTCTGAGTAAGGCAAAATGACCCAAGAAAGCGTTCATGGGAGTTCAGTGGATTGATGCACTGGATTTTCACTTGTTGAGACCTGTCTTCAAATAGTGGTGTGACTTTGGGATGAAAAGGAGCTCTTACCTGTCTGCTCTGGTACTGGATTTTGCACCTTTGTTAAAAAGGCTGCAAGTTTTGCCTTGACTGGCTGCTGGCAGGTTTACAAGGGAGACTCACTGCTCCTCAGGCGTTTGCGGTGATGGATGCTGTGCCACTACTGCAGGAGCCGGTGGTCAGGAGAAAGGTGAAATGTCAGAATCAATCTGTTTTAGAAAAAGACACTTTCTGAGGAAGGCTGGCTTGCACTGAATTTTTAACAACACATTCTCCTTTCCTTTCCTTTCCTTATATGTATCTAAACATAACTTTATTCAGCCAGGAGAGATCCTCTTGTCTCCCTCATTTCCATTAATGCAGAGCTGGATTTCAACAGCAGGCAAACTGGTGTTTACCATGGCAGTGCTTGCCATGTTGACAGTGCTGAGTGATTCTTAAGTGTTCAGTAAATCAGTGAAATTTTCTGAACAGTGGGAAGTTTTGATGTCATTAACAAAAGATGCATGTTAACTAGCAGCTGCAAATTAATTAGAAAAATAAATTAAAGTTGCTTCCTTTTTTTTTTTTCATCTCCTTTCTGCTTCATGCTGTGTGAACCAGCCAGTCTAAAGCAAGGATATCCAATGAACCCAAATGTCCAGAGTCTTCAGGATCTGAGTATTCCAATTTTCCAAACGCTCATTCTGTTTTATGTCCTGCACTGGCTGTTTCTAGAATATTATGGGTCAGGGCATTGCCTGTCTTACAGTGGTTTTCACTGTCAGTTTTCCTAATGTGCTCATCTGGGGAATGTCTGAACCCCTCTCAGTTCTGTGCCAGCCAGGCCCAGCTCGTGTCCATCTGAGCAGGGTCCAGCCTTGCCAAATGGGCTTCGCTGTGCTGAGGATCCCATCCAAAAACAGGCCAGTGGGATTGGGGAGGGTGAGGCAAGCAGCGTTAAATGTGTAATGATACCAATTAATGAGTGCTTGCCTCATGCTTTGGAATACGGGGAATCTTTTCATAAACCTGTTAGGGTTGTGTTTAGAGCAATAACTTCCTACTTTCTTTTAAAGGGAAACAATCTTACTTTTTTTCCATTTGCTGGTTCTAGCAGTGTCAGCTTCTTTAATTATTGCTATTTAATTATGTCTTAGCATTTGAACTCTCCTCATTAACCTTCATCAGACTGAGACACCTAGGATAATGCAATGGCAAAGCCAACATCATGTGTAATTTTTTTCCTCCCTCCACCCCCTTCCCAAATCTCTGGAATTCATTAATTGAATGTTAGAGCATCTGGGCCACTTGAGTATTCGAATCATGCAGGAACATGGGTAGTGTTAGCCTGCTATGGCTCAATAAACCTCTCATTCTCTCGTTCACGGTTCATTTGAATTTTGCAGAAAACTCTGGAAAAAAAAGATGAGGCATTCAAATAAAAATGGTGCAGATAATGGTAGGAGGAGATGAAGAACTCAGACAAATGTTTACCCCAAGTACTGTGTGTATGTGGCACTGTCATCCCTTTAATTGAAAAAGAGAATGGGCTTTAGAGCAGAAACCCACAAGCCAGGCTCTGTTCCTGTGTGACCTTCAGCTGTCACTGGAGCTGTCCTCTCTATCTGAAAGCAGAATTTTTATTTTATGCTGCTAAAGTAGCAGAGCCTAATTTCTCATTTGACAAGTGCTCTAAGATCCTGTGAGGAAAGGTATAATAAGAGTGCAAAATAAAACTATATGTGGCAGTATTACTCCTGATTCTAATGGATTTTAGTAGGATCTTTAATCCCTTTATCTAACATGAATAGATGCATTGTCTATAAAAGAAGCTTTAAGCTCTTTCACTTCACTTTGGTAACACCTCGGCAATGCAAATATGCCTTTGGAGTGTTTCTCATTATACTGGAAAATGAAAGTGCAGGAATAAAGTGTAATGATGTTGATGGGGGTTCTTTAATGCGGCTGCTGGACCTAAGCAAGACTTCTGTAGTTTCTCCCCATTTCTTTGCTCTCCACACCACAAAGACAAGGCTCATGCTGCCTTTTCTCCCAGCACAGAGCATTCTCAGGGCCTGGCTTGGATTAGGCAGTCATGGAATAGAATGTAGGCTGTGTTTAGTTCCTAACAGAGCTAAATCTCTGAACCGAGGTTTTACTCAGATCCCTGAGCTGTAAAACTCCTGTGTGAAGCAGAAGCAGGATGAAGCTTTCACACTGAGAATTGCCTGTGGTAAGTACGGATGTGCTTGTGATAGGAGAGGGCTGACCTTTATTTCACAGAGGGAGAAACGAGGAGAGACTGAACTCTAGATTTGTCATAGCTAAATATGAACATTTATCTGACCTGCCCAGGCTGGAGGCTCAGTGCTCCCCTTGCAGTCAGTGCAGGAGCACTGGAAGCTCCGAAGGGTGCCTGGTCCCACTAACACTTGCTTTGCTCTCTGGAGGTGCTTGGCTCATTACTTAAATACTTAAAGCCAGGTGGGATGAGTCCTGGTTGAAAGCCAAGGTACAGGAAGGCAGTTAGGTGCCTGATTCCTACTTATCGTCTAAATCCCGTGGATTCAAAAAGGACAGAGCTTTTTTGAATATCTTCCAGGATGTGTTCCTGGCTAATCTCTTCCCTGCAGCCTCAGTACTTCCTTTGTCAGGCTTTGCTCTCCTGTGCTGTTCCAGGGAGCCAGAGGAACTCTCCATTCCTCTGCCCGAGGCTACAAGTGACCTTTTTTTTCCATGTAACATTTGTTGCTTCTGCTGGCAAAGGAGCTCCCCCACCGGCTTGGCTCCGTGCTGCCTGACTGCTGGGACCGAGGTACAAACCTGGCCATTGTCAGCACACAAAAGGGATTCAAGGTTTCTACCTTGAGTGGGAGAGGAGAGTTTTCCTTTGAGTTTAGGATCTGAGTCACTGTGCCTGACCTAGATATGGCTTGGGGGTTGCTCAGTCAGGCAGTGAAACTTTGCTTTTCTTCAGGGAAAGGGTTGTGTTGTGCCTTCCAGTGGTCGCGTCGGGCTGTCACCACTCAAGTTGAGTGTCACTGTGCTGGCACTCCAGCAGTTCATATCTGCTGCACAAGTAGCATCCCCACTGAGGCTGTCACTGCTTCGTTTTGGCTGCTTGTTATTTCTTGCTGAATTAAGTAACACTTTGGATTTTCTAAGGGCTGGTTCTTCCTCTCCCAGTCCTTCAAAGCTGGGAGTCTGGAATAGATGCCTATTTTTTCCCCTCTCCTCTTTACTGTTTGCATTCTGCATTTGTTGAGCTTCAGTTAGAATCTGTCTCCATCCACAGAAAATGGAGTGAAACCTCCTCCCTAGAAACCTTTGACCTTGTCTCTTTATAGAGATCCTGATTACCTCGAACGAGGCTGTCCAAAACCAGGCTATTTCACTGCTTTCCTTTTGTTAAGAGCTTGATATTTTTTTGCCCTTCATGCAGAAGTAGTTTTCTTTGCTCATCTTGTCCTTTTTTACCTCTTTCCTTGTCTGAAACTGAAGTGGAAAAGAGGAGTGGAAGAGCCATAAACAGTGCAGAGAAAATGACAGACTGCTCTGTGTCACTGACTCTGCAGAACAGGTCACCAGGCAGAGACATCAGCCTCCTGTTGCCTATGCTCAGTGTTTCATGGTTTTTATTTGTCTCTACTGTTATGTATCTGATGTAGAGACATGCATTTTTTTGACAATGACCAGCCAATAAGTCCACATTTGTCAAAGAGAAAATGAGATAATCATCATGTGGCCTCGTATTACTGGGAGGGCAGATTAGATTTGCTCAAAAACAGTGGCATTTTATGGTTACTTTTATGCTCTGTAAATACAGGAAGAGACAGATTGAAGAGATTACTTTACAAAAAATTCCATTTCAAGTCACTGGGGAAGCAGGTAACCTTCAGATCTGAGCTTTGCATAAGAATGCAGTGGAAAAGGGAGGATTTCTATTAACACTCTCAGCTCCTTAAAAAAAAAAAAAACAACAACAAAAAACCACTGTCTGCTGCTCTACATCAACCTTTTCTCCCTGCTTGTTTTCTCCTTTCCACCCACCTGGTCCCCTGGCAGTGCCATTAGAGATGAGCCAGTGACTCGGGGCCATTCCTTAGCTGAGGCAAGTAGTCATAGTTCCATTGGCTCCAGCGGAGCGGGAACGATTTGTGCCAGCTGAAGGATGGTCCCTCGTGGTTTGAGCCTTACCCAGAAGGGGTTTTTTATCAGCAGTACTGGGATTTTTGTTTGGTTTTCTGTGGTCACAGAGGTCACTTGTAAAGTTTTCACCTGTATCCAAAGTTTGAGGCTGTTCATGACTGGGGTATTAAAGCCTTTCAGAGCGGCTCTGAATCAAAAGTTGGGTAAACTGGTTTAGGGAGACAGGCTGGCTTCTGATTTTTATTTTAAAATAAACAAACAAACTAGGTGGGCCTTTGTATTATCCAGATCTTGTACGATCAAATCAGGTTTTTATTCTCCTGTTTATGCTTAGATTGTGGAAGAATGGAACTAATCGGCCACTTTTGTGACAGCATTTGAGGCAGGACTGTGCTTTTAAGCAGGGCATAACCGGTGCATCTCTTTTGTGTTTAGTAAGGAAACAAAACAGCCACTGTAAAAATGCTTTAATAATATTGATTGCATTCATGCAAAACCAAAAAAGAGTCTATTGCATAGTAATTATTTGCATACTTTTGAGTGACAGTTCAGTAGAAATAGGAACTTTTGGATGCTTGTTAATCCAAGCATCAAAACTGTGTCTATCTTTGCACTTGAGCTGTGTACCCACATGTGACTGTTTCAAGAGCAATAAGTGAAATCATAATGTTGTCCATCATGCTTCCCTGTATCCACCATAAAAAATAAATTGAGCCAATTAGAGTAAAATACTTGTGTGTCAAGCTCAGATGTGTAGCAGTCCAAATATCCACCAAACAATATGTTTATTTTAATGGAGATTCAAGGATTATCTTTGACCACTGTTTCAGTTAAGTTTAAGTGAAAATTAATTATATGTTCCATCTGTGACTCTGGTACACTTATTTTTCCAGGTACTTCAGGTGATTGCCCATATTCCCAGATTTGTCATATTTGACTTTTTAACCTCGTGAAATGAAGCACCAGATCTTTTGGCACCAATCACACACCTGATGCAGAAAGCTCTGTGAAATCCCACTTGTACTTTGGCCTTCCTTTGGTAGTCACAGAAACTCCAGGTAGCGAAATACTCGTTCTGTACTGGCTGAGCACACAGGGGAATCATGGATCTATTGTCCACAGTTTCATGCTTGGGGGAAATACTACTTACCTGAAAGGCCTGAGAATGTTGAATAGGCAGGATGGCCAGCTAAACCTGGGAAAGGGAGCTGTGAGATTTACCAGGCTCTTGTTTGGGCTGTAGGTCTGTTGAAACCTACAGCAGCTCCATCAGCTGGGTGACATATGAGGAATCAGTGTTTCCTCACAGACCTTCAGACTGTCTCTTTCCATTGAGATTGCCTCACTTCAGAAGCAGGAGATGACCCTTCTTCTTGCTTGTGGTGGTGTCTGGGTACTCTGTTATCTGCACCTCCTTACAGAAACAACCTCTCTGCAGAGTTTGCTGTCCAAATATGAGATAAGTAGGAGATCTCATGAGAAGTCAGGTATTTATACCTGCTCTACTCTCTTCTGCTGTCACAGTACTTTTTCATATAACTCCTGGGCACAGCTGTTGCTGTAGTAGATAACTTGTAAGGTTTGCATTGCGGTAACTTGGTGATTGGCTT
The DNA here is from genome assembly GCA_013389985.1 of Dryoscopus gambensis. Lineage (NCBI taxonomy): Eukaryota > Metazoa > Chordata > Aves > Passeriformes > Malaconotidae > Dryoscopus > Dryoscopus gambensis. Next base: position 60,432 of record WEIT01026517.1, on the reverse strand, counting down.
GGTTCCTAAGTAAAAAAACACCTTTTTTTTTTTTTTAAATTGAGGAAATTTAACTTTTTGCAGGCTTTGCACACAAATAGAACAACTGCTGTTGAGCTTGTCAGCCCTGGCAGTGTCCTGTTGAGAGGCCTCCTGGTGTCAAGTGCACTTGCCTTCTCAATATGAAAAGGAATTTATATTTGTAATGAATATTCATACAAGAAAGACATGGGTGATCTGCAGATAAAACAAAGGTTTTTAGCCTCACAAAAGCAGTGCTGTGAGAATTAGTATGGAGGGAATCTTAAATGGCACAATTCAGCCTATCTCATCACAGGAGCCAGTGGGTGCAATTCTGCCCAAATTGATGGAATGGCTTTCATTTACCCCAACAGTGAATTTGTTACCTACCCAGCCAGACCTAACACTTTTTGACATGAACAGATGAGAGGATCACTCTATTAATGCAGAAGATTTAGTAGCTATCTGGTGAGTTTTTCCCATCTTTGACATTTCAGAATGGAGCTTAATGATGCAGCAGTTTAGCACAAACAACCTGACCTCATGGGGACATTTCTTTTCCTCTCCTTCTGCTGCCTTCTCCAGGCTTGGCATTCTCGGTGTGGATGACTTGGTACAGGAGGGTCCCTTTTCAAGTGCACCTACAGGCTTTGCCACAGCTGTTAAGCTTCCTTTGTGAAGCAGGAGTTCTACAAGGGCACAGGTTAGTCAGTTTTTTGGAGCTTAAAATAATCCTGTTTCCCTGGTTCCTCAGAAGATGTTGTGTTTTGAAAAAAAAAATAAAAAAAATTACACACTTTAATAGAAATACTTTTCCTTCATTAAATTAAATCTCTAAAGCCCAATAGCATTTTCAGTGCTTATATGAAAATGCCAGTGGGGATTTGAGATTAAAAGCGGTATTTTTGTACAAGTCAATGAAGATCTCAATAGGAAAGAACACTCTTCAAATATAAATTCCTCCAGTATCGAGAAAGACAGATTTTCTACTTAGGTCCTTGATAATACTTCTCCCAACCTTGTTATGAAATTCTGTTTTCACATATCTGATATAAGCCTGTTACACATTAGCTCTCCATTTAATGAAATCTTATTAATGGTGCCTTTTTTATTATAGAGATATGCCAAGCTACTCAGATTTAATTCATGTTTAACAGTAAACATGAGGTACTGTGACCCATTTATATGCAGCTCAGGTTCTCTTTTTCTATCAAAAAAAATGATTGAATGGCATATTAAAAATGGAACTAAAATATATCTACTATTGATTTATATTGGTATAATCTTGGACATATGTTGCCATGAAAGGCCACTTACATATGTGACCCACAGCTAGAGAAGTATGAAAGGAATATAACAAAAAAAATTCCCAGGAAAGGTTTGGTGGTGGTTTGTTTTGGGATTCTTTCTCTCCCTCTTCTGATGTGTTTTATCCGTTCAAGCAAAAAAAAAAAAAAAAAAAGAACTCACCCTAAAAACCTGAGATCTGCATTTTTGTAGATAAAATACTGCATGATCAAGGTGCAAATTTTGGGAAAGCGCTTTCCAGGTTGTTTTACCAGGAAGAGAGAAAGAAAAAGGTATAATTTGGCTTTAGCAATAAATTCAAGGAGATGTAAAGGTTTTATTTGATTCAAGGCTCTCAAACCAATGTATAAAACCAGATAATCATTACTAGTGCTTTCAGAATGGAAGAAAATAAACCAAGAGTTGTGAAAACAGATATCAAAAAAAAAAGTAGGGTGGGTATATACAGCCCCTGTACCAATTTAACTTGCAGAATGGTCTGGGTTGGAAAGACCTTAAAGATCATCTCATTCCAGCCCCCTGCTATGGGCAGGGATGCCTTCCGCTGGACTGGGATGCTCAAAGCCCCATCCAACCTGGCCTTGAGCACTTCCAGGGGTGGGACAGCCAACTTCTCTGGGCAACCTGTGCCAGGGCCTCCCCACCCTCAATTTGGAAGGTACCTGATCTGCTGCTTCAAATAATCAGCAGTTCCTCAGTAGTGATCTGTGCTCCGAGAAAAAGCCCAGAATAAGGTTTAAAAAACCCAGTTAACTCAAGGCAGTCAAGCAGAGTGTGCTCAAGGACAGTCCTTGGATTCTGTCCCTGTTTTCAGTTCACATCTTCTGTCAGCGCTGGGAAGGTGCTCTCACTCTGGCCTCCCTCCTGAAGTTACACACACAAGTCAGGGGAGAGCTGGGATAGGGAAACGATTTTTTAACACACCTCCTGAAATTTAGGTTTTCCAAACTGTGTTCTAACTTTGAGCCTTCAGAGAATCCCAGTCTTCAGGCTTTGGGGATGGGAAGAGGTACTTATGTCTTCATGCTGAAGATACTTTTCTTTGTTACCTAAGTCAATATTCACTGGATTAGCTGTTGAGCAAGAGCAATCATGATCCTGTAATCTTGTATTCAGGGTGTCAGTGTGGAAGGAGGGAAAACACAATTCTGGTTCATATGCTATTTAATGTTATGTACTTTAAAAAATAAAAAAAAATTCTCCAGTGTAATGTGTTTAGGATACTCCTGGAAGTGCAGATGTCGTTTCAGATGTCTTCAGGCTAAAGAAGGGGTTTTGCCTGGAGACTTTCCTAATGCTGGGCAAGCCTTCATAGCCTATAAGTGTTGAAAACCCAGGGATTGTTGCCACTATTTTTTTACCTCTGTGATTTTTGTGGTGCTCTTCCTTTAGGTAAAATTTGGAAACATCTATTAAAACTAGCAGGAGAGGCAGAGGTATATGGATTTCTGGGAGACTTGGCCAGAGGAAGAACTCTGGTTGCCTATGGATACTGACTTCTCCTGAACTCGGTGACAGCTGAATGCAGTTTTTGAAGATCTAAACTATGGACTTAAATGGGATTTAGGCTACTTTAGTGGCTAAATCTGTTTGCGGATTTATTCCTGAATGTCTTTTGAAAGGTTACTCATCAGTTCGGTGGAAGAGCAAGAGAAAGAACACAGGATTTTTGACTTCTCTCCTCATATTCAGACAGTGCTACATTATGTGTTTGATAGAGGACAATGACCTGCAGAAAGTTTTCCATCATTTTAGAAGCTTTCTCAAAACTAGGACAGTGGTCTGGGCTCAGCCTTGGCAACTTCTGAAAAGCCTCTCCAGGGTTCAGTCCTAAATATCATCAGTGTGGTCATGTCTGGTTTGAAAGTTTAAATTCTGCAATGATGAGAAAAATCTGCTTGAATTTAATGGCATGGAAACTCTCTTTTTTCTTTCTGTTCCTTGGAAATGAGCAGGGCTCCGTTAAGCCAACACTCTGGAAACAAAACCGCTTAAATCCACTCTGGCTTTTGCATGTGCTCTGTATGGTAATAACTGTGGCTAATGAGAAGATAGCTTCTACAATTATTATAATCAATAGATTGGGAATGCAAAGATAAAGCAAATTAGGACTAATCTGTTCTCTGTTTCTTCTAAATCAGTTCATAAACTGAGAAGACAGTCAGTGCAAGCGCTGACTTTGCTTTTAATTCAAATGGAGCTTTTGTGTCACATACTGCTAAGGACAGCAGGGTTACGTCTTGTTTTTCCACTTGTCTGGAGTCTCTCTATTAATTATTCTTTCATCTGAAATAGCTCCAAATCCCTCAAATATTTTTGACTGGAGAACAGTATGGTTGGGTAACACAGCTTCATCAGAGGTCTGGGTAAGACCAAGGAGTGTTCCCCCAGCCTGGTGGGGCCAGGGAGGTGTGGGGAGTTGGGGTACAGGTGTTTTGCTGGTGCTGATGCCAACTACTCTGTCTGTGCTGGATGAGCTGGTTAACTCGTCTTTGCTTCAAGGATTCATCTCCTGAATGGGCTTGAAATTGCTTTTCTCTCACTGACAAAGTGCTGCCTGAAGAATACCTTTTCTATAGCCTGAGGGATATTTGGGAATAATTACCAACTCCTGTACAACTGGGGGACACCTAGCACAAACTGGGATGTATCTGGTCGTGTTGTGTTCACTGATTTTCAGCACCACGAGGAAGCCCAAGGTTGGCTGTTGGCTCTGAAGCCTACCTTTGATAAAGGGAAGCAGTGCTGGATTCCAGCTCAGCTGAAGGTCATTAGCATTCTCCTGCTGTATTACATGCAGATTTTCTTGGCTCACAAGAATAGCATTACATGGAGTATGCATCCTATATCAGCAAAAGAAAATGCATGCATGCAGAGATATAGCCAGGGTTTATAGGCTTATTAGAAGACTTATAAACAGTCCTCTCCTCCACCTCCTCTGTCCTTATTTCCCACTGACATTCCCCCTGGCTGTGTTTTCCCTTCTTCACCCTTATGTACTTTCAACAGATTGGGGTGAGAAGGTTTGTTTTTACTTTAAATAACTTAAAATCAGCAGTAGAGTCTTTGATCTATCACCACCCTGTATTGGCTGACCCTTGGGTGCACAGAGAGTATTTGGGAGTAAATATAAATTCAGTTATGTATCCTTGGCTCAGGAATTCAAATGCCAGGTGGCAAAATTCCTTGTAGTGAGGGGATGTGGATGCCATCCTCCCTCAAACAGGAAGGGCTGAGCAGCCAAAGTTGTATTAAATGACATAGGCACGCATGTTGAAATTCTCCCTATATACTTGTTCAGGAATTCTTGTACCATACAGAATTAATGGAGCCCGGTTAGCACCAGGGTGGTATGGGATAATGTGAAGGATGAGGGATTTGGGGAACATGTTAAAACGGATTAAACTTTTCCACTCCCCCTTTAATTAGTCTGTTTTTTCAATTTAAATCAGTATGGGAGCGGGGGTGGGGAAGCAGCACTGCTTCTGCAGATGTGGCAAGATGCCTGCAGAGGAAACCCTGCTGGAAAAGACGAGAGAAGACAATTTCAGCTGCAGGCCTTGGAGTGTGGTGACACAAAAGCAGGCTCAGTGGTAGCAGCAATTGGCTGGTTGGTTGCCAGCAGCCTGCACTAAAGGGGACCCTGAGTGCTGTGGTCCTGCTAAAGTTGGGTGCGTGGCAAGGGAGTCTCCATGGTTCTGGAGACGTTCTCACTGCAACCATTGCTCCTTGGCATTGAAAAGCTGTTCTAGGCTCAAACCACCCTCGATGCTGCCCTTCAGTCATTCCAAAATGCATCAAGGGAAGCAGAAATCAAGAGCAAGAAGCTTAGAGATGCCTTGCTGAATACCAGGATCTTCTGAGGACAATGATAAGGCAACTGAAAGCAGTACTCTATGATCCAGGGTCATCTTCTTCCATGAATCTTTTTCTTGGGAGTAGTGTTCAAACTGCGTTAGAAAGGTAGTGGGAGTGCACAGGTGCTGTGATGGTTGACTTGGTCTGAAATGCCAGTGGACTCAGTGAGGCAGGAAGGTACTGGTGGCCAGGGAAGTTACTTATAGGTCATAGAAGTGATGTTCTTGCTGGTTTTGCCATTTTTGTAGGTGTTGTAGGGCCTGTGTAGCTCTACAACAGCCTGTGCAGCTGGCACCTTTGGTGTTGGATGGATAAACAAACCCCAAATGAATTGCAAGGGGAAAAGTCCCCGGCTTTCTTTTGGCACTGAGTAGTTCCTCATGTTCAAACCACTTAATTAAAGAGTAGTCAACAACACGTCAGTGCTGATGGAAGCAGTGACACCATCTCAGGCATCCCTCTGTGATATCAACTGCTGTCTGAAATTTTTTTTGGTTCTTAATTTTTTTTTTTTTTTTTGGTAAATACGCCCATTGTGCACACTGACTCATGCTTTGTATTAATGAGAAATGTAAGGCTTTAAAAAAACAATTGCACTGTAGCCTCATTACGATGAAAAATCCATTATGTGGAAGCCATTTGTCAAAGCCAACTGTTTAGTTGCTGTAATTTACATATTTATCAAGTTTGATTGGAATGTAATGACTTTGACTTTCTTCATTTTTTTTAACCTTTCTAACCCTCTTTCCATGAAAAGGGTGCTTTGGTTTATTTTATGGGAAAGGGCAAAACATAATTCAATTTACATTGACTATTAAATTTACGTATTAATGCTTTTAACAATTTGAATTTTTTTTACATCGGAAATGAGTTGTATTTCCATTTTTTTACATGGAAACTAATGTGGGGTCTTATCAAGCCATGAAGTTTTTGTTTCTACCAAGGGATCTAGCTGGAAAATGAACAACACAAGACTCTCTAAGTAAGATAATGAGTGTCAAGGTAAGCAGTTAATATTGGATCTCCATAATTCTTGTAGTTGAAGGATCAGAGTGGATGGGTTTCCAGTACAGTCACATGATTTATTATAGGTGATTAATTTGCATCTGATGCTGGGGATGTCTTGACGCAGCCCCAACTAGAAGTATTGTATTCCCTTGACCAAAGGCTGGTAGCCAGGAGGCTGCTGAGGACACTGATCCACACAAGCATCTTGCACTCTACTGAGCTGTTATAAGACAGGCAGAGGTAACAAGAAGTTGCTCAAGCAGCTGATACTGGGAGTTGTTAAAGTTAGGAAATGTGGCACTGCTTGTTTGCAGCTGGCCTCAAGTGAAGAAATCTCTGCCCTGTGCTGTAGAAAAGGCTACAAGATACGATTTGGTGGCTGCAAAAATGTCAGGTGAAGAGCAGGATGCCAGCTCTCATCTGAGCTCTGGAACATGAGAATTGAACAGATCTGTGGCTTGCCTGAGTGTAAAAGTTCCTCTGGAGTAGTCTATGACCCAAGCAAAAACTAGAACAATGCATACAAAATTAAGTAATTTTAAAAATATATAAACACCGAAGGAAGAAGCAAGTGAAAAATAGAATGAAATTCAGAAAAAAAAATGCTGTCTGAATAGCCAGTTAAATATCCTCAGGTTGAGAGAATGGAATAGCCTTCCATGGAAATTGGGTGCTGACCAGATAGGGATGGTCTAGATGAGCTGGAAGGTCCTTCCCAGATCAACTGTGAAAGGCAATACAGATATTTTAGTGCCTAACTTTGAGAGCTAGTGAACATCAAGCAGCAGGTGGCCAGCCACAAATATAACCTACGTGACAAAAAATGATCTGCTACAGAAGCTGTGGCATGCAGTTCGTCAGCCCCTTTTCTGTCCTCTGCTGCTTCACAGCATCTCCCACTTGACATTCCTATCTTTGACGTGTCCCATCCTTTAAATAAATGATGACTGAGAGTGATCCCCTTGAGCTTCAACTTGGAGCGTGTTTTTATTAATTTATTTCTCGCTGTGCTAGATTTCTCCCCCTCCACTTTTAAAGGCTCCTTTGACTTTAATTAAAATTCTCCATAGGCTTATTGCCTTGAGAGAGAGTGTGAGTGTGTATAAATTGGTTTTAACAGTTTGCTGACTAGATAGGTTTTACAAAGCTCACACAGCCTTCCACTGTGTGTCTGTTCAGGCAACCAAATGTGTTTTCCCTTATGCCCTGTGCTGTATTGATTGACTACGCCTCTGGAATTTATTGCTAACTAATGATGGGACAAAGAGGACAGTTAGGATCGGTGGACACTTGCATGCACACGAAGTTGATGTGGTGCTTACAGGGAGCTTTGAGAAGGATCACGTCTGTGAGAGGAGCTGTTCTCGGTTTGTTGCAAGGCAGGGGATGGAGGCGGCAGGTTGGTTGGGGAAGGAGAAGGTTTTATGTGTCCTGGTGGAATTTAAACATCTTTGCGATAATTGTTTTTGCAACAGAGGGGAAAATGTCATAAGCAGCATCTGAATAAGAATGGCAGCTTGCTTAATTGTTGGCCCTTAATGGGAATGGAAAGTGCCCTGCCTCCAGGCATACATCTCACCACTTTCTTTTGAAGGAAAGGACAAGGGTGTGACAGGACTTTCTGCTGCCAGACTCTGGGATTTATGATACAGGTCCAATATTCTTCGTGCATTCTGTCTGAGGTCATGTCTGTGACACTTGCTGATGCTGGACTCAGTTGCAAGTGAATGGAGTGCACACAACTGAGCAAAGCTGATTTAGGGCTGCTGACTCCCAAGCCACAGATTCCCTGACATCGTGTTCCTGTGGTTAAAATCTTCAAAGAATCAATGAACAAAAGCAGGGGCCTGGCAGTGTGTCCAGGAGAGGTCACTCCACTTTTCTGTGCAAAGGGGACCCTTTCCACCCCATCTTTGCCACCCTGCTTTCATTAAGAGCAGGTTTCTCATCCCCATTTGAAGCCAATGTCCAACACTATAGTAAAGAAGCATTTGCTCCTGCCTGGCTTAGAGCTGTGTGTACTTCAGCCCTGAGGGTAGTCTGCATCCCTCATCCTGCTGAAGTATTTCAAAATTTGAATTTGGTATGTAAGACCCTCTACTGAGCATCTTAATTTTTGGTAGTGCATGTTCAGGTCCAAATTTAGATTTTGGGCAAGCCCTGAATATGAAAGAGAAACTATTCGCTGGTGTCTATTGCTTGCCTTGTGGGCTTCAGTCTCTCTCCAAACAGTGCTGTTGCTTCCCAGAGAGGTCAGTGTCACGTTCTGAGGAGCATGGCTCTCCATGAATCTCATTTCAGCAGGTTGCTTTTTATTGACCGCTGGCTCAGCTGCTGAAGAGCTCGCAGTCATAGTTCAGTAAAGGCCAAAGCCTCCTGCAGAACACCCTGCACATCTTGCTTGGGATCACTGCTTTCAAGGTTTTGTACACTGAAGGTTTCATTCTTCCTAACCCTGTCAGTCCTTCTCCCTCCTTCCAGGGAGGGTCTGATGCAAGACATAAATCAGAAAAATAATCATCTCCTGTGTCCTGTAATTGATCATGTCCCTGCTTCTTCTCAATGAGTGTTTAGGAAGAATAAGAGAGAAGGGTTCATGTTGTTCAAGTCAGTGTCAAAAATGTGGAACACAGGAGATTAATCAGTGACAGTATTGGTGTTGTGTTGCTTTACTGCTGCCCCAGGTTTGAGACTTTAGCCCAGCAGCTGAAACTTTGGTTGCTTTTCAATTTTTTTCCTCACAGAATGAGACCTGGTCCTACTTCAAACAAGATACCTGAGTAGGTTCCAGCTTTGTCCACTCTTTCATGCCTTCCCAACTCTTTTTTTTCCTAATTCTCCTCCTGTTATACTTTTTGCCTGTTTTTTCAGTGAATAAAATGAGACCTAGCCCCAGTGAATGGAGATTTTCTAGTTACAGCTTCCCAGAAACATCTTCCCTGATTTTTGCATGTCGTGTTGCAGCTTGTTTCTTCCCTATTATTTTATCAATTGGCCTTGAGATGTTAGAGAAGCTGGACTCTACAGATTCTGGAGCTGTGTCTCATGGCAGCTATAAATGTCATTTTCAGCACTGCCTTCCTTGGAAAACTCCATGATGAGCACGAGGATGTGCCTGTGCATCTCAAAGAAACTAGAAGAGTTTTGAGAATAGCTGTACTGGGACTCTCAATTCTGTTCTGAAGAGCACAAGGTTTTGCTCAATTTTTATATGGGAAAGTCTGAGCACTAAAGTTAATCACAGGCAAAGCCGCAGCAAAACCGGAAAAAACTCCAACAGATCAAAGGTGTCCTGGCTGCTCCTGGAACTGCTGGGCTCCTCTGTGAGGGGTTGGTAATTCCCTCTTTGCTGCCTTGGCTGAAATTCTGACATAAATTATTCTCTTATCTTTAAGTCCATGCATACTTATAGCAAACAAACATAGCCATAGCCCTCTCCACTGGAGAGAGCTGATAGAGATTTGCTTTTTAACACGTCCTAGCATCATCTTTTGAATCCCTGGATTTTAAAGAAAAACTGAAAAAATACCCATATAATGTAGTATTTCAGGTGGAAATGTCTTGCATCTGAGTATTTTGGTTCTATCCCTTTGTAAAAAGCAAAAGCTACTGGGATGGGGAGAGTTGTAGAGGGATGATAGCTCTGAACAGAGAGAGCAAGAAAGGTACCAAGTAGTATTGATTCCTTCCCAAAGGATGAGGTCTGCTTCCTCTGGGGCAGCAGGCAGCTCCTGAGGGTTTCCATCTCCTCTTCACTGATGAGGGGCTGTGGAGCTCAGTTAAGAGAACCGTGTGAAATGGCTGAAGATCATTATTACTGTCACTGGTGGGGACTGGAGAAGTGCTGCTACATATGTAAGATACTGCATTTCTGTCTGATGTAAGATTTTTAGAGATAAATAGGTTGTGCCTTGGTTATTCCATTTGTAATTTATTGTCGACCGTTGCAAAAAGAAAAGAAAGTGAGTACTGTAGATCAGAGTTCATGTATTCAAATACAGATGGGTGAGTTCTGAGTCAATGTGGTTTAATGAAATGGCATTGAAAGACACTCTAGTAAAATGAAGACTTTAGCAAATCGTGTCTAGAATGTTTTTGTCTTGGTGTTTTTTTTCTTTTCCCTGCAGGTAAACTTTACTTTCTTGTTCTATATCATCTGAAGGACACATGCATTTTCTGGGATTTTGGGAATGGTTTCTGGGGTTCTGGGATTAGACATCAAATTTAACAAGATGATATATAGCTTTGAGGAGACACATTTGATGTACCACTTAGCCTTCCCATAATTTACTGCGTGCCTCCGGTCTCTGGAGGGCAAGGGGTTGATCTACACTCCAACCTGACTTTATAAATAGCAAAGCAGAAGAGGGAAAAAGAAAGCAGGCTGGGGACCTGCCTGCTAAACTGTTATGATATGACAGTGATGCAGGTAGGTGACATTAAATGCTACTGTCTGCATCCTTAATTGTGAATTGTCATCACCTTGGCCATTTGAGGACGAATAATGTGCTGTTCATATTCCAGATTTCTATTCTTATTCATAGGACTGTACGTTCCAACGCTCAAATGCGTATGTATAATTTAAAACCAAAACCTCAGGTTTTTGGGGGTGGTTTTGGGTTTTTTTTTTTAGTGAAGACAAGGAGGGAGGAAAGATGTGAGAGTACCTTGACTGGTTTTGCGTGCAGGTAATTTTCCTGCCTTGAAAGCGTAGTGAGCTGCCAGTATCAGAAAGCCCAAATGGAAGAATGGTTGCTTACAAGATGTAATGAAGATTAAAAACAAGCAAATGGGGCTGGGAGGTAAGGGGGCTCTTGCTCTGTAGTCATTTGCCATTTCTGATTTTGCAAATAGCTCTGCAGTGTCGTTCGATCTGTGCTTCAGCATAATTTTACCAGGAGATATTTCTGGCCTTTTGCTTCACAGTCAGATCCCTTTGCTGGGCTATTAAGTTGAAAATGCAGTCAAGTATTAACATCGAAGCTGTTTATGTAACCTCCCACTACATGGAACCCCTCCAGAACACCCTGAAACTGAGGAAGGGAAGGGGAAGGAGGGGATGAAAACCAAGAGCTGGGTAGAAATAGTGCCTGCTCTGAGATGTAAATAGGACAATTCCTTTCAATGAAAAGAAGTTAGGCTGTTGATATATGCTGGTCTACTTAAACTGTCATCGCAGTTCACTGAGCTGCATTCCAGCAGGGCTTCCGCCGTTAGGGATGCACAAGGCATTGTTACAGAGGACTGAGAGAGGGAAGAGGAGGGAGGAACAAAGGCATAGCCGGAAAAGAGATCATACAGGTGCTACACTTTGAGATTCCTGGTGGCACTGACAAGTGTTGATAACACTGTCAGCATCTGCCGTCAGAACACTGAGTCCCACTTTCCTACCTGCCCCTGTTTGTCCCAATAGGATGCTCATTTATGGCAAAAGTCTGAAGGTTCCTTTTTCCCGTTTGCTGCTGAAATATATTTAATTTGCTTTGAACAAGAGCAAACCCAAATCCCAGGGCCTCTGAATAAGGGGGAGTTATGGAGCGGGAATACAATGAATGTCTTAATCCTGTGTCACCCTTTCTTTGAGACACTGTGCTACATTAAATTGATTTTGCAAATGAAAGCTAAAAGCTAAGCAAAAGCCACCAATCTATTTTGCCTAAAGATGATTTTAGTGCTCTTTATGTTCCCCTAAATGACAAACCAATTTGTTACCTGCCTACATAAACATTTGCCTATATTAGCCCCAGAAATGTTTTATTTTTATTAGCCCAAACTTTATCTTTTTATGAAGACACAGGGGCCCAATAAAATTAGTGTGCAAATATAATACCCAATTTGCATTTTTCCATGGTCAGCAGAAAAGCTGAGTAAAATCAATTTGATATTAGGTCAGCATATACATCAATAAAGCATACGCTCACACAGGACCATTGTAATGGTTCCTGTAATTTCTATGCTGCCAGAGTAAAGAGATTAAATAATATTAAATGCTCCAAAATAGCTTTGCTTTTAAGAGGAATGTAAAAAGAAAGAGAGACTTTGGCATAAAACGGGTAATAAAGGATAATAGTTGCACAATCTCCAACTTTAAAACATTGTGACAATGATCTCGGAGGCAGGCTTCCTGCAAAATGGCCCCAATTCAGCACAGCTCTCATGCCAAAATTATGGTTAAGCACATTTTTGAGCACGATACAAGTCCATCAAACAAATCATGTACTTAAGCACCTGACAGTGTCAAGGGCAGAGCCTGAATGAAAATCCAGAGATTGAAAGGTTTTGGATGCAGTTTTGAGCATTACATGCAGGACCATTGCTGAGTAGATGGTCCATGCACAAGGGAGGCTTTGCTGAGCAAAACCCAGGCAGGACTGACCGAGCATGGTGGGAGGTGAGGGGGGTCCATGAGCAGTGAGGGTCTCCTGTAGCAGTGCTACCCCATCACAGACCTGACCTTCCGTGGCTTTTGCACTGGACACAAAGCACTGCTGCCTCCCATTTCAGGGAAGAGTACACAGGAACAGGTGTCTGCCTTCCAAGGCCTGCAGTCCAGTCTTTGCTCATCACTCTGTGCTACAAACACCATCATTTTGACCTTCTATCCCACTTAGTTTCTTTGTACTGCTCAGGCCAACTAGAAGAAGGCAGGAAAGAAAAGCTGGTGTTTGTCTGACCTCACCAAGTCCAGTGGGATTTGGTAGTGACCAAAAATGCTGTTCCTTTGCACTCTTGTGTTGCTGAGATGCACGCTCTTACCTGAAATGACATTTGTGGCCAGAAGGAGCAAAAATAAATGGGATTAGGTGCTTATCTGGTCTCCTAGGAAAAACCAGAGTACTGTAAATGCTGCTTGGATTTGATTTGCTAAAGCAGGTTAATGTGGTGGAGACGAGGCACTTGGGGCAGCACCGACACCGGCGTTGGCTTTCAACGCAGATGTTCCGGCTCTGTTGGACACAGACGAGCCGACGTGGTGCAGAGGAGTGTAATGCAGTAGAGTTGTTTTGATTTCCTCTGTGGAGTCTTTAACTCCCAGGGTTCTGAATAAAAAATGCTGGCAACAGCCAACCTCATACTGCAAAGTGCCCGAGACAGGACAACAATACGGAATTAATTTGCAATGGGTAACATTCTATTAAAATATATGTAGGTATTTAAATCGAATCGTTATTTGGCCATATGTTTTTAAGGTAATGGATTTCCATTGATTAGAGCCTTCTGGTCTTCCAGAGATTGCAGCATTTTTCTAGTGACTTGCCTCAACTTCGAAGTCCTCTGCAAAGGAGTGAAATGCACTCCCAAGTTCTCCTGATGGGCACCAGCCTAAAGGCTTTCTGGACCAGACTTCTAGGGTCAGACTCTCATCCTTAGTGCTACTTTGTGAACTTGAATCATTAGTTACATCATGGCTGCAAGACCTAAAGAAATCACAAATCTGCAGTCTGATACTGCTCTGACAAGGTAGCAGAAAACATTCTGAATGTTGAGAGTGAAATTCTACCTCAGTATTGTTATAGAACCCCATTTTGGTAGTGCAAATGGAATTCCATAAATTTAATATTCCTGCTTGAAATTTCTAGATACTTATCATTAAGCTGCTATATACAAGTACTGTCATTTTCATGTTTTTATAGTAGCATAAAAATGAAAATTGAATGAAAATGGCTAAGTGAATTTCCTACCTTCCCGCGAAGGTTTAGAATTTGATCTGACTGTCTCTTTGTAAGTAGAAAATGTTTCCTGCGTGACCCTGCTTTAGTTGCAGTAGTGTAATGTGCAACCAGGAGTGGAGATTGCTGTTTCCTGGGTGAGAGCTGGGGGAGTGCTGCCAGTGGGGTTGTTTTAAGTGATTGGCTTGGACATGCCACGGCTTTAGAGGGGAAGGAACATGGTTTGAGGGCCAAACAGTGTGAGTGATGGTTCAGAGTGAGAGATCTGAGCTGCATGCTTGCAGCTAATGGAGTTTCTTTTTCAGTACGACATTTGCTTGGTGCTGACCACCATTGTGGTATCTGGAGAGCCAGAATAGATGTTGAGGTTAGTTTGTTCTGAATAGCACCTCAGATCTTCACAGCTTTGCTCGGGGGTATTCTCCTCTGAGCAGAGGCAGGATGGCAGTGGGTGAGTAGCAGGACATGAGGAACACACAGTGACAGATTGTTTAGGTCTCAGTCGTAAGTCAAGGCAAATATTATCCATGATGATGATAGTGGTAGCCTTCAAAGGGAAATGAAAATGTTAATTTCAATCTTCCAGATATTTTCCAGAGCAGAAAATGAAAAAGGAACCATTCCAGACACGTCTACTTTTCTTTCCTTTCTTTCCAAGAAAACCCGTTTTGTCAAAGAGTTTTGTTTCTAAGATTCCCTGCTATGGCATTTAGAAGGGTAGAAGTGGTACCACAACAGACGATTTCTCTGCATTTCCACAAGTCTCAAAGCTGTGGCTAAATGGAGTGTGCCTTTCTCTCATTTTGCTTAAGTGCTTTTGGCATCTACTAAGCAAAGCTGTACACTTCTAATCTTCTTAATTTTGATTGATCTTTTCAATCCTGAAGTAGAAAATAGGATGCATTTCTAATGTAACATTTAAATTAAAATATGAAATGGTGTTTTGTAGTTGTTTAGTGGGCTAACCTTGGTCGGCAGCCAGATGCCCACCCAGCTGCTCCCTCTTATCCAGGACAGGGGGAAAAAATAAGATGGAAAGGCTCATGGGTCAAGAGAGAGACAGGGATATCATTTACTGATTGCCATTGTGGGCAAAGCAGACTTGACTTGTGGGCATTTTAATTTATTGCCAATTAAAATAGACTCGCATAGTGAAAATTATTGATCATAATGATGATTCTAATAACTGCTATGAAGCATAAATAACAACAATTTTGTAATTGAAAACAAACAAAGCCAAAACCACGAAACACCCCAAACCAATCCTCTGTCCAAAAGACCCCTAATCAGGGTGCTGTTCCAGATCCAAAGAGTGGCAGTCGTGTCGCTGAGCATCACATCTGTGCCAAGCCACAGCCCTTTTAATGTAATTCTGGTTTTCTAAGCGGGGAGGAAAACTCATCTGCCCTTGCAAAAGTGATCCCAGCCTTCTCCTTTTGTTCTTTAAAGTTGGTTTGCTGATTTATCTCCTTCCTCCCACACTACTTAATGTTAATGCAAATGATGTGGGATGGTCATCGACTTCTAGCTGATGGTGTTATGCTCCTTTTTGCTGCCTCCCACTTCTGCCAGCAGAATTGACCCCACCAGCTGCTGGGTTTGCAGAGACTTTCTTTTTTATACTTCTTTGCCTCTGGGGCTCAAAAATGTCAGAGAATGGTGAAGCTGGTGTAAGAAAGAGCTAATGAATGGCTGAGATATACGGAGAGCAGCTGCGGGACTTTGAGGTGCTAAGGAAAGAAACCTGCTGTAATTGTCTCCTGAGAACAGAAAAAAATGTATTGATCATTCCTATGGTTCTGTTGGGTGTGATTTGCCATGGGGAAAACTGAGCATTTCTAAGAATTTGGGAAATTAAAAAAATTAACCATGGTATGGTCCTGAGGACTCTCATATCTTTGAAAATGAAAGTCTAACTTTGGATATGTGTACAATACATCTACCTAATTAAAATGGGGGAAAAAAAAGAGTTTGGACTTAGTTTCCAGTCTGTAAACTTTTTACTTCAAAACAAAGATTTAAACTGACTCTAGCAATTGGAGCCTGCTGTGTTTAGCATTACCCCTGCTGCGTGTGTTCAGGTTGAGATAAGACATCTAACTGAGGTTCTGACCTCTTATAGTCTTTAAAATTCCCAGAACCCATTTTGAAAGAGGATCATTTTGATTTGCTGTTTATTAAATGCAGTCACAGCACAAACAAAGGAAGGATCCTGCTTGACCCATGTAGTTTATGGCTGAAGCAGTTAGCCAGAGTGGTGTGGTTTCAAAACTGAGAGCTTAACCTACGATAAGTTCAGCGTAGTTGGGATCTAAATCTGCCTTCCACATACCTGTAATTTGAAGGAGAAATGGCACACATTCATGCCCTCACTGAGAAGATTCCTGGACTTAATCTTAGTCTCTTTTCTATACTTTATTTTTTTAAAAAAACATTTCTTTCAGTTAGGGCAGATACAGTCCCAAACACGTAACAGATTTAAAAAAAATCACCTCTAAATCCTCCAGAGCAAAGCCTAATAAATATAATTTGTAGCACTTTGCCATTGCTGGGCACTGTTAAGGCTTGTGCCAAGTGCAATGCAGGGTGCAATTGGCTTTACCTTGACTGGAGCCCCACTGCTGTTCCTGTGGCCCGTGGGGACATTTATCACGAGTGAGAGCACAATTACAGTGCAGTTAAACTCGCTGCAGTAAATCCTGGGGTTTAAAAGGAGAGCTAAATCTGTTGTTGCAGGTTTGGCTGCATGTCATTAGTCTTGCAGCCCTCGTGCAGTCTGGGAAGGAGACCGGGTGACACTGCCTCTTTGGTTATGGATTGTGCCTGTTTATAACATATGACAATTTTAATAAAAAGATGTGTTTTAAAAATTAACAGTTGTTTGTTTCTACATCTGGGGCCCAGTTTAAGGATCTTTAATTTCTCCTTTTTCTCCTCTGTCCCCTGCCCTTTTCTGCTGCAGCAAACCTGCGTCCAGGGGCTGAACAGAAAGTGGTGTTCATCACTGCACGGGTCCATCCTGGGGAAACACCCTCTTCCTTCGTCTGCCAAGGTGAGTGTCTGCACCAAGGTGGGGGATCTGGTGGCATCTGATTTCCTGCTGAGGCATGTGTTTGGTGGGGATAGCTTTGGCTCTGAAAAGGGAACTGAGCTCACATGACAGATTTTTCCATTGTGGGGATATCAGCAGAATCTCTCATCTAATACCCAGCTGCTTGTCTTCCTTGAGGCAATAGGAATAGATTGTCTCCAAGTCTTGTGAACGTTTGCTGAACTTGGTCAGAATCGGATAGAACTGGGCTCTGAAGCTATTTGGGAAGAATGAGACAGACACACTCATATGCAATATATTTGTGTAAAGCTCCTTTTCCAGCTCATTTTCCTGGGGTTGGTTTTGTTAACTGCTTATTTTTTCTTGCTGTCTACTATCTCCAGCTTCTTTTCCATCACAAAGCAGTGACCCTAGTTCTCCAGTTGAATTCTAAGAGGCCTCTCTTTGTCTGAAGCTGCTGCTCTGAGGAACACAGCTCCCAGTGGCTGACAGCTGTTTCCTGCACAAAGCATTCCTGCTAAAAATAGAAAGCAAATTGCCCAGCTTGTATTTATAAAGAGTTGTAAATCTCAGGCTTGTGGGTACAAATAAATAAATAACCCTGGCACGCCTTCATATAACTTCATTGTATCGGTCTGAAATATTGTACTTATGTATGTGGCTGTCTGCAGTGGTAAAGTGTTGATGGTGTAAATCAAAGTAGCTCCCCTGGAGCCAGGGCAATTTGGTAATTCACTGCAGCAGCTTGGACCTGGCCCTGCTGAGCCGATGAGTTGCATCAATCAAGCATATGCAGAGTTTATTATGTTGTCTGCTCATGATGCCGCAGACTCATTTGCCACCAGCCCTGCTGGTGCCCAAAGACCTCGGTGGGAAGGGTCTGGCACAGGTTTGGGGTCTTCTCTGCGTGCTCCTCATCCTGGCAAGGTGCTGTGCCTGGCATCTCTGTGAGGCAGAAGGTCAGCAGCTGCCCCGTGTGCTGCCCCAGCGCCGTGGGCTTGCAGGACACTCTGCTTGCTGGCCCGGAGCAGCAAAGGTAAAACCCTTCCTCTAATAAAACAATGCTTCAGACCAAGAGCAGGAAAACTCAGTGAGTTTCCCATCTCCTGCCGTGCCACCGTCAATGCAGGGCATTATAGCACACATGATGTTTGTTAATGAATATGGATTTTTAATTGGCTGCTTTGATTCTGTTTGTGGCTGCTGGCATAGCCCTGTGAAATGAAAGCTGAGGCATGCTGCTGAGGTGGTGCTTTGTAAATGATGTTATTTTATTTTGATAATGGAGAGTTTATTCAAAAGGGAAATAATAATAAAAAAAAGGATGTGTAAAAGCGGGTGGCACGCTTAGCCTGATGAAACAGCTAGATAGAAGTCATGCTCTGATTGTCTCAGAGAAACTTTGTGCTTTGTAGGAAAAAAAGCAAAAACAAACAACGAAAACACACACACGCTCACAAAAAAAAAGAAAAGGCAGGAAACATAAGAAAAATAGCAAGGCATTATCAAGGCGTCAGTCTTGGAGGAGAACATCCAAAACTTGCTGTGGCTGCAGTTATAGCACATGCTCGGCTCCTTCGGGAGTGCCTGGATCCACAGGCACCGGGCTCTGCTCTGAGCCTCTGCCCCATGCAGGCAGAGCTGCCTGCTGTGCAGAATTAGCATCCAGACAAGCAGAAATGTCAGACATTTCAAGGCCATTGCAGCATTGTTTCTAGCACTGCCAAATGTGAAATTGGGTGCTTGCTCCATCTTTGGAAACTTTTGTGTGGGAGGATCAAAAGAAGGGATAAAAAAGATTCCTCTGGCAGTCAAGTTGAGGGCACACTTAGGAATTTTATTTCTGGAGTCTCAGGAAGCTTTTTGGCATAGTTAGGTGTTGCAGATTTTATATCCAGATGCCAGCTCAGTGCATATGGAACATGTCAGGATTATTTTTTTTCTTGGTGGAGAGATTTCTTCTTGAATGTTTGATTATGCTCACCACCTGGAGTATTAAGATCTGGAAACTGATCTCAAAGATTCCCTGGGAGCAAGCCGCATCTTATGGTTGGAAGACCAGAACTGTGACTACACCAGGCCTGGAGAATCAGTCCATAGGGGAAGAGATAATGAGCTATAAGCTTTATATTTTTTGTTTTTAACTTTTTTTCCCATTGATCTTTGGTTTTATTCAGTTCAGTCGCTTTCTTCTTTAAAGCCTGAAGATAATACCTGACTCCTTACTTATTTTTCTACTGGTCTTTGAGCTGGCCAGGTCCCTTTCTGCCCTCTTTGGCTTCCTCTCTGCTAAGGGATTTTTAGCCATGTACTCCAAACAGGAGCTCCCTGGGGCCTGACAGAAGCCCCTATTACAGCCCCCATTTTTTTTTTTTTTTGACTAGGCAAGGTCCCAGAGAAGCAAGTCTTCTACCTTTAATACATCAAGAGATGCTTGCTCCTGTCTTTGATCCTTTGTCTTCCACTTTACCCACATATTATGAATCTAAGCAAGGATTTTGTGTTCCTGTAGGAAACAAACCTTGTCATCTCCCTTTTCAAAATTGTTTCTCTGTCATCCTCCTTCACATTCTAGGATGAAGAATCCACTGAAAACTGAGTTTTGTATACAAATCCCCTGTATTCCCGCAAACGTGCAAGTATTTTAAACTCAAGTACACATTTCTGTCACCTTCCAACTGTGGAGTGCTTGCAGCAGTAGCCAGACCTCCTTAGAATCATCAGGCACCTCATCCAGCAGTTACAAACAAATGCTATAATATTTCACACATGGTGCAGCTGCTGAGCTGCAGTTCAGTTCCTTAAAAGGCAGACAAAACCCTGGAGGGCCTCTTCATAAAGAGATGCATTAGGAACCTTTTGTTTCTGTTTTGGTCTTTTAAGAGTTAGTTCAATGGCTGGCCTTTTTAGGAAGTTTTGCTGATGGTCCTTAGCTGCTTGTGATGGAGCTCAGGGCTGGAAATGGAGACCCAGTCACCAGAGAGTTTATTCAATATATTCACATGAGTACCTTCCACATCCCAAGTAGGATGGTGTTCTCCTCCTCAGATGGTGGTGGTCACCATGAGCATTGATGTTTGTAGCACTTTTAGGGATGAATAAGTAGGAGTAGGGTCCAGGATTAAGAGGATTGGTTTTCACTTTGCTCTTATAGACCATTTTTTAACCGTGTGGAATCACTGCTGCTCCTGAAGGGCTTTTGTAGTGAGCACAAAGAAGAGCAAATTCATCTTACAGCCTGAACTCACCTCTCTTGGGCTGTTCAGATTTCTGAGGGATTTTTCTGAAGTTGTGGGTTTAGATTATTTTCCTTTCTTAGATATTTTTTCTCACTTTTTTTCCCCATAGTATTTTCATTTAAGAAAATGTGTGCTCTTTTCTCTTCTATTCTTTACTGTAAAGGCAAATAAACTGACTCTTACAGATGTCAGGTAACAGTGTGCATTAATGCATGTAAAATCTGTGCAAGCCCCTCCCCTCTAAACACTGGCCATAAGGCAGCTTTCAAAAGGCTTGGGTTTTATCCAAGATCTGGCAATAGGGGTATTTTTAGCCCCCAGTATTCTCAGAGTCTTGTTTTCTTTCCTATGTTTGCTAGATTTTAGTTTCTTTGTGGGTGAAAAGCAACTGTCCCTCACTATTCATATACACAGAAAGTTGTAGGAGACACTACGGTGCTTAAGTTTATCCTGCATGCTCTGACTTTTGCCAGCAGTCACTAATTCCAAGGTTAAACATGGCTAGAGGCACCAACACATGTATTTTACTCATTGATTTAGCATGTTCTACTAGTAGGATGTCATTTGTTGATTTGCCAGTGTGGCATCCACTGTGCTTTCTAAATGCAGAAATGAAAATTTGTACCCTCAGCCTCTAATAGGGTTTCCAGGCTGGGATGCCAGAATGGAAGATCCAGTGCAAGACAGGGGGGAGAGGGATCCCACAGCTGAGTTTGCAGATGCTGAGCATCTTGGGCTAAGTGTAATTTGACCTGGAGCTGACCTTGAAGCTTATGGGCTGAAAAGGGAACAGCCATTAAAAAGAAAATATAAGAAAAACAGACACCTGGGACTCTTTTCCATAAGAAACGGAGCAAAATTACTTTTCAATCAATCTTTTTTTCTTTATAGCTGCTTAAATGAATGCTCCCTCTTGCTTCACCTTAAATCAGATGATATGAAATGAAGAAACAGATTACACTGGGCAAGGTCTCTTGATTTTCTGTTTCCATTCTTGGTCTGTGTTTTTAACCCTCACCCTCTTGCCAGCAGAGGCCAGGGAAAAAAATTTGAAAATTTTTGTACAAATTTTGATTCCAAGTTTATAGAATGGGATAGAATGCGACAGACTGCCTGAAAACAAGTCTCCCACCAGCTGTCTCTCAAGTTCTGATGTTGCACAATAACTCACTGGGCTAGCGGGTAATTGAACTTGCTCTCTATGTCACCAAGATGCTCCAGGTGCTATGAGGGATTTAAGTGCTGGACAGATTCCAAAGCAGCCTCTTAAAACTGTTTTCTAGTTCATTTCATGGAGGCAGTGCCTTCAAATTCTTTGCATTGGATCCTGCAGGAAACCTGAAGGAGTTAGTAAGAGAGTGAAGTTGCTACAAGAGAATAAATGTGACTTGGGTGGGGTTTTTTCGTCGTGTTTTGGGGTTTGTTTGTTTTGTTTTGTTATTTGTTTGGGATTTTGTGGTTTTTATTTCTTGTGGGAAACGCAGTCATAAGTGTGAGAAGGGTCATTTTGAAGCCTGTTTCTTCTACTTGGAATTTTACTCAAACTCTGTCTTTTCTTATAAAGAAAGAGGAGGAATATACTGAATATACTGTCAGAGTTAAAAGCTGCTTTTCTGTTCCTTTTACTAAGCATACATCTTTTGAGCATTAGGACATAAATGATAGTAACTGAAGGCCAGGACATGTTTTACATGCAAGCGTAAATTCAGCCTTTACATGTGAAAAGAACCTTTCTGAAGCAGCAGAGGTGATGACCTCACTTAGCTGTCTCCAGGGTATAAATTTCTCCTGAGGGAAAGAAACTTGAGTTCTGCAGCCATTGGTGTAAGATGCTTTGGGTAACAGCAGCTGCACTGGAGAAAAAAGCACAGCACCTAGAAATTCCTGCTGTGGTATTGGGTCCTCAGAAGCTTGGGGACATCATCTGCCAGATTTCCTATCAGACTGAATGTGCATCTGAATAAATGCATGGCTTGCATCTCACTTTATCTGTTTTATTCTTCTGTCTAGCAAGCCAATTCATCTTCGTTTCCAAGCTATGTTTCCTACCAGAGGAGGAAACAAAATACCATTCCATAGGGAATAGGAATCTTACGAATGCATGTTTGTTACATTGCTGTCAAGTCTCACTTCTGTCTTCTGTGCCAAATGAAAGAGACTGGAAGCAAACACTTATGCTGTCCTGGCTACTTCTAGACTCTCAGCGAGTGCCTCCATATGTATAAAGGCTTAGTCTGCAATTCCTCTTTGGATGTGTTTGTGATGCGTCTCTGGGTGCAGGAGGGGACTCTGCCTTGGCCATGCAGCCAAGGGGCGAGTGCTCTCTGGTGCAGGAATGCCCTTTTTGGGAGCCTTTCCCAGTGTTTCTCTTTGTGGGCTTCATTGCTAAGACTGAAGAGAACTGAGTAGCACAGAAGCTCCACTTTAAGGGTATTTTTTGATACTCTCTTGCCATCCCAAAGGTATAGAGACACAAAGCTTCCATTCCCTTTCAATATTTATTGTATCCTATACAAATCTTTTCTGGCTGCAATCCGTAGGAAAGTGCAGAGTTCCACCCCAGAGGTGACTGCTCGTGGTCAAAAGAAGAGCAGAATCTCTCCATAGAATGAATGATGTTCTGCATCCAGACAATGGTACACGTAAGTTGTGTCAGGAGAGGATGGGAACACTCCTGTGCTTCCAGGAGCAGTGTAGCCCTTCGGAGCAGTGAGGGAACGTGGTGAGCAGGAGCTGCAGTTCATGGTCTCTTTCACAGGAGTTCAGGAAACCAAATGATGAGAAGCAAACAAAGGCAGCAGAATTCAACAACCCAACCATAAAATGAGCTGCAGGGCTCTTTTAAAGTTGTTAAATTGCATTCATCCTTCCCACCAAGATTTTTTTTCTTTTAAGTGCACGGCTCCTAAGCTTTAATACAAAGGGAAACACACTCTCCCTGACTTCTGAAGCAACATGAAAAACACTATTGTCTGTCCCTTGTAAATCTCCTGGATGAGATTTTAGTGTGAAGTATCCCAGGAGAGAGGAAGGTTGTTCTGAGAATAGTAAAACATCCATATTGGAGTAATGGAAATAAAAGCTCCTTTAAAAGTTGTGTTGATGTAAATAGGCCATTAGAGGAATTCCTGCTACCAGTGTGACATTGGCTATTACAAGATAGCTCAGGCTTTGAATCAATCCACTCTGGTGTCAGGCAGGTATAAGAGGTTATACACCCAGGTTCCTGAGCTGGAGGGAATTTATAATGCGTTTAAATTTCTCTGGCTATAGAGTTACGTGATTCACTCCCTTAGAACATGTGTTTTCTGGAACTCCTGCACAGAAGAGAAGGTGTGATGTTGGCAGGGCGTGGAGGGGGACTGTGCATGGGCTGGGTGCTGCCGCCTGCAACAGCAGAGAAATCCCCAGATCTCTGGAGACCTGAGCTGTCCCCGAGGGAGGAGTTGTGTCATCTGTGGCTGTTCCGTGGCTGAGGCATCTCTCCCCACCAACAGCAGAGCTTGCTGTCCCACCTCTTCCATTCAATCTGCAGCAGCAGGAACAGAAAATTGTCCTGGTCAGGCAGGCTCACCCCTCCCCAGCCCAGCCCCGTGTGCTCATCTTGCTGTTCCAGTGGGAGGAATGGATCAGCACTGACTCCTCATCCCTGGGGACAGCAAGGTCAGCTTTGCCTGTGCAGCTAAGAAATGTCAAGTGGCTTTGTTTGAGTCGGTTTGCCCTTTGCCCAGAGCAGGCCTTTGACTACCTCTGCTTAACTAATCCTCTTCACAGTAATCACAGGGCTAAAGGAGCCCTTGGTCTTTAAGAGGGAGAATTGAGAAAGGCTTCACTGTACAACAGCAGGCAAATTTGTTTTGTCTCCATGTGACATTGCCCAATTAATCTCTTGAACATCCTGGTTTTGCAATGTTTCTTGACTGCTCATAATTTTGGATAACATTGGCTTAAAGATCATTTCCTTCCAGCCCTACCAACCTGCCTCTAGGGCAAAGCACATCATATTTGTACACACTGTGGCACTTTGCTGATGTCTGAGGATAGGAAAAAGAGAAAATATTGATTCACCTGGACTTCATGTTCACTTGGCTTTCCTTAATATGGCCTGTTTTTCCCACTAGAAATTGCAGCCTGAGTGGATTCTGAAGGTGCCTATCCACATCTGCCCAATTATCAGGGCTTTTTTCTGTGTTTATTGCTCTGTATGGCCGTAGGCAGCAAGTCCTACACTTTTAGGGAGCAGTATTACCCCCAGGTACCAGATCTTCTCTGGGCCAGGGCATGAAATAAATATACAAAACTCAGGACAAAGATGTAAAAACCACAGGAAATTTGGGGCTGTCTTTAGATCTCATTTGTGTGGCTCTGTTGTAATGGCAAAGAAAGGGCTCTGATAAGTGACCATCATTGCCATCCAGGAATCACAGTTGAGGCAAGCCCTTTCAGTCAGTGCAGCAGTGTGTGAGAGCTGTGCTTGATCAAGCTGCAGGTCAGGATTCACAATTAGGAATCTCTTCTAGTTTTTATACTTTAAGCCCTTTCCGTTCTCCTTCAGCAGTGTCCCAGCTCTTCCTCACAACTGATATTAATCTTGCTGGTCTATTGTTTCCAGCTTTCTCTTCTGACCCTTTGTTCTTTACCTGCCCTGGCTGGGTTCAGCTGAATCGATTTTTTTTTTTTGTTTGTTTTCGTTTTGTTTTCAATCCTCTTGTCTCCGAGGTGCCCTGCACTTTCCTTCCTGCTCCTTCTGCTTTGCTCTGAGGAGCCAGCATTCATGTGTGACTGGGACTTGGCCGCTGCAAACTTTTCTTTGACACGAGGGCACTCGGATTGTATTTTCCCTGTGCCCCTGCACAGATTGCTCGCACGCTGCTCGGGTGCCTGTTGCATTGTGCACATGTTTATAAGAGCCATATCACCCTGACTTCTCCAGCTTACAGGGACAAGGGAGTAAAGCTTGTTTGGAGGGCAAGAAGAAGGGATGAAAGCAGACTTCTGCCCCAGACAGCAGCCCTTTACAGGCTGGCTCTGCTCTTTTAATGCAGTCTGGCTTCTCTGGGCTCTGGGGATGGAGAGAAAGGGTAATGCGCATTCTTTAGCAGTCCTGCTTAATTTTACCTAAGAAGAAATGCAGGCACAAATTGCTTTGCTGGGACCCTAATGCAGGGGCAAACTTCTGTTAAACACTTTGTAGGCAGGAAGGGTAAATGTAGAGGAATTTTGAACAGTGGCAAAGAGCTCTAAAAAGTCACTCTCCCCAGGAAGGCTGGTTCCTTAGTGACTGATGTCACCCTGAAGTGTTAATTTCCAGATGTGCCCTATAATGTTAGTTCAAGGGTCAAATTACTTACTACATGTTCAGCAAATGGTAACACACTCCTGGTATCCATGCCCTGACTTGGAGGTTATGGTTTTAGTCTTTGCTGCTGCTAAGTGTAAAAGATAAATGGAGATGAATGAAAAGCAATTAATTTGTATTTTTTTCTAATGCCATAGGTTTTCAAAGAGTGCTTTATTATAAATGTCATACTAGTCCACTTATTTTTCTCCTATTTTCTCTTTCTCTTTTTTTTTTTTTCTCGTTTCCCTACATTTTCATCACCCTATCACTGACAGAAAAAAATGTGGTGGGGAAGGGAAAGAACAAAGAAAGGCAAAGATCTGTGGTCAGTTAAAAAAGGAGGGAAGGAAAAGTCTGTGGGTCTTCTTAGGTGAAAGTTTGAAATTATTGACGTTTACTTCAAAATTTGCAGCCAGTGGTACGGTGTGTGGCAAAACATCACAAAGATGGATGTGCTTTAAATTACTGGCAAGCACAAGACACATTTTTGGGCAACTACAGAACAGATGTGAAACAGACAATGACAACGGGGCAAGTTCTGGTTCACCATAGCCTCCGCCTACCCAAAAGGAGCATCTGTGAGAGTTTTCAATTTTCATAGTTATTAAAGTTTGACAGCTGTGGTGACTTTAGTATGACACTGATCAGCTTGGTGTCCTGTTCCCTTAGAAACACTTGTGCTTGGTGTCATAACAGCAAAGAGAGAACAGGAGGGTGCCCAATTCCCTGGTACAGGAGGAGCCATTCAGCCTCACTGAGCTTTATCTGCCTTCCATCAAATGGGACACGATCTGTCACAGAGCCAAGAGCAGAGCTGAAAAATGCTGTGACCCAGCCTCGGCCCAGGTGCCATCTTTTAAAAGCTAGGTGTGTTGCTCATTCCTTAGGAGAAGCAGGGAACAGAGCTGGAACCCTGTTGGAACTGCACCCCTAATTCCCTGCAGGAGGGTTGCCTGCCCTGGAGACAGCAGATCACTGGGATCTCAGTTTGCCCAATGTGTTCTGTGGCACCTCTCCCTTCTGAAGTCTGAATCCTTCATGCAGTAAAAGGGGCTGTTTACTAAAGTTAAGTTTACCTATAAGAAGTTAAAATGCAATCTGACTGTTCAAGGTAGAAAGTTAGACAGTCCTCAGCCCTGCTTATGTGTGAACTCTGATTTTTCTTCCTGGCAAAGTTCCTAATGGCCGAGGATATGAGGGAAGTAGCACCTTGACATCAGCTGGTGTGGTCACAGTGCTGCCAGAGTTTAAACCCATCATTGCAAAGTGCTTGGGGAGAGCTTCTGTCTGGGGCTTGCTGGCACTTGAGATTTCATTTGCATCTGAGGCAGACTGTGAATGTGGAGTGCAATAGAACATTTCTCCAGCAATTCTTATTCTGGAACAAGAGCATCTTATGCCTGCTTAGTTTAATATGCTTCAAAGTGGATTTTGCAATAAGACTGTCTCCAAACAGAATTCTTTAGGAAATGGTGGGGTTTTTTAGCTGCTTCTTCCTAAAAAAGCAACAACAAACCCCCTCAATCCTTGGAGGACTCCTGAAATATATATCCTTTTGACGTTTCTCCCTCATGCTCCTCAGATGGAAACATGTACTTCTATACCCTCCTGGAGAATTTCACTTCTTCACAAGGAGAGATGTCAGTTGCTTGTGGTGTCCCTACTCATGTGGGGAAATTTTGCTGATTATTTCCTTTCCGGCACTAATTACCATCACCTTTAGGGTCTGCAATGCAGCTTCATTTTCACAGCAAAGTTTTCACTGGAGTGAAGGTATATTATGCCATATTCTGCTGCTTAACAGCCAGGAGCACATCTGCACTGACAGAGAGTGACCCTAATTTATTTCTGTGGAGGTTTTTCCTGCCTGGATGTCATGCAGCGTAAATAAAAGAACAGATCCGTCTCCACTGACGAGGGGCAGAGCAGAGCTTTTGCAATTTCTTTCTTCATGTAGAGACATGGTCATTTTTTTTTTATTCTTCTATAAGACGAAAAAATAAACCACAGGGAAGAAAGCTTTTTCCTGCTGGAGCCTGGTGCTATCCAACAAGTTCCCTCCAGTACCACTGAAAGCAACTTGCAGATACACAACTTTCATCTCTGAGACAAGGGGAGGAAGTTCAGATGCAGCCAGCATTTTCTTGGCCATCAGATCTTCCCTGAGGATTAGGTTTTTGTTTAATAAATCACTCCTTTTCTCTTTTTTTTTTCTTCTTTTTTTTTTTTTCCCTCAGTCACCCAGAAGTAGTTCAGGTGTTGCATGCAGTCCTTGCTTTATTTGCCTGTCGAGACTGGAGCGACAGACTTTGCTGTGCAAATGGACTTCCATGTTTCATTTCAGTTTTAACTATTCTTTGACACTGATGAGAACAGCTCAGCCTCTCCCGCCTTGATACCCTCTGCCAGGGGGAAATGGAAACAGATCTACTTTAGTCTGGTTTTGCTTATGCAGTACTTTTGGATGTCTTTGAGGGGCAAATACAGAGCAAGCAGGAAGCTCCCACTGGCTCCAGGGGACAGTTATCCACCTCCCAGGAAGTTGATGCCACTCAGCTGTGATGCCACTCTTGCCTTTCTCAAGCCCAGAAGGTAGCCACAGCAGAGTGTAAAACAGCTCTTTATTGAATTAACAGGATTCTCTCTCTCTGGTTGTGGAATCTGATGGGTGCCCATTTTAGAGTTGGTGCCTTACTGGTGACACCAGCCTTGCATGGTGCCTACAGACTTTGTGCCCTGCTTTGCCACTGGAGCCTCACAGGTGCCTCTGCCTCACTGGGAAGAGGCGAAACTGCCTTGCACCTTTTCAGTCTATTTGAATGGAAGGACAGGAAAATCCTATAAAAGTGAAGCAGTATAACCTGCAAACCCAGTAAAGTGGAAATCAATGAAGCAGTCAAAAGGTGCCATTACAGCTGGCTTAGTGTAAGTTCTCGTGTATCAAGAGTTACAAAGCGATCACGCTGGTTGTCCCCGCGGGGGAAATGAGGGCAAATGGCTGTGCAGGTTCCTGCCAGTTGCCATTGCTTGGATCTGGGGAATGTATGGATGTGCCACGTATGAACGGCAAAACCACATCTCCAGCAGAAGGGAACAGCCGAGGCTCTGTCCTGAGGAGGGGACGCCTCGGCTCTTCTCTTTAGCTGAGTGGATTAAAGTTCTGAGCTGAAGCACAAGAAAGAGTTCCTTTCCCACATTCCAGTTTTGTTCTGAGTCCTGTAGCTGTATCCTCTTGAGATCCAGAGCATTAGGGCACCACATCACCCATGGGGGCACCCCATGTGCTCTTGCTCCTTCCCAGCAGTAGGTGTTCCACTTTCATCCCAGCAGTGGGTGGCACCAGGAGTCTGTCCAGCTGAGGAGACCACTTGTGATGTGGCCATGTCTACAGGTCATTAAAAGTGAAGGCAAATTAAAAGAGATATCCCCAGTGTACTCTCCCAACACTCTGCAGGTGAAGGGAACTGGAAAGGATGGTTGTGAATGAATGATGTTCTGCAGGGCCCCTCTGGTCTGTGTGTGTGCCTGCCTGACTCAAGCCTATTGCCTCTGGTCTTTGCTTGGCTGAGCAACATGTCTGCAGATGCTGGAAACCACTTTTAGAATGTGTTTAAAAATACATATTTTTCATTTCTTCCCTCGCATTATTTATGTAATGCCCTTTTCCATTTTCACTGTGCATTAGATTTTCATATGTAAATGATTCTCCGTCTGCCTCCAGAGAAATCCACCTTTTGCCTTCTCGGCTTACAACACATTCTTTGCTTGGGCTAATCTATCCATCTTCAGACTTCTGTAGTTCTTGTTGTGACCACAGTGAATGCTGTGAGGCTCAGAGCACAATGTGGCTGCTGCTTGTGTTTACTGCACTCTGTGACAGGCCCAAAGATAAAACTGGTCCATCCCCTCACTCCCAGTTCCCACCTTTGTTGAACCAAGCACACTGAAATCCCAAAGGTCCTGATTCCCAAAGAAAGGCACTGCTGCCAGGTTATGAAAAGGTGACTCTGGCCATACAGGAAGTGCTCAGAGTCCTGGGGAAACAATTCAGCGAAAGGCTTGAAAGGAGAAGGTTCATCCTTGCAACTTTTAGTGGATTTCCGAGAAGAATTAAGTCTGCTTAGTCCTCCTTGTGTCCATCAAAGTTTTTTTTTAACACTTTTAGAGCTCTGCTGGGAATCTTTTCCCCAGTGCAGACAACTTTGGAAAATTTACACTTGTGGTGCAGTCTTCTTGCTGGCTCTGGAAAGGTTTATGACCGCCACATCTCCGGTTGTCATGATGGGGAAGAAAGCAGCCATCTTCTAGGCCCTGGGGAGCTCAGCCTGATCCTGGGTAAAGCAGCAACACTGTAATGATGCAGTTTCTCTCCTTCCCCTGCAAGACCCTTACAGCTCTAAATAGCAAACTGGAGAATGAAGTGATTTTCTGTTTCTGATTTTTACCTCCTTGCTGGTGCTGTGTGAGCTGTTGCTGGACAGCTGAAACTCCCCTTCAGGGCCATGGTGAAAAGCCTGGTGTTTTGTGAGTTGATGAGGACAGCAGGAAACAGTGCAAGGATGCCTGAGTTAATTCTGCCAGGGTACATGCCTGCTTGACTCTGGTTCATTCCTTCTGGATTTTACTCCCCTTGTGTTTATTTTTCCCCTCTTTGAAATCAAGCCTCTGTTCTGGGTTGTCTCTTGTCTTGCACATCAGGGAAGGTGGAATCTTCTGCATATTACTGTTCAGCTCTAAGGCTGAAATCATAGCTGCATTTAGCATTAGTTAATTCTGTAAAAATTGAGGGCCATAATGCAGTGAATATTTTTTGAGCTGTCTGGGGGACTTACACTCATGGGAAGGACAGATTTTGAATAATAATGACCAAGCACATCATATTCTGAGGTAACGTCTTGAGGATGATTCTGATAAATCCCAAGCAATTCATTAATGAAACGAGATCATCGGATCCTTGCAGTGTTTCTCTAGGAACCCTTTTGTTTTTTCCCAGGAGGAAAAGAGGCGTTATCCAGGGGGTATTGGTAGGCTCATTTTGATGCAAAAAGAACTCCAAGCTCCTTACAGCATATTAAGAAAATTAAAGAAAGGAAAGCCAGCCAACAAAGCCACCCACTCAGTCTGTGCTGTGCGTTGAATTTAGGAACCCTTCGGGCAATCCTGCAGCAGCAGCTGTGTGCTCCTGCCAATACCTCCTCTCTTTGTCAGCCTGACAGGTTCTTTCAAGCCAATTCCACAGGTCTTTGCTGTTGCATCAGTTCTACTGGAGAACTGCACAACTGCTCCTGGGCCTGGGGAGATTAGTTTGTGGTTAAGCAAGCGACATCAGCCGTCAGGGTAATTAAGGGCTGAGGTGCAGGCTCATTGCTACAGAGGGCAGGAGACAGTCTGCTTCCCTCTGTGCAGGTTTGCACTTTTTACCAGACAAATCCAGCCCTGGCCTCATTCTACTCTTCTGTATTAGTCTAGTCCTTTGAAGCTCGTGGGTATCCCATTGCTGCAAGGAGCAGGAGAGGCAGAAACCGTGAAATAATGGGAGAGATTAACCCGATGTTCCAGCTGGGCTCGCGTTGCTGCTGGAGAGAGCATGAGCCCCATGCACTCAGAGCTGCAGTGGAACAAGGGAAGTGGTGCCACTAACGCCCTACTGCTGCTCTGATCAAGTGTTCAAGCAGCCTGCTGCTGCCATAAACACCTAACTTGAATCTAGTGGGTTTTTCCCTTGTTCTATGTCTTTTCCTAACACCTGAAAAGACCCACAATCCAATTCAATGGCATCAAATGGAGTCCTGAGGCCATAAATTGCTGTGTCCAGCAAATAAGAGAAAGGGTCAAATTGTTTGGCTCCTTGGGGGTCTCCAGCTGTTAAACTGCCAAAGCATCAGAGCAAGTCTTAAGCCCTGTTAGAAGACAGTGTTGTCAGAACAAGATTACATAAACATAACCTCCATCGTCTTTTGTAGCAAGATCATTTACGTGGTCTCATCATCTACTAAAGTCTGTTTAGTAGCGTTATTTTTTTCAGGCTTTTCAAACAGGATCAAGCTTTGGGTAGAATGAAGTATCTAGAGAATTTTGAAGTAGAAACTAGGCTTGTCCTCACAAAATGCTTAATTGTCTCTTCTTTTTTTGGCCGACAATTTTAGCAGGCAAAATCAAATGCCACATTTTACCCTCTCCAGGTAATCCTGTGAGGTTCTGAGAACCAGCTGTGGTTTGTGGAACACTCTCAGTGCTCCTTGACTTTGTTTGGAAGAAAATAAAACAGCAGAAGTAAGAGAACTCAAGGCTGCAGTTCTGAACTGACCAGCAACACTGGCTGACTCTGTCACCAAAAGTCTTTCCATCTTGACCTCTACAGGGCTGATTTTCAGAAAGTCCTTATCTTTAGTGAAGAGTGGGCTGGGGATGGACTGTCAGTGGCACAGAGCTTGCTAGTGACAGCTGAATGAGAAAAGTTTCAGAATTTTACTCAACACCTAGCATTTTGTGGCCACTTGCCATGTTTCCAAGTGCAGTCGGCTGCAATGAGCTTTCATGAGTTTGTTTGGAAAATCCATCTGCTGGTTTTGGCCCCAGAGATGCCAGTTTTGCTGCCCTGCAAATCTGGCCATTGCTATCTCAAGTTGAACACACTAAAATAGAAGACTCTGGCAGCAACTCGCCAAAAATCAGCAGTGCTAGATCAGGCATTCTGGCTCCTGGTCCCACATCCCAGTCACTGGGAGTGCCAACTTTAATTATGTTTTACTGGCAACGTATATCTATATCTTTTCAGCACTGAATTGGGATGTTGTTCTCCAGCCAAGCACCAGCAGTCGCATATCCTTCAAAGCAGATGTGAATCTTTTTATGAGGAAAGAGCAACAGCTCATAAAAATACATAGGAAATCCCAAACACTCATCACTTAGCAACTTTCTACATTGAACTGATTGTACTTCTAGACTGCTGATTTGTGACTGACTATTCCAGTCACATCCATTTCACTACATATTCTCCCTGTTTGAAATGCATCTGGAGCGTCAGGGTCTGGAACTCTTTGGTGTTCTGAGGCCTTGTTTGCATTGTCTAAATGTAGAAGTCTCACAAAAATAGTCAGATAGTGCACACGAAAGGCAGTGGTGCAAATTTACCTCCTTTATGTGGAATATCCATGATAAATTTGAAGGTTTCCATCCCAGTCAGTCCTGTCCAATCAGCAGACACATTAAAATGGGGAACAAGGTCTGCCTCGTGGTATCATATGGTCCATCTTCTTACCCAGTGGTCCCAGAATGTTTTACTATGGCACAGTTTTCCCAAACCTTCATGGAAGTTGCAATCTTAATAGATGTCAAATGTCATTTGAGGCTGTAATGGCAGAAGTGTCTCCTTCTTACAATGGTGTGAGAAGGATTTTTATTATGATATAATTCTGGAAAGCAGTTGAAATGTTTGGGTACCAGAATGGTCAGAGTCATTTCAGCTTAGCACAACGGGCACTCACTGTCCCCACACCCTCTGACCTGCTGGTGTGTTTAGAGAGGGCTGCCACACACTTCTGGTCCCCCACCAGAGACTTCAGTCCCCTCAGAGAGATCATGACATGCAAAAGAAGATTCCTGGGAAACCTGGAGGGATGGAGATGTTGGCTGGGATGCCCTGACTTGGGTCAGTGGCTGACAGAGCAGTTTCCTCTCTCGTACTGAGAGAACCCATCTGGGAGGTTCCTGACTGCTGTTCCCACTGCTTCATGTGGATTTGTGTTCCAGCCACACCAAATTCCAGATCAATTATTTGTGGAACCCTGTGCTAACTGGAGGAGGGAGGGAGGGAATGGTCAGGAACAATGGAGTTTTTAAAATCTTCTTTAAATCAATTACTGTCTGTGCTTACCATGCACATTAAAACTGGAGAAAATCCACCATGCCTTGCTCTGCCATTTGAAGTATTTGTTGCCAGTCATTCTCAATTCCTTTGCATGCAGCCCCTCCAGCAGAAGCGTGGTTTTCTCTGGAGCTGACATTAGCACAGTTCCACTGGGCTGGCACGATGCGGTGAGGATTGCATTCCCTGGGAGACTGGCTGTTTTCCATTTATTTCACTGCTCTGAAAACAGGCCTGGCTGTAATGGCCCAACATATCTTAAAACAAGAAAATTACTAATTCAAGTCAGTGAGCATATTTTCATTTTAAAAGAGTAACAAATTAAATAAACTCCCTGCATTTTACATTTGAGACCTCAGTGTTTCATCTGCTGTAATCTAATTCACCCATTCGTTTCCTGCACATTTATTTTATCCCATTATTTGAGATTTTCTTTGCTTTTAATCCTGTGTTTTGAAGAGACCAAGAGTTACAGCAGAGAATAGATGAGAGACTAAACGGTAAATAAAAGAGCAAACATGTTGCAATATAGCTTGATGTGCTTCTAATCAATCTGCTAATTGCAGCTGGATCCTTAGTTAGGTGGGCAACTTTTCTGTCTCAAGTTGATTAAAACTTCTTTAAAAATAGGTGAAGTGGGGCTCTGTGCACAATTCACCAGGTTCACTGTTGATTTAGTTTTGGGTTTGTTTGTTTGTTTGTTTGTTTTAACAATAGCAATGATGGATGTCGGTTTAAAAAAACAACTGAAATAACAGTGGGGACCTAAGGACTTTTTTTGGGGTGCTTTTAACCAACTAAACTCATGCAATGAGATCTCAGTGAGCACTGAAATACTTATCTGTCTAGCTGGGGACAAACTGCTGTGTGATCAAAAGGTTTGATACTCCAAGAGAATCAATCAGACCTTCTCTTTCTATGCCCTTCAGAAATAATGCAACCAGGGATGTCCTTCCTAGAGCTGTCTCACCTGCCTTGGTTGGCTCTGATGTGTTTTGTCATGGGCAATTGTTGTTTAGTTGTTGTCTCCCTTGAGAGCCTCCTGTCCACGGGAACCACTGGGAAAAATTGTTCACTTCTCTGCATTTTCAAAAAACTTGGTTGTTTTTCATCATGTGGCACCCGCAGGCCTGTGCAGGTCCCCTCTGAACCTTTCCTGGGGGAAGTTTAAATGAAGTCTGAATATCAGCAGAGGAAACAGGAGAAGAGTCTGACCTGAAAAGTGGGGTCTGATGGATGCTCACTGAGGTTTTGTGCAAGGTGCTGCATCCCTCTTAGAGCAAGCACGCTCGCCCTCATTTTCCTTGCACTTGGGTGTGCTGAGGATGGCCAGAGAGGGGGTCCATGGAAATCAGACACTGTTCTGGATCTTCCCCGTCTCCCTGATTGCAGAAACTACTCAGACAGAAGCATGTGCATGCAGATATGCACCAGTTTTGGCATTCATAAACTGGTGACATAATTCAGGCATCAAATTTTCCTTCATCTAACACACAGTAAGCAGGTGCCTGTTTTAGCACTGCAGTGCTTCTTCACCAGCCATATTAGCTTTTCTAATTTTGATGAATAAATCTTGGTTTTGCTGTGGTTTCCAAAGGGATCTTTGGAAAGATAAAGCAACCTATTAATAAAGCATTTAAGGTCTATAGATTCTTTCTGGATTCATGTTAGCATCACCCTTCTTCACCCCTTCCCCTGCCCAGGAAACATGTTTCTAAAAATGTGTAAAATACTACAAATAAAACACATTTGAGTTTGCCGATCTGTTTTTCCACATTAGGAGGAGGAGCAGAACTGTAAAAAGGAGCAGAGTCAGCATCTGGGATGATCTGGTGCATATGGACCCCTCTGTGATGATCTTTTGTAGAAATAATTTTGGTGACAGCATGATGTTAGATCATCATAGTTTAACCTCACTATGAATCAGCTCTGCTCGTTCATCACCCTGCACGTGCTTTTACATTTTTTCTTGCTGTTGTGCTCATTATGGAAGCATTCAGGCTAAGGCATTGCTGGACCACTTCTGCCTGTTGGGCTCTGCTGGGGGCTGCACTGCAGGAGCAGATGTGCTTTCTCTGGAGCCCACTCTGGCCCAGCATTGCTGTGACCTGTGCTGGGCGGGGTTCAGTGGGAGTGTGACACCTTTCCAACCGTGCTGGGGTGGAGAAGAGGGTCCATCTGCCCTTTTCATGTTTTGTTTTGTGGTTTTGGATGATATTTTCTTTCCTGCAGTCCCATGAGAGAGGGCAAAGGCTGAACAGATGAGGGCCCTGTTGCTGAAGGAGAGTCACTTCACAGGCAAATGGTGACGCAGTGATGACTTGCTGCCATTTATTCTGTGAGTTGTACTTGTTCTTTGGAGACAGAATATTTTAACTGCTTGGCCATTATCACCTGACTTTTTTTCACTGTCACATTAAAAAAAAAACCTCTCCAAAAAGCCCAACCCCATATTTTTGCTTTCTAACTCTCCACTGAAACATAGCTAGGGTGTCATTCACATTGGATTTAGTGTCCTTTAACAGTATATTTCAATAATTTCATATGAGCATAAGCATTTGGGACTCCTTTACATTTATTTTCCAGTGAATATATCCTATGGCTGTTAGAGCCCAATTGCCACATTCCTGTTAACCTGCAGGCTCTGGTGAGCTGACTGAAGGATACCAGCAGCCACCCAGTGTTAGGAAATGCATCTGAAAACATAAATCATTTCTTTCTTGGCATATACTAGATACAGTGCAGGGTGTGTTTGCATTAGCAGTTGCCATATTGCATTAGGATCTGTGCTGATTCGATTTTCACTAATAGGACCAGGGCAAATGTATTATACAGTTGCCCAATTAAATATATTGTCAGACTGAGGGTGAAAGGATGGAGTAATGGAAAAAACAGGGGATAAGACAGGTTTTTCTTTGGAAGGAGCAACTGTGGAGAGGTCATGTTAGAGCCAGCAGGAAGTTTAAACAGAGTTTAAGGAGGTTGATTGAGGAAATGTCTTGACAGAACAGTGGAAATGACATGTTATGGAAGAGGGAATGATTAGCTTGCTTGAGAAGAACCAGCAGATAATTTGGGCTGGATTGGGGTGCGTACAGAGATGCCACAGGACCTAACGTTGGAGCAGATGAGAGGTGCTGAGCTGCAGAAGGCAAGAGAAATTTGAGAAAGTGCATTCAGCCTTGAGAAAGAATAAGGAAGTGACTCAGAGTAGAAGGGGTTGGGTCCAGTTTTGGTGCAGTTTCAGTGAAACTGGGTTTACCGTGAAAGCAGTTTTTTTAACAGAATGACATTTTCAAGTCAATGTGGCTGTGTCTCTAATATTTGCAGTTGTGAGTATTGTTTTCCCTTTTCCTTGTTTTCATTTCTTTCCTCCCTTTCACTTGCAACTGTGAAAAGCTCCTTGAAGTTAATGTAAAGATTTTGGTGGATTTTTAGTGGACTATGAATAAGCCTCTTCTTGTGTTATGGCTGAATGCTGATTTCTGAGCTGACCTGGTTCCAGGCAGCATCTATAATTGCATATTATTGTTTGAAATATAAAGATTTTAATTGCTTTCCGGAAAGCTTGAGAGGGAAATAATCCATATTGTTTTGCTTCTTTTAATTGGAGAACTTTTCCACACTATAATGTGTCTCAGTAGGCCCATTCCATCACGTTCTCCATTTTATTTTGAAGTCTCTTGAAGAGTTACTACTTCGTTATTGGGCTATTTTCCTTGCTCTCCAGCCTCAGAGGTTTGTGTTTTTAAATAATGCTTGTCTTGTTTTTCATAGCTGATGTGACTGATTCAGATTGGATTATTTCCTTTGACCCAAACTGGGGCTGCAGTTCGAAGATCCAGCCAATCTGTGGGCAGCCCTTTTTTTCTTTAATAGCAGACTAATTGGCAGACCAATTAATCTGCTCATCTGTGAAAAGAAAATTTATAGCAATAAGTAGTTCTATTTCCAGAAGTCATTCTCTAAAGTAACATTACGGTGGCCTTGTTTACTTCATGCCCTGCAACATGATCCAGTGCTTCAACAGTAGCACAGGTCAATTAGTGGACAAATTAAGCAATTATTAGCCACTAACAAGGGTGACTGGCATCATTACCCTTCCTGTTTACCAGCAAACTGTTATTTTAATACAAAGATCAACAAATAAATTAGGGCATCTGTTGTATTGCCATGTCTGCCTTGAAGTAAATGATATTAAATGGGCTTTGGTTGCTGCCAAATTCTTAACCCCGGCCTAATGAGATACACTGATATGTCTCTTGCTGATTACAGAAGCTGTAAAATTTAGTTTGTATTGATTTATTAACAGAAGGACCAAGTTCTCTGCAACGGTATTTTTTTTTAATAGTCTGATATCCGTCTTTTTATTTTAAACATTATTGATCCAGACTATTTCAGAAAGTCCAGAATTATTGGGTTCCTCTGAAAGACAAAGCTATCTCCTTGTTGTATTGATTATCTGGATACTTACAATAATTTTAGGGCGAGGTTTGTATATGTAAATGTATGCTTTTGTCTGATGTTTCTGTCATGCTCCTTAGAACTGCCTCTACTTCCAGGTTAGAATTCTGAGAGTTATTTTTTACTCTTCCTTTACATTTTTACAATGGGGTAAGACTTCTTCAGGCTAAGTAAGAAAATCAAGTAAATCTACTTTTGATGGGTAATTTGGCTGCAGCAGCCCCAGCAGATTGGGGTGCCTGGGGAAATGCTTGGTCTTTTTTGACCCCAAGCTCTGGCTGCCCAAGGTCAGGCTCCTTTATTTGGGTGCAGCAGGGAGTCAGGCAGAGCAGAGCCTCACCCATTGCATGTTTATGTGCAGCCTTCCACGCCACAGCATGCTCTTGGTCAGGGAACAGTAATTGCCTGTTGAAGCTGAAAACTGCAGCTTCCAGTTGCCAAGATGCTCCTGCCAAGCCCTGTGAGAGAGGCTGCATCAGTAACAGGGGTAAAATGAGCAGAAGCTGGACAAGCCTCTTCGCTGGCACCGTGACAGCCACAGCAAAGCCCTGGGAGTTTGGGCTCTTGTGTCCCCTCCTGAATGAAGAGCAGTCCTGTTCCCCCCGGAGGTATTCACAGTCCTCCCCGCTGCATGAGGAGCTGTGGCATGTGCCTGCCTGGTGCGCTGCCAAGGCCTTTGGTGAAGGGATGGTCCAGAATGCACATGATGCAATGTTTATGCTGGCTTTATTTCAGCTTGAAGGATTTCACCTAACCTAGGATAAAATTTGTTCTGGACACACTGATTTCTCAATGGTCAACTCCTCCAAGTATTTTAGAAAACACAAACTGATGTGATGCTTGAGTCTAGTTGCAAGCTCTTTCAAAGTAAAACCAGCACAGTGTCTTGAGAAACCACAGGCCAAGTGAGGGGTTGTTTCCCTTTAAGTGATTTTGAGCCCTCCAGGTGTGCGTACTGTGGATTATGTTTCAGACACTGCCAGGAAACAGTCAGAGCAGCAGTTTAACATAGCTAAGCTTTTCGTGTTTGCATACAGTTAGGAAATCTGGTTATTCAGGATCCAACTGTGTCCCCGTCGTTCTGTCGTGTTCTTGCTGTTGGATAATGAACAAAAGTCACAACACCAGCCAAAAAGCAGATCGATGTTCGGTTTCCTTCATCGAGAGGAGGTAATTGCAGGAACGTTTCCTGAGCAATATAATTATGTATATGCTAATTTCCCTCAGAAATTCAGGTTTAGTTTCTTCTCAAGTGGAAGACCTGGTTACAGAAAGTTCCTCTCTCCTCTCCAGGATTAGTCACTGAGACATGAAAAAATTGCTGATGTTTAGAGTCAACTATATCTTGATCATCTCAGTCATTTCAGAAGCCTCCTTTTTCTCCATGTGCCTCAGCAAATTAGAATTCATTCCAACAACAATATAGTTTCAGATTTGCTGGTATTTGAAATACAAAGTGGGCCTCAAGAAATTAGCTAAATTAAGGAGTTGTACAGAATGTGAGAATTTGGTCTCATCTTTAATGTATGTTTCAGCCAAGCTGTAAACAAGTGCATTTAACCTGGCATGAACATGGGGTTTAGGGGCTTTTTTTAATACTTTGATTGAATCACAAAAAATCAGGTCTGAAGTCAGCCAGTTAGCCCAGGCCATCTCTTCTACACTGAATTGTTGCTTGTTATAGCTATTCCCTAAGGCTTTACCCTGCCCAGTGTTAAATGTTTCTGATGATGGGATTCCACTCTTACCCTGGAGAGACAATTCCACACTCTAATAGAGCTCACCATTAGTGAAATTTTACTGATGAGCAGCCTTAATTTTTTTTTCTCTGCTTAATTTTATCCTGTAACTAGACCGTAGTGATTGATTTATTCTGGGGAAATGCAGTAAATGGTTCCTGCTTCACAGGATGGACCTTACAATAAATAGCAAATTGTCATGACCTATCTGTGGGTGTCCTGAGATTACACAGGAACTCAATTTATCTCAACATTAATTCCTTGGAAGCTATTTCTGTCAGTACCAACTCAGTGGAGGGATACGCAGTGAATTTAACTGCCGGATTCCTGTCTCCTGCCCCAGCACCAGCCCTGGGCTGAGGCAATATTTAGTGGCTCCCCGAGCACGAGGCCAAGATGAAGGAGCTCCTGCAGGCTCTGGTGCTGTGATGTGCCCAAAGGAAGGGCATTTAGGATCTGCTTCCCGGCACTTGCCTAGGTTCCACATTAAATAAGCTGAGGAGGTGGAGTCACTCCTGGTTGTTATGACTGTAAAATAAGCAGAGAATATGGTCTTAGAAATCCCAGTCCACCAGGGGCACAATATCCCTGTGCCCAGTGCAGATATGATGTAACTCCCAATTTTTGTGAGGTATTTTACACCTCTCTGTACATGCAGATGATCTGAAACCTGTGTTCATATGTCAAGGGTCGGTGTGGGCATATGCTGAAATGAATTTGAGGTGGCTCTGCTCAATGAATTGCCTCTCACAAGGTGAGCTGCAGTGTGAGCAGGCTGGCTGTGTGAGGTACCTTCATCTCTCCTCTTAGGAGGAGAAAGGTTTTGTTATCGTGGCTCAGCTGATGAGCAGTAACTTCTCCCTCTGTGGAAACTCAACAGTGCCTGGTAATGCAGCCATGGTGTACTTGCATTATGAGGACTGATTAAGGTATTTCTCCTTAAAGTTCTTGGCATTGTAAGAGGGTGGCAGGTGCTATGTGATTGCAAGTGGTTTTTGTTCTGTTGAAGCAGGAGCAGTGCCAGGAACCAGGAGGAATCATCATTCTAATCTTTTATATGTGAAATTTCAAGTAGATACCTGGAAATCGTTGATGTCATAGACCTCCCTCCACCCTCCTTCAAACTCTTTTTTTCATTTTTTTCTCAGGTATAATTGATTTCCTCGTAAGCCACCATCCAATTGCAAAAGTACTGAGAGACCACCTGGTGTTCAAGATTGCTCCCATGCTCAACCCTGATGGAGTTTACCTAGGAAATTACAGGTATGGTGTGGGCTATGAATCCGTGTATTTTTATATCTGCCTTACACACCTTGCACTGTTTTCTCATTGATTCTTATATGGCTTGTTTCAATTAATTCCTCTTAAACTGGAGATTCTCACACGGACATGTGCTTCCTGAAGTTCCCACCTAGGAAAGGG
Source organism: Dryoscopus gambensis (assembly GCA_013389985.1). NCBI lineage: Eukaryota > Metazoa > Chordata > Aves > Passeriformes > Malaconotidae > Dryoscopus > Dryoscopus gambensis. The sequence goes on along the minus strand of WEIT01026517.1, from coordinate 19,464 downwards.
GCAAATAGCAAATTTGTTTGGTTCAGGAGGTAGAGAGCAAGTGTCCAAGACAGCAGGGTGTCTGCTCTGCAAGCCTCCTCTAGGTGTGGCAGTTAATATCAGCTTAGAGTTAGACCTTTGCTGTGTTTTATAAATGCACTCATTATGCTGCTCATCAGCCTCTATGTAAATGTGTCAGTCAATCACAGCTCCCTTAAACTACCCAGATCATCCATTAAAGTCACAGATTTCACTCTGTTATTGTACTGTTATAGACAGGGATACAGGGAATGGAATAATCATTCCACCCAATGCTAATTTTGCTTCATTTTAGTATTTGAATTACTATTTTACCACCTCCTCTGTTGAGATTATATTCAGATAATCTTTTATTTTCCCTAAAATTGTCTGCTCTTAATGCGTTTATTTACAAAATAAATGTGCTGCTGGAGGTGATAATGAAAAGCAGTTGATTAGTTGATGATTTGTTTGTGGGGGCAATTACATGTACCACACAGGTCTCAGGAGAAGCCCCTGAGAAATCAAATACGCTGCATGGGGTTTTGCTTACGGTGCAAGACCAAATAACACAATTCACTTTGTAGCCAGGCTACCTTGAGCTTTGATCTAATTAGGTATTGCATTGCTAAGCAGAATAAGGCTAGGTTGTTGTATGGGTGAGGAGACCACTGAGGAAGAAGAGAGAAGGTGCAGAAAATGGGGCTGCTGGCAGTTCTTTGTTGAGGAAACAGCCTCAGGTTGTGCCAGGGAGTTTTAGATTAAGTATTAGGAAAAAACTCTTTACTGAAAGGGTGGTCAGGCATTGAACAGGCTGCCCAAGGCAGTGGTGGAACCAGTGTTCCTGGAAGTAACTAAAAAAACATGTGGATGTGGTGCTTAGGGACATGGTTTTGCAGTGCTGTGTTACTGGTTGGACTCAGTAGTTTTAGAGCTCTTTTCCAGCATTTATGATTCTATGATCTGTGCTTCCTATCCCTCCTTTTCTTTGCTAATTGCTAAACTGAAGCAGCAGGGAGTTGTGGGGGTGATTTCAACAGTGGTTCTGTGTGTTCTAACTTCCAAGAACAAGTGGTGTCCTTCCAGCTGCAGTGATACTCACTCAGCCCTTGGCAATTCCAAATCAGACAGTGATACTGCAGTGGTGGCATCTGACAGCACCAGGAATTTATTAGAATGTGTCACCACACAGGAATAAAGCCCCGAAATGGGTCTAGAATCTGATGCTACTGATATCACTTTCCTTTCTTCCAGGTGCCTTGCACGTAAGCAAGCTCCGATTGCAATTCAGCAGCTTTTGTTTTCCCCATAAGTTCGCTTGCCCTGTAGGGTTTTTCCCCTGCACTGTTATTTACAGTTTTTGAGATACATGCAGCTTTATAGGCATTCATATGCCTCAGAACTTGAAAAGCCTTTTGGGAACCCAGGCAGTAGGAAAGGTCATGTGAATTAATTTGGAATTGCTGAGCCTGATGGTGTACTCTTGGTTTAACTTTCCATGATATGCAGGATTTTCAGCCCTCCTGAACTAAAGAGAATTTTAATGAGGTAGTTGAAAAAACATTTGATTTTCTTGCAATTCTTCACTGTATTTACAAATGGCCTAATGTAACTAATAACTTAAAAACGAGGATAATAAGCAAAATGCTACCTATTATCTTGAGAAGAATATTAAAAAGCCTAGTAATGTACCAGCATTGCAGTTAACTAGTGCTGAGTGAATAATTTACAGCAAACACTTTATTTCCTGCTCATACGAAATCCACAAGCACATCACAATCTATTTACTTGAATTTACTGGATGAATTTCTAAAAAAATCTCTAAGGATCACTTGCTTGTATTTGAAAATTTGACTCTGAGGCTTCTCAGTGATTGGCTAGATAACTCCGCTTCATCTCCTTTGGTCTTTGTTCAGATTAGCACATAAACAGGACTTTCAGAAGTCTTCCATGCAGTGGGATCTAACACAGATCTGTTGGCTGGGGACACCCCCCTGCTTTTGCAAACAGGGGTGCCCCAGGCAGCAAGAGCAGTTTCAGGCATTTGAACTTCTCCTTGCTGTTATCTCCTTCTTTCTTAAAGCAGCAGCTGGTGACTATTTCTTTGGTTCACTGAAGGTTCACATTCAGAGCTATGCAAGCTAAGATAATGAAATGGGTAATTAAACCTCATGCTTGAGTTTGTAAATTGATCTCCTGCCAGTGTGAGAGAGGCTTTTCTTTTACCCCACCAGTGCACAGCCTTGCACAACTGGCACTGTCGGATGCACTTGGCTGTCCTCAGGCACAGTGGGCACCATGATCAGCCTGAGTGTGTCAGCAGCTCTTGGAGAAGGGAGGAGATGGACTGGTTCTCCTGACATCAGAACAGCAACCAACCACTCACGAAGCCAGGGTGATAGGGTAACAGTTGGCTGGTGAGGTTTCCTTCATTGCCATTTTTGGGGATGCAGGACTTTTCACCGAGGGTGTGAGTCCTGTGCTCTCCTCCAAAATCCTCCTTCCTCTGTTGTTGCGAACTGAGGTTTAGGAGTTCAAGCCAAATCTGCCACGATGCCACCAAGAATTTCCTGTTTTCTAAAAAGTGTTGCTCATTCTCAAGAGAGCAGACAAAATGGGTTGTGACTCGTGGTGAAATGTGCATCACCAGCAACAAGTGAGTTTAGTACTGCAACTATAAAGACTCATCTGTGAGGAAAGTTGTTTATACACTGCATGTACATTCAGGTGGTTCTAAAAGAAATGGTCACGGAAATGAATGTCAGAGCTCCGTGTTTCAGGATGCATGGAAGTGGATGCTAAACTTTACTGATTTATTCAAGTTTATTCAAGAGTTTAAGAATTTGTGGACCTATACAATTAGGAATGAAAAGACAAGGTGCCTTGTGGGATGTACGGGGTGATTAGGCAGCTCCTTTAATTCAGAATGTTTGGAAAGTCTATACACAATTTGAACAAAAGTTTTTGTGGTTTGTTTTTTTTTTTTAATGCTCTTTTCAGTGAAAAAAACCCAAAACTCCAAGTCCTTTTCTTGCTGCATGAATATACCCAGCTCTTCCTGAAATATAGAATAATGACAGGTGCCTGCTGTTCACTGTGGCCAAGGATGTAGAGCCTTTCCCAAAACAGGAAGACAGGTTTCACACTTTTCTGGAAGTCTTTAAAGCCTGCTATTATTACACTGCTAAGTGTGACTGGCTTTGCAGTTACAGTGTGTAGAAGATGTTCTGCTGCATGGGCTTGTTAATTAAATTGCCCAGGAAGATGCCATTGGTTGACCCAGCTAAAATACAGAGTCTTCAGCATAATTTTCCCTCATTTCTAGCTGGCAACTTGTCCTCATCTCTCACCTGAATAGAAAGACCCCTTTTGCTGGGGGTAGTGCACGACTTGATCTTTAGCTTTAGTTTGAAAGAGCATGGCACAAAAATAAAAATATTTGTGAGTTCCTCCATAGCACTAATCTCACCCTCTCTGATGGATTAAACTGTGAAACAGCTTTAGGAAATAAAGGAAAACTAGTGCAGGGAAGAGAGATTTCTCGACTTTTCTCCCTCTGTTTGCAGTACAGCATTGTCATATTGCCATCCCCAGGGAGGAGGAGGTGTAGACTAAGGGGGGAAAAAAGTGTTCTTGATTTAAAAGTCGTGCATCCCCAGGCTTGGCCTGAACTTTCCTTTATCGAGAGCTTGTTCTTAAGCTGGCATTCTGCAGCTGAATGCTGAAATGTGTCCCTGCGGGCGAGATGACTGTACCACACCGTCTTAGATTAGTTCCAATTTGTCAGCCTCACCTTTCAGAGGCAAAATCCTACACTGGCACCAAAAGGGATGTGTTGCTTAGTCTGGGGAGCTCTTCACTGAGGTATCCCAGAAATGCCATGACAAGGCAGATGAAATATCCTGACCGTTCTCTAAAGGCTCCGTCGCATGACCTAGTGAGCGTTCCCATTCCTTGGCTTTTCTGTGTTCCTTCCCTGGGAGAGCTGTGACAGTTTCAGCCCTCAGTAAATTAAAGCCATGAATTAGCTGAAATGTTCTGAAATGCCGTCACTGCTGTATCCTTCTATCCCGACTGTAGGGACTGCAAGAATTTGTGTGAATGGGGGAGAGAGGGCACACACCAATTCCAATCCTTTCTCTTTTCACTGTCACCAGCAATGTTTTTGAACGCAACACAGTCTTCTTGCTTGTGAAAGAGGTTAACAAAGTCATTTGTTGGACAGAAAAGAGGCCAGCCCTACCCAGACTGGAAAACCAAATTCACCATAAGCAGTGTCAATGTCCATATGAAAGCTGTGTTGGGATTTTTTGTTTTGAGCAAATGTTACATTTTTGTCCCAGAAATGTACTTTTGTAAAGACTGTAATAGTTTGTGGAAGGGAGTTGAATTTAGCAAACTGTTTCAAGTGAAAAAAAGGGAAGGCTTGAGAAACATTTTAAATTATTCATACCAGCATTTTATAAAGGACAAGCTTCTTTCAGTTTTGTTTGTTAATGGCATGGCTTGTTTAAAAACTGACCTTTTCTATACGTTCCTTTTGAAAGATTTGAATTATAATCAGAAAACTAGGCTTTGGATCAGGTGAACTATTTCAGATTTATCCCGAACACGTTTTTGTGGACTTCATTTCTCTGACTCTAGAAATAGTCAAAAATTCATGTTCACATGTAATTCATAAGGGTTTTTTAACAGTAAATGCACATGTGGATTTTATCTAAATTGTTCTATTATTTCTGTCCTTTTTGGGGGGATACACCTATACCATACATATATGTGTGTGTGTGTATGTATGTTGACAGTGACTGGATGTGTCAGGTGGTTCTTACCATCACTTGTTCAGTTGTAAGACACAGCTCCACATGTGCACACTATCATTTGCTTGTCTCTTCATTATTTTTCACCTATTTTTCTGGCAGAGAAGGTTTTTTTCTCCCTTAACTTCATTTAATACGTGTGAAATTCATGCATGTCCTTAAATTGAAAAACAGAGTATCCATCTCAGGTGACAAGATGAAGCTCTCAATAGAGTTTATTTTTCCTAATTAGGTGTTTGTCATTGTGTATTCTATATAGCAACGTATAAGTAAACAATCATGGACCTTTTGAATAAATTTATTGGTTTTATTTATGTTGCTGGGCATAAAAAATCTATAATTACCAGGTACAGCCGCAGTATAACTGGTATTTAATGACAATTACTTTTTGTTACCATAGAAATGAGTCCAAAGTAGTTACCTATAATTTCTCATTTCCAAACCTCACACATGTTGTATTGCAGTATTACCATAGTAATTGCCTATTAGTCATCATAAAATAAGCTGTTACCCAGAAGATACCAGGATAGTGTGAAATTTCTCATCTTATTCAAAACTTGCAGCACATGCCGCTTCTCATCTTCCTTTAGTGGGATTTTTGCCTGAATGACAAGAATGTCCCTTGTGCATTAACCCAAGGGAAGGAGGGATGTGGCTGAGAGAGAATTGTACTCTATAAACACAACTGAGTCAGGAAAAGGATGCTCCCTCCTCGGAGAATACAGAACTATTTCTCATTATTGAAAAACTGGGATTTCTCAAGCCTGCGAAATGGAGGCTTATTCCTTGCCATGAATTTCCTATTTTTTTTTTTTTTTCCAATTCAGTTGTGACCAAAGCAGAGGCTGCACAGCCTGGAGAGGTCTGCAAGCCCAGCAGTGTGTGCCAGACCCCCCAAGCCCAGGATCCACTTATGTGCAGCCATGGTGCAGGATGCTTCCTGCACTTCTCCTCAGCAGCCCCTCTTACACCTTGTTTGACTTTTTCATTTCAATTGCATGTTATTGAGGCCAGTGAGTGTCTCTGAGCCTGCCTAGATCACATTTGGTATCAGCTGGGAATGGCCATTTCCATGGATCACCTTCTCCCAGGAGGCTGGAGAAGAGGGAGAGGCATGGCAGAAGCTTTCTCCTCCCCCAGCTCTTGCTTGGCATTGACGATAGGTCAGGAATCTTGTCTTCTGTCTTCCTCTCACGTCCAGCACGTCCCAGCTCATGTGTTGTACAGGAGTCTTGTCTTCTGTCTTCCTCTCACGTCCAGCACGTCCCAGCTCATGTGTTGTGCCAGGTTGGGGGCTCTGGGAAACCAGTTCGGGGTGGATCCACAGCTGTGACCCAGGTGCCCTCTGGGCAGCAGCAGTGGAAAAGCCCAGGGAGTAGCAGAGTTGTCTCAGGCCCTCACATCCACCTGGCTGGTTGCATTGCCACTCCTTTCCTACCTGGAAGTTTCCTGTCCGTCGTGTCTTTTATTGCCCAGAGAGTGTTGTCACCACAGGACAGCTACAAGGGGCTGCTGCTTTGCTCACCATTACTTAGAAAAAAAATCTCCCTTGTAAAAAAAAAGTTGTCAACCTTTATCTTAAAACAAATCCTGGGTTTGCAAAAGGGTTCCTATCTACTGCCATTGAAATGCTCTTTATATTGATGTGGTAACTGCTCATTTAAACCATATTACAGCTCCTGAGTATTTTTCAGTTGCTATTGATGTGACAAATTCTCTCGCACAGAGGACTGCACCAATCAATAGAGTCAGTATATGTGCTTTAACAACAAAGCCACATGCCTTGGGGTTCTAGTTGAATCTGAACGTTTTAGTAGCATTAAATAAAGCTATATTTATTTTGCTTTTGGTGCAAGGAAAAAAAAAATCCCAACCTAATTTAATACAACTTGTTGGAAAGGTTTGAAGGCAGCATTATGGGCCATTTCCACATGTGATGAATACCTAACTAGTGTCAGAGCTGCTATTTTGTTTTTGAAAGCGAATTCTTCTCTTTTAGTTAGATTGATCTGGAACTACAGAGTAGCCTTTTATTTTTAGACGAGCGGGCAGAGAAGTCATAACAAGGAATACTGAAATCATAGCTTTTTTTATAGCTGCCACTATTCCACTGAGAATGAGACATGATGTCCTTAAAGAGACAGGGCTATTTATTTTCCATGTAAATAGCACCATTTGTGATTATTACCTTTGAGCCATTATGCAGAGAATAAGCACCCAGCTCATGAATCCCAGCCAAGTGAATCAAAGTTTTGTACCTAAGTGCCATTTATGTCTGTAAGTTTCTGTAGGAGCCTATTCTTGACCTTCACTGACTATTTCTCTTGCATTTTTTTATCTTCCAGAATGTATTTGTAATTAACAGGGGTGTTAAAGCCAGTTTGGTTGAAATATTGGTTTCCCTTTTCTCCTCTCCTGAATAGCTGATCTTAGGTCTGAATAATCCCATCTGGGTTTCTTAGATTTACTTTCAGTTAAGTAACGAAACATATTTGGCTTTCTTCTCTTTTTTAATTTCCTCTATAAATCTGGCTTGTATCTCTGGTGGTTGGAGTTCTTAGTTCTGTTCACAGCAGCAAACAAAGGACTAAATTCTCCAGTGGCTTTTTCTTTTGCTTGGTTGCTTTGCTTTGGTTTTGTGTTTTATTTGGGGTTTTTATTATTATTTTTTTAATTTTGCAAATGACTTACTAAACTTCTGCCAGCATGCTGTAGGTCTTAGTTTTGGTTTACCCTTGAGCGAGGGGAGCGTCAGTGCAGTGGCAAAGGGCAGGAGAGATGTCCTTTGGCTGCTTATCCCAGACGAGATGGTCTGTGATGAGGTGTAGCTGTCACCAGTAGGGACAATCCCCATCCCAATTCCCATTTGTCTCCTCCCTTCCCCCAAACTGGATTTGTGGTGCTGTTCCTTTGCTGAAGGTCTGGTTCAGGGAGGTGCCCAGAAGTGGCACTTGCAATGAGGACTGTGACTCACGAGCATGTGCTGATTCCCTCTGGCCTTTCTCCCTGTCCTGCCCTTGCCCTTGTTTAGTTTTCCCTCTCTAACACAATTATTGGCCCAAAACAAATGCGTGGTTCCTTGCACAAGGCAAGAGCAGCTGGAGCTCCGTGGGGACTGTGCTGACTTTGCACTGTATTTGCCTTGCCGGCAGCATCACAGAGCCCTCAACACCCTTGGGAGCAAATCCCAGACCCTGAAGTGTTGATGAGGTTGAGCTCCATTCCAGCCCTGTGTTCTCCTGTCCTGGCAAGCAGGAGCTGCGTCCAGCCCTGAGGATGTGCACACAGTTGAGGCTATAAACAGGGATTCAGGCTGTGCTCTAGTTACTGAGCCGGGCTGTTCCCTAAGTAGACTCCTCCATTCTACCCCATGTTCAGGAGTGACTTTGGAAGAGATTTCTCTCTCCTGACTGCTGGAGAGGAGTACAGAGTCACTGTAGTACTTGGCAGTACTTCCTGATATCCTGGAGAATGCTCCGGGGAGACTTTATTGCTGCCATTCAATGCTTCAAGGGGGCTTACAGAAAAGATGGGGACAGGCTTTTTGGCAGGGCCTGTAGCAACAAAACAAAACAACAGGTAATGCTTCTAAAATAAAGGACAGGAGATTCTGACTAAATATAATGAAATTTTTTTTAGGATGAGGGTGGTGAAACACAGGCACAGGTTGCCTGAAGAGGAAGTAAAAGCCTCGTCCCTGAAAACTTTCAAGGCTGGATTGGACAGGGCTCTGAGCAACCTGATCTAGTTAAAGATCTCCCTGATCTTTGCAGGGCAGTTGGACTAGATGGCCTTTAAAAGTCCTTTCCAACCCAAACTATTCTATGATTCTATGACTCTCAGAGAACTGAGACCCCTCTCTGAGCTGGTGCATGGAGCAGAGCCAGGCTACTTCTGTATTTTATCTTTACAAGTTACACTCCAGTGCCTGTTTGTGCCAGCAGGGATTGTCTTTGCAACAATTAAGTGAAAAATGGAAACTGCAAGTCAAGAGGGGAAATATTTTCCTTAACTCTTGAAATTACCAATTAGAGGTCAAATTCTGCCTTCATGAGAGCACCTACTGTCCCTTCTGGGTGAACAGCCTAAAGACGAAGAGCGAGGAAGGCATTTTGCCTGTTTTCTGTGAACATAGGAAGGCTCAGCTTGTGATTAGTGTGTATCCCAGTTTCAGACTCTCCCACCCCAAGCAGCATCTCAGAATCTTTTTCAATGAAATTAACATCCCGTTTCTCACTTCCGCTCTCCCATTTCAGCAACATCTGTTCACCTACACAGATTCCCCAGCTGCCAGGGGAGGCCGTTGAGGGATTAACTTTTCCTGAAGACCTTTCTGGACAGACATCCTGGAATTTTTTTAAGTTGTGCCCATTTACATGAGATCACCAGCAACTAGTGATCACTCCCATGATCTCTGCAAGAGCCTCTTTCCTTGAAGTCTGGTTTTATAATGCTATACAAGTGAGGGCTTCAATACTCTAAATTCACACGGAAAGGATTTATCAACTGTCAATAGAAAAGTCCATTCTTCCTGCTCCAACTGCTGCTGTGTGGGTGAGGTGGGGGAAATACCATCCAAGTTATTAGGAAAAACAATAGCAGCCTAAAGGAATGTTTGTTTAGGTTCCACTTTTGTTGTTTTCTTTTCCTGGTTGACAGCTGTTCTTTTTTTTATTATTATTTTTAAAATTGCAGCACTTAAAATGATGGCAGCTTGCTGTTTAATTCACAATGTTGGTCCTAAGGGCAGCGTCGTGTAACGTCAAAACAAAATCCTGAGACAAAGCTAAATAATGAGCATTCATTAGCTAAACCAATATTGTACCAATAGAACAAGATTAAAGAATTTGAGGATGTGCATCACTTCTGAGGAGAGTAAAGGCAGACACCTGCCCAAAGCTCCCACTCGCATGTCTTGGTCAGCACATTAACTCCCAAACCCTGCAATCCTTTTCTGACTTGGAATAGCCTTGTGAAGCATCTCTAAGTGGTTCAGAGTTGTGATGTTTCATCTTCTGTTTGAATAAGAAACCATTTTTCTTGGCTTAATTCTCATAGGGGAAGTCTCCCAAAAGAAACATGGTTAAATATTGAGTTTAAGGAGCTTGCAAGGCATTGAGCTCTTGAAAACTAGTTCTGGTGCTCATTTGAAAATTTAGGTTCTGGCTGTAAAGGAAACTTTATTTAGTTACTAGTACACAACCCTCTTCTGCTGAAGCACGGAGAGAAGGGAGACTGCTGTTTCACAGCTGCTTTAAGCTCAGGAAAATGTGTTCTGGGTACCCAGAGGGGCAGTTCAGCTCTGTTTTCCCTCCTGGCTGTGCATCCCTGCCATCTCCTTTTTGCCAGGACTGGTGCTTGTGTGGCAGTGCTGTGAGCTAGAAAAATACTGATCCCGCAGAAAACCAACCTGACAAAACAGTTCTCACTTGTCTCCCAGTGCAGCCAGAAAAGTGGGGTCAAGACAGAAGAGAGGAATGAGCAGAGAAGGATCCCTTTTTCGTGGCAGCTTTGGTGGGATGGGCACAAAGCAATTCTGAATCCAGAGCATAAATTGTAGGTGGCCGTTGTGCAGTTTTCCTGGGGGTCTTGGAAATGAAACAGTGGCAGTAGCCCGTGACTTCTTGGATGAGTTTTGGGGTGTTCAAAAGCACTCATGCCTATATGATCTCTTTCTTAGGATTATTATTTCCTGGCAGCAGCAAATGATTATTTATACTATTTGGTAATAAATTGGGTGACTTGGCATGTCCATACAGGAACACAGAGGCTTTTTGGTGTCAGAAGCTGGAAACGAGCTGTTTCCATGCAAGTGTTACACCCCATTATGTACACATGGTGAAAAACTGTCCACAAACCCCTTTTCTCTCTGCTCCCTATAAATACAGATGCCATCATAGCTGGGCTGACATGGCAGAGGGAGCAATTAATCTCATAGCAGATTACTTCTCTGGTGCCCCTGGCACCAGGCACAGCTGGGATGTCAGGGGAGAGGGAGGAAGGAGATGTGACAGCTGATGGACAGCTGATGGCTTTGCCTGGTTGGTGCCTAAGAGCTGGAGCAAGAGCTCTCTGCCAGCATGGAGGAGTTGGGATCAGAAAGGGGATGTGGCTCTTCTGGACATGCAATGTCCAGCCACAAAAGCACTGGCTGTCCGTGCCCGTGTGAGTGGGACAGGGATTGTGCCTCCTTGCCCCCTTCCCAGGCTGGGAAGGCTGTACATTGATGGAGGTGTAGGTGACTCTACGTGCAGCTCCCTGGTGTTACCCCAGCTCCTCAGGGGAGAGCAGTGCCGATCTCGGGTTGCACAGATCACAAACCTGCCGCCTCGTGTGCTGCCTGTGCCTGGAAGGCTAATGCTGCCTCTGCCTCCCCTTTACTGCCACAGCCACGGAGCTGATAGGCTGGAGAGACTGGACAATGATAATGGATGGAGAAGGGGAGTTTCGTCTGTCTCTTTATCCAAGATAGGAACAGTAAATCCTGCCAGTTTGCAGAGAACAGCTGCATTTCTAACACTAGAATGCTGCTGTGGAGGGTGGGGGTAGGGGTGGGTTTAGCTGCCCCCTCCCTTTTATCACTGCCATTCAGACATCCAAATGCTGGCAAAAGGACTGGAGCTTCCCAACACCCAATGCAGCATTTTTCCTGGGACTCTGCCAGCTCTGTTGGATCTTGGAGAAGCCTGACCCCTCTAAGGTGCCTCTACACCATGGCCAGGGGAAGAAAAGATTGCAGGGGTCTTGCATTTGATTCTCCAAGTAACAGCTGAGTGAGAGAATGTGTTTTTCTTGTTTACAAGACCAATCCCTGCTCCTAGAGTGGGCTGAGCTGTGATCTGGTTCTCTGCAAAGCAGTGAGTGAGGTGTATCATGGAAGGGCTTACAGTAAGGTGGAATCTTTGGGACTCTCAAGAACTGAAAGAAGGATGTCACAGAAGTGACCAAAACCTCTCAGTCTGGTCACGTTTTTTATTATAAATATAAAATTGTGTACATTAGTTTGAATTGAAGTAGGTGAGCAAGGCAGCCTGAATGTTGAGACGGTCAGTAATGTGTTGACACTGCCGTGCTGACCAGAAGCCACAATCCTGTCCTGCTAGGTGCTATATAGTCGATCATAAATGATCCTCACTTTCCCAAAGTGCTTTCAGAGCTAAAAGAGTATGGCACAGCAGGGGGACAAGGCAATCAAGAGAGCTGTTATAGCAGGGGAAGACAGAGCACTAAATATAATAGGATGAATAGTGGTAGTTTTTTCCCCTCTTTTATGTTTCTTTTTTCCCCCCTCTGGTTGGTGGCAGGGAGCACAATAGCAAACTATACAATCAGGCTGAGTAACCTTCATATATCAACTGAAAGTAGGACTACTCTAAATTTGGTGAACTCAGGGAAGGAGCTCTCAGTGACAAAATACATTTAAAAAGGGTGGTTGACCCAAAAGCTGTGTGTTTCTTCAGAATAGATTACTTTTAGATGTTCTCCTCTTCTTTACTCCTCGGGCAAAACTGTGGAGCTTGACTCAGCTCCTGGTTCAATCATCATGTACATTCTAGCACCAGGATTTTTGTTACTCTGCTGCAGCTGAACGGTGTAATGGTTCTACCCAATGTTTTACATCTGGATTAAATTGTCATTTTGTGCATCTGGAGATGGGTTTGTTCAGTAGGTTTTGGAAGTCCACAGATGTTCGAGCCCCAGTCAGTCTTTTGGAAATTCTTGCCTAGTGAGGAAGCTGCACAGTGAGAATATATATCCCATGCAAGCACTCCCAGCAAGTCTTGTACCCCAGCAGTTGTCCTTGGATCTTCTGCCTGCTCTTCCACGACTGAAAAGAATCAATTAACAAACTGCCTGTCAACCTCCTTCACTTTCTGCTGTGCCTTTGCTAATCTTCTGTACATTGTCAGCTGGGAAAATCTTTCTTTTAATTCTTCCAGTAGCGTTTACTTTTGCTCCTGCTCTTGATGTGCAAGGAGGAGCTGATGTTGGCATGGGTTTGTTCTTGACATCTCCATCTTGCTGATGCTGTGCTAACTCGTGTAAGAGAGCGACGGGTCACAAGCAGGAGATAACGCTCTTATCACTGTGGGTGCAAGGCAAGTGCAATCCTGGCAGACAGTTCTTTCTCCTTACATTGGTTACCTTTTCAATTACAGGTCTCATCTGCTAAAGTTTTGTCATTCTCATTCTAGTTTCTGTTAATGAAATGCATTTAACTGTCAGCTCTTGTTAAGAGTAACAACACAGCCGAGGACTCATAAATTCCCATGGAATTCAAGTGGCTGCTACCTTAGAAGAACTGAGTCAAGAACTGAGGGGTTGTTTTGTTTTTTTTTTTTTTTTTAATCTTGAAGCTGTAGGAGACAACCACAGCTTGCTTGATCAGACAAGGAGAATATTTTGAACAGCGAATCTACCTCAGACTTCTATTTCTGATTCATATATGAGAAAAAATTCTGTTTCTTAGAATCCTGGGGAGTTGAGTCCATTTCATCACTCAGTTTTCCTCTGTGTTTCTTGGATCTATCTCAAATAATTACTTACTACCCAGAATGTCCAGAAATTCAGCTTTCCAAAAGCCAGTTAGACAAGTGCATTGATGTGTAAACAGCTGTGTTTGGCACAGGTTTGACCTGTTCTAAAGACCAACAAGAAGAGTTTTGGAAAAATTGTTCTATGACGAGGCAGTCCTGGAGCTTGGTTTGTTTAACAGAGAGCAGGCAAGGGAATGAGTGATCTGAGGCCACTGTGTGGGGACCCACGGGTCTGTGATCTGAGTATATACATAAGGAACATATAACATGGAGTAACAGGAAGGTTACTTTTCACTGTACTAGGGGAGGGCATAACAGAGCTGAATGGCTTGACACAGCTGCTCAAGAAAGGGAGAGTCAAGTCCTTAAAGGGATGTGGTATATTTTCCCTGATGGACTGTTTTTGTTTGAAATAGAAATATTTTCTTAAAAGATCTGTTTGGGATTTTGTTTGTTTTCTTGTTGTTTTTTATTGGTTTGGTTTTGGTTTTTTTTTGGTGGGGTCGTTCATTTTTTTGTGAATGGGAATGACTTCAAAGGAGGTCTTTGTGTGCGAATGGTGGATCAGCAAAGATGATCATCATAACCTCTTTCTGGATTGAAAATGTGATTTTCAAACTACTGTATGGTGCTCATAATTTTCTTTTGCAATAAGCCCAAATACCAAATGACTTCTTGGTCTTTCTTAGAATTAAAAGGATTGTTTGACTGAAAAAATTGGACATAGTACATGTAAACAAAGTCATTGCATCTAATTGAACTATTCTATGAGTTCTGGAGAGAATTTCTTCCTTTCAAATGACAAATTCCATTAGAATCAATGGAAGCTAGAGGCTTTTTCTTTCAACTGTGCAGTGCAGAGGGCTTTGTGGTTTGGTATCATGTAAGCTTAATAGGGTAAGGAAGAAATATCATAAAATAAAATGTACTTCCTCAAAAAATGCATTTAACTTTGCTGATGCCTCCCTGAACACTTGCCTTAAGCAAAAGCTCTTGGGCTGAAGCTGTGTAAGCCCTGTAGTTGTTCCAGGTCAGCAGAAGCAGGAGAAAAGTCAGCTTTGACCATTTGACCACTGTTGCATGAGCAGAAATAGTTTGTACCGGCCTGTTCATTGGTGACAAGTTCATTATAGACATGGTGCTTTATTTAAGGTCAAAGATAAAAAATGGATTTTTTTATTATAAAGATGTAATCTCTAACCTGTAAAATAAAAGGCTGATACGTGGAATTTGGAATAATTATTTAAGTTGGGAACAGGCCATGACTGAGCGCTGGCATGAACAAAGAAAAGAATGTGGCCACATTCTTTATGAATGGATCTCTCAGATAGTCCACATCTTTTTTATCTAGTCTTGGAAACAGTAAAGTATTTTTCTATATCTGAGGACATAAATTGTATTAAACTCTGAGATATTAAATGGTCTCAGTGTGACTTTGACCAGTGGTGAAGGTGAAAGTTAGTACTGAGTTCTGTCAAGAACAGAATATTTTGTCTTTGGTCATCTTAACTAAAGTGACCACATAAATTTCTCTCTGTATACGTGTTTATCATACTGTATAGCTGAAGAAGTTACTTTGCAAATTAGAATTACTGCCAGTGACAATGATAAGCTGATAAAATACAGTAAAAAAGCCAAGTGGTTTTTTACATGGTTGGAATTATTTTAATACAACGGGTTGGTAGTAACAGCCTTATTTTATACCAGTCCCTGTCTCTCAGTCAGTACTTTCAGAAAACTGCAGGGGACGTGGAGTCTGGACATCAGTCCTGTGCTCTTCCCATGCTCCTGTGCCTTTCTCACTCCATCCTGCTGGAAGCTGGATGGGGCTCAGGTGCCTGGCAGTACCTCCCGTTCTACTCTTGAGGAAAGCCTTAGGTCTGCCCTGGATTTGGGAGCTTGTGGTTTTCATTAGCAGTTTGTGGTCCTCAGGTGCTCACATTTAGGTTGCTGACCCTGAGACGTGTCAAAGGCTTCTGGAGTCCAGATGAAAAGTGTTTAGCAGCTTTTAATATTACAGCTCCTTCTATAGCACCTCTCAAATCAGACAGTGAAAGTCTTGAAATGTTTGGCTTTAGAATTGAGAGTGTAGCACCTCACTGGTGCCATGGAAAGGCTCTACACCTATTTATGTTGCCAAGGAAATAGAAGGGCCAGTGGATTTTTAGATGGATGAGGTTTCCTCTCCTGATTGCAGTCTTACAGCTTGTTTCCATTCAGATGCACATGTTTTGGTGGCCTATTTGGCATTTCTCATCTCCCACAGCGCCTGTCACTGGATTTTCTTCCTTTGCATGAGTGAGCCTAAGAGGACAAGTGGGCCTAAACCAGCTGCAAATAAAATTTCCCAAGGGGTTCCCTGCAGGCATAAATGCACCAGTGTTGGGACCAGAGCAGCTCCATCTGTCCTGTTAGCTGAGAATCTGGTTTGGGGCAGGATAGGGCATCTCAGGACACGTAGAATATGAGGAATGGAATTTCAAGAAGTGTGTTCAGCTGCAGGACACAATTATGCCTTGCTGTACTCTCTCTCTCTTCCCCCCCCCATTTTCTCCTGAGACTGTTACAATTCTCTCAAGAACACCATGGAATCCTGAGTTTCTAGAGCTGTTTTTTAAAAAAAGAGAGAGAGAAAGGCAGAAATATTTGGCATATATAGTTTAAAATTATTCCCTTTGTCTAAAACATTGTTTGCTAAAAAGGACTTTTCTGTGGATTATCAATTAAAAGAAACCAAAAATCCAGCTTTCTGGTGAGGTCAGGTTTCTAGAACTAGCTCTGTAATTCTTCAGCCCATGGATGTAGTTCTACATGAGGTTGTATTTCTGGAAGCAGTTGACGCTACAGCAAATAAGATCCTGGGTGTCTCTGCAAGAAATTATTAGGTCTGTAAGTAACAAGAATGTAACAGCTGCATGGTTTAAGGCTGCACTGGAGACGCTTTCTCGTTGTCCTAAAAGATCAACAATCTTTGAGTTGTTTTTAGAACTCATTTTATCCTGAATTAAAATAAGAAAGGAAAAAAAAAAACCACTTCAGAGGCGGTTTAATTAAATGGGCTTTTGCCTGTATAACACACCTCTGTAATGACAGTGTATAGGAGTCACAGTCTTCTAATCTCCTAAAAAAGCTGAAGAACAGGCCTTTGGAATATAGACCTGAATAGGAGGAAGAAAGTGCTGTCATTTGCTTTTTTTTTATCTCTAAAATACTGAATCCTCTGCCCAGAGATTAGGAGTGAAGGTCTGGCTTTAGTGCTGTAATACCTAATTGAATCACAAGCCTTGGTGTAGTCCTGAGAGAGGACTTAGCACAAATTCTCTTACTGATTTTGGCATTTCAATTACCTTTCAAGCAATGACACTTGCTTTAATTTGAGTACCTGGACTGCAGCTACTCTGGGACATATTTTTAAAGGTAACTTGTGCCTAATTCCCCTTTATTCCAGCAATTTGTCATGGGACAGAACCTGCTAACAAGAAATTAAGAGTTTGGTAGCCTAAGACTGGGAGACAAGACCTGATGTCTGCCACCCACATGCCAAGTGTGAGCTCCAGTAGGAAATGACAGAAGACTGCCATTAGTGAGAATTTCTGCGGCAATCCTTGACTTGAGAGGAGACAGAGTTCAAGAGAGTGTTGGGAAAGACTGTGAGGAGCAGAACTATAATGACATTTGATACCCTGGGCATGAGCAGAGCCAGAGTGTAAGAGCTGAAATCTGCTCTGAGTATGGCTGAGGAGGAGAGGGGCCTTCTCTCTCTCCTTGCTCATTAGTCTGTGTTGGGATGATTTGTGTTCTGGCTTCTTGTACCTGGCTGGTGTGCCACTGCCACTGCTGTGTTTGCCACTGTTTGATGGGGAAATACAGAGTGGAGTAAATGTTAGATACCTTTTATTTTTGTGACACCCTCCTGAGCACTCAGGACTACGCTGAGATACTGAAAGAGCTTGGTTGGGCCACTGGGCTAACCCTGGGCTTTCCCCTAGAAAATAAACCTACCTGCTTAGGGAGGTTTAAAATTGGGGTGTGAAAAAGAGAGGCAAAGTTCTCTGCCTGAGGTCTGGAAAATATATCTTGTAGTACAAGATACAGGAGATAATTTTGTTTAATACAGGAAGCTGACGCCACCATAACACAAATGTTCAGTCAGAGGGGCAAGGCAGGCAATGACAACTTTAGCAAACGGGGATATGGCAAAAATATTTGGCTTTCAAATAGGAAAGTAAGTGTTTCAAATGGGGAAACAAGCTGCCAATGCAAATAGCAATCTGTCACCTCATGAGGACTGCAGGTGGAGACCAAACTTTTTCCTCCCTCATGGGGGTGACCGTAGAAGTTTGTTGGTATCAAATGGTCCATTGTTTTAAAAAGTCATCTTAGATAAAAAGAGGGTCTCCCCTGACTTTTCCTAGTATGTGGATATTCTGAAGTTCATCACAATTTTCAGGGCTCCTTGAAGTATAGTTTTGTGCTCCAGTTCTGCATAACTTCTAAAAACCTCCTCCAGGAGTGTGCTCTACTCCCCAGAAATAACTGTATTTTGCAGTACTTGGCACTCTGCTGGCCAGGGCTTCCTTCAGTACAAACCCACATTAAGTAGAAATAGAAGACTTATGGAAAGAATGATATAAAACTTCAGATGCAATAATTATACTCACTTTTGTCAGAGTGTTATTATAACAAGAAATAAAAGTGAAACAACATTTACATTATCCTTTTCCAGGGGCCAATAATGTGGCTATACTAAAAAATCATCTTTGGTTTAAT